>OY979698.1:109473516-109927990 GCA_963855945.1 Thereva nobilitata | reverse complement strand
TAATTTATTTGCTTTATCGACCCCCATTCCCTTTATATACATTACTTATATACTTCAGGTATATAAGGGAGCCCTTATGTACAAACCCCATCCCTTCATTCTATATACCTTCAGGTCTATAAGGGAGCCCTTATGTACAAGGAAATGTAAAAAATATGAAATGATTTTACCTCTATTGATAGCGGGTATTAATTTATTTAGCTTTATCGACCCCCATTCCCTTTATATACATTACTTATATACTTCAGGTATATAAGGGAGCCCTTATGTACAAGAAATGTAACAAAATTAATTTTATGAAACTGCGAAAAATTGATTTTAAGGGCACTTCCGCTTATATATTTATTGGTCTGTTATTTATTTAGCTTTATCGACCCCCATTCCCTTTATATACATTACTTATATACCTCAGGTATATAAGGGAGAGCTTTTGTACATAGAAATGTAACAAAATTCATTAAAGTATGATTTTAAGGGCACTTCCGCTTATATATTTATTGGTCTGTTAATTTATTTAGCTTTATCGACCCCCATTCCCTTTATATACATTACTTATATACCTCAGGTATATAAGGGAGAGCTTTTGTACATAGGAAATGTAACAAAATTCATTTTATGAAACTGCGAAATGATTTTAAGGGCACTTCCGCTTATATATTTATTGGTCTGTTAATTTATTTAGCTTTATCGACCCCCATTCCCTTTATATACATTACTTATATACCTCAGGTATATAAGGGAGAGCTTTTGTACATAGAAATGTAACAAAATTCATTAAAGTATGATTTTAAGGGCACTTCCGCTTATATATTTATTGGTCTGTTAATTTATTTAGCTTTATCGACCCCCATTCCCTTTATATACATTACTTATATACCTCAGGTATATAAGGGAGAGCTTTTGTACATAGAAATGTAACAAAATTCATTAAAGTATGATTTTAAGGGCACTTCCGCTTATATATTTATTGGTCTGTTAATTTATTTAGCTTTATCGACCCCCATTCCCTTTATATACATTACTTATATACCTCAGGTATATAAGGGAGAGCTTTTGTACATAGAAATGTAACAAAATTCATTAAAGTATGATTTTAAGGGCACTTCCGCTTATATATTTATTGGTCTGTTAATTTATTTAGCTTTATCGACCCCCATTCCCTTTATATACATTACTTATATACCTCAGGTATATAAGGGAGAGCTTTTGTACATAGAAATGTAACAAAATTTCATTAAAGTATGATTTTAAGGGCACTTCCGCTTATATATTTATTGGTCTGTTAATTTATTTAGCTTTATCGACCCCCATTCCCTTTATATACATTACTTATATACCTCAGGTATATAAGGGAGAGCTTTTGTACATAGAAATGTAACAAAATTCATTAAAGTATGATTTTAAGGGCACTTCCGCTTATATATTTATTGGTCTGTTAATTTATTTAGCTTTATCGACCCCCATTCCCTTTATATACATTACTTATATACCTCAGGTATATAAGGGAGAGCTTTTGTACATAGAAATGTAACAAAATTCATTAAAGTATGATTTTAAGGGCACTTCCGCTTATATATTTATTGGTCTGTTAATTTATTTAGCTTTATCGACCCCCATTCCCTTTATATACATTACTTATATACCTCAGGTATATAAGGGAGAGCTTTTGTACATAGAAATGTAACAAAATTCATTAAAGTATGATTTTAAGGGCACTTCCGCTTATATATTTATGGGTCTGTTAATTTATTTAGCTTTATCGACCCCCATTCCCTTTATATACATTACTTATATACCTCAGGTATATAAGGGAGAGCTTTTGTACATAGAAATGTAACAAAATTCATTAAAGTATGATTTTAAGGGCACTTCCGCTTATATATTTATTGGTCTGTTAATTTATTTAGCTTTATCGACCCCCATTCCCTTTATATACATTACTTATATACCTCAGGTATATAAGGGAGAGCTTTTGTACATAGAAATGTAACAAAATTCATTAAAGTATGATTTTAAGGGCACTTCCGCTTATATATTTATGGGTCTGTTAATTTATTTAGCTTTATCGAGCCCCATTCCCTTTATGTACATTACTTATATACCTCAGGTATATAAGGGAGAGCTTTTGTACATAGAAATGTAACAAAATTCATTAAAGTATGATTTTAAGGGCACTTCCGCTTATATATTTATTGGTCTGTTAATTTATTTAGCTTTATCGACCCCCATTCCCTTTATATACATTACTTATATACCTCAGGTATATAAGGGAGAGCTTTTGTACATAGAAATGTAACAAAATTCATTAAAGTATGATTTTAAGGGCACTTCCGCTTATATATTTATGGGTCTGTTAATTTATTTAGCTTTATCGACCCCATTCCCTTTATATACATTACTTATATACCTCAGGTATATAAGGGAGAGCTTTTGTACATAGAAATGTAACAAAATTCATTAAAGTATGATTTTAAGGGCACTTCCGCTTATATATTTATTGGTCTGTTAATTTATTTAGCTTTATCGACCCCCATTCCCTTTATATACATTACTTATATACCTCAGGTATATAAGGGAGAGCTTTTGTACATAGAAATGTAACAAAATTCATTAAAGTATGATTTTAAGGGCACTTCCGCTTATATATTTATTGGTCTGTTAATTTATTTAGCTTTATCGACCCCCATTCCCTTTATATACATTACTTATATACCTCAGGTATATAAGGGAGAGCTTTTGTACATAGAAATGTAACAAAATTCATTAAAGTATGATTTTAAGGGCACTTCCGCTTATATATTTATTGGTCTGTTAATTTATTTAGCTTTATCGACCCCCATTCCCTTTATATACATTACTTATATACCTCAGGTATATAAGGGAGAGCTTTTGTACATAGAAATGTAACAAAATTCATTAAAGTATGATTTTAAGGGCACTTCCGCTTATATATTTATGGGTCTGTTAATTTATTTAGCTTTATCGACCCCCATTCCCTTTATGTACATTACTTATATACCTCAGGTATATAAGGGAGAGCTTTTGTACATAGAAATGTAACAAAATTCATTAAAGTATGATTTTAAGGGCACTTCCGCTTATATATTTATTGGTCTGTTAATTTATTTAGCTTTATCGACCCCCATTCCCTTTATATACATTACTTATATACCTCAGGTATATAAGGGAGAGCTTTTGTACATAGAAATGTAACAAAATTCATTAAAGTATGATTTTAAGGGCACTTCCGCTTATATATTTATTGGTCTGTTAATTTATTTAGCTTTATCGACCCCCATTCCCTTTATATACATTACTTATATACCTCAGGTATATAAGGGAGAGCTTTTGTACATAGAAATGTAACAAAATTCATTAAAGTATGATTTTAAGGGCACTTCCGCTTATATATTTATTGGTCTGTTAATTTATTTAGCTTTATCGACCCCCATTCCCTTTATATACATTACTTATATACCTCAGGTATATAAGGGAGAGCTTTTGTACATAGAAATGTAACAAAATTCATTAAAGTATGATTTTAAGGGCACTTCCGCTTATATATTTATTGGTCTGTTAATTTATTTAGCTTTATCGACCCCCATTCCCTTTATATACATTACTTATATACCTCAGGTATATAAGGGAGAGCTTTTGTACATAGAAATGTAACAAAATTCATTAAAGTATGATTTTAAGGGCACTTCCGCTTATATATTTATTGGTCTGTTAATTTATTTAGCTTTATCGACCCCCATTCCCTTTATATACATTACTTATATACCTCAGGTATATAAGGGAGAGCTTTTGTACATAGAAATGTAACAAAATTCATTAAAGTATGATTTTAAGGGCACTTCCGCTTATATATTTATGGGTCTGTTAATTTATTTAGCTTTATCGACCCCCATTCCCTTTATGTACATTACTTATATACCTCAGGTATATAAGGGAGAGCTTTTGTACATAGAAATGTAACAAAATTCATTAAAGTATGATTTTAAGGGCACTTCCGCTTATATATTTATTGGTCTGTTAATTTTATTTAGCTTTATCGACCCCATTCCCTTTATATACATTACTTATATACCTCAGGTATATAAGGGAGAGCTTTTGTACATAGAAATGTAACAAAATTCATTAAAGTATGATTTTAAGGGCACTTCCGCTTATATATTTATTGGTCTGTTAATTTATTTAGCTTTATCGACCCCCATTCCCTTTATATACATTACTTATATACCTCAGGTATATAAGGGAGAGCTTTTGTACATAGAAATGTAACAAAATTCATTAAAGTATGATTTTAAGGGCACTTCCGCTTATATATTTATTGGTCTGTTAATTTATTTAGCTTTATCGACCCCCATTCCCTTTATATACATTACTTATATACCTCAGGTATATAAGGGAGAGCTTTTGTACATAGAAATGTAACAAAATTAATTTTATGAAACTGGAATTGATTTTAAGGGCACTTCCGCTTATATATTTATTGGTCTGTTAATTTATTTAGCTTTATCGACCCCCATTCCCTTTATATACATTACTTATATACCTCAGGTATATAAGGGAGAGCTTTTGTACATAGAAATGTAACAAAATTCATTAAAGTATGATTTTAAGGGCACTTCCGCTTATATATTTATGGGTCTGTTAATTTATTTAGCTTTATCGACCCCCATTCCCTTTATGTACATTACTTATATACCTCAGGTATATAAGGGAGAGCTTTTGTACATAGAAATGTAACAAAATTCATTAAAGTATGATTTTAAGGGCACTTCCGCTTATTATTTATTGGTCTGTTAATTTATTTAGCTTTATCGACCCCCATTCCCTTTATATACATTACTTATATACCTCAGGTATATAAGGGAGAGCTTTTGTACATAGAAATGTAACAAAATTCATTAAAGTATGATTTTAAGGGCACTTCCGCTTATATATTTATGGGTCTGTTAATTTATTTAGCTTTATCGACCCCCATTCCCTTTATATACATTACTTATATACCTCAGGTATATAAGGGAGAGCTTTGTACATAGAAATGTAACAAAATTCATTAAAGTATGATTTTAAGGGCACTTCCGCTTATATATTTATTGGTCTGTTAATTTATTTAGCTTTATCGACCCCCATTCCCTTTATATACATTACTTATATACCTCAGGTATATAAGGGAGAGCTTTTGTACATAGAAATGTAACAAAATTCATTAAAGTATGATTTTAAGGGCACTTCCGCTTATATATTTATTGGTCTGTTAATTTATTTAGCTTTATCGACCCCCATTCCCTTTATATACATTACTTATATACCTCAGGTATATAAGGGAGAGCTTTTGTACATAGAAATGTAACAAAATTCATTAAAGTATGATTTTAAGGGCACTTCCGCTTATATATTTATGGGTCTGTTAATTTATTTAGCTTTATCGACCCCCATTCCCCTTTATGTACATTACTTATATACCTCAGGTATATAAGGGAGAGCTTTTGTACATAGAAATGTAACAAAATTCATTAAAGTATGATTTTAAGGGCACTTCCGCTTATATATTTATTGGTCTGTTAATTTATTTAGCTTTATCGACCCCCATTCCCTTTATATACATTACTTATATACCTCAGGTATATAAGGGAGAGCTTTTGTACATAGAAATGTAACAAAATTCATTAAAGTATGATTTTAAGGGCACTTCCGCTTATATATTTATTGGGTCTGTTAATTTATTTAGCTTTATCGACCCCCATTCCCTTTATATACATTACTTATATACCTCAGGTATATAAGGGAGAGCTTTTGTACATAGAAATGTAACAAAATTAATTTTATGAAACTGCGAAAATTGATTTTAAGGGCACTTCCGCTTATATATTTATTGGTCTGTTAATTTATTTAGCTTTATCGACCCCCATTCCCTTTATATACATTACTTATATACCTCAGGTATATAAGGGAGAGCTTTTGTACATAGAAATGTAACAAAATTCATTAAAGTATGATTTTAAGGGCACTTCCGCTTATATATTTATTGGTCTGTTAATTTATTTAGCTTTATCGACCCCCATTCCCTTTATATACATTACTTATATACCTCAGGTATATAAGGGAGAGCTTTTGTACATAGAAATGTAACAAAATTCATTAAAGTATGATTTGAAGGGCACTTCCGCTTATATATTTATTGGTCTGTTAATTTATTTAGCTTTATCGACCCCCATTCCCTTTATATACATTACTTATATACCTCAGGTATATAAGGGAGAGCTTTTGTACATAGAAATGTAACAAAATTCATTAAAGTATGATTTTAAGGGCACTTCCGCTTATATATTTATTGGTCTGTTAATTTATTTAGCTTTATCGACCCCCATTCCCTTTATATACATTACTTATATACTTCAGGTATATTAGGGAGCCCTTATGTACAAGGAAATGTAACAAAATTAATTTTATGAAACTGCGAAAATTGATTTTAAGGGCACTTCCGCTTATATATTTATTGGTCTGTTAATTTATTTAGCTTTATCGACCCCCATTCCCTTTATATACATTACTTATATACCTCAGGTATTAAAGGGAGAGCTTTTGTACATAGAAATGTAACAAAATTCATTAAAGTGATGATTTTAAGGGCACTTCCGCTTATATATTTATGGGTCTGTTAATTTATTTAGCTTTATCGACCCCCATTCCCTTTATATACATTACTTATATACCTCAGGTATATAAGGGAGAGCTTTTGTACATAGAAATGTAACAAAATTCATTAAAGTATGATTTTAAGGGCACTTCCGCTTATATATTTATTGGTCTGTTAATTTATTTAGCTTTATCGACCCCCATTCCCTTTATATACATTACTTATATACTTCAGGTATATAAGGGAGAGCTTTTGTACATAGAAATGTAACAAAATTCATTAAAGTATGATTTTAAGGGCACTTCCGCTTATATATTTATTGGTCTGTTAATTTATTTAGCTTTATCGACCCCCATTCCCTTTATATACATTACTTATATACCTCAGGTATATAAGGGAGAGCTTTTGTACATAGAAATGTAACAAAATTCATTAAAGTATGATTTTAAGGGCACTTCCGCTTATATATTTATTGGTCTGTTAATTTATTTAGCTTTATCGACCCCCATTCCCTTTATATACATTACTTATATACCTCAGGTATATAAGGGAGAGCTTTTGTACATAGAAATGTAACAAAATTCATTAAAGTATGATTTTAAGGGCACTTCCGCTTATATATTTATTGGTCTGTTAATTTATTTAGCTTTATCGACCCCCATTCCCTTTATATACATTACTTATATACCTCAGGTATATAAGGGAGAGCTTTTGTACATAGAAATGTAACAAAATTCATTAAAGTATGATTTTAAGGGCACTTCCGCTTATATATTTATTGGTCTGTTAATTTATTTAGCTTTATCGACCCCCATTCCCTTTATATACATTACTTATATACCTCAGGTATATAAGGGAGAGCTTTTGTACATAGAAATGTAACAAAATTCATTAAAGTATGATTTTAAGGGCACTTCCGCTTATATATTTATTGGTCTGTTAATTTATTTAGCTTTATCGACCCCCATTCCCTTTATATACATTACTTATATACCTCAGGTATATAAGGGAGAGCTTTTGTACATAGAAATGTAACAAAATTCATTAAAGTATGATTTTAAGGGCACTTCCGCTTATATATTTATTGGTCTGTTAAATTATTTAGCTTTATCGACCCCCATTCCCTTTATATACATTACTTATATACCTCAGGTATATAAGGGAGAGCTTTTGTACATAGAAATGTAACAAAATTCATTAAAGTATGATTTTAAGGGCACTTCCGCTTATATATTTATGGGTCTGTTAATTTATTTAGCTTTATCGACCCCCATTCCCTTTATGTACATTACTTATATACCTCAGGTATATAAGGGAGAGCTTTTGTACATAGAAATGTAACAAAATTCATTAAAGTATGATTTTAAGGGCACTTCCGCTTATATATTTATTGGTCTGTTAATTTATTTAGCTTTATCGACCCCCATTCCCTTTATATACATTACTTATATACCTCAGGTATATAAGGGAGAGCTTTTGTACATAGAAATGTAACAAAATTCATTAAAGTATGATTTTAAGGGCACTTCCGCTTATATATTTATGGGTCTGTTAATTTATTTAGCTTTATCGACCCCCATTCCCTTTATATACATTACTTATATACCTCAGGTATATAAGGGAGAGCTTTTGTACATAGAAATGTAACAAAATTCATTAAAGTATGATTTTAAGGGCACTTCCGCTTATATATTTATTGGTCTGTTAATTTATTTAGCTTTATCGACCCCCATTCCCTTTATATACATTACTTATATACCTCAGGTATATAAGGGAGAGCTTTTGTACATAGAAATGTAACAAAATTCATTAAAGTATGATTTTAAGGGCACTTCCGCTTATATATTTATGGGTCTGTTAATTTATTTAGCTTTATCGACCCCCATTCCCTTTATATACATTACTTATATACCTCAGGTATATAAGGGAGAGCTTTTGTACATAGAAATGTAACAAAATTCATTAAAGTATGATTTTAAGGGCACTTCCGCTTATATATTTATTGGTCTGTTAATTTATTTAGCTTTATCGACCCCCATTCCCTTTATATACATTACTTATATACCTCAGGTATATAAGGGAGAGCTTTTGTACATAGAAATGTAACAAAATTCATTAAAGTATGATTTTAAGGGCACTTCCGCTTATATATTTATGGGTCTGTTAATTTATTTAGCTTTATCGACCCCCATTCCCTTTATATACATTACTTATATACCTCAGGTATATAAGGGAGAGCTTTTGTACATAGAAATGTAACAAAATTCATTAAAGTATGATTTTAAGGGCACTTCCGCTTATATATTTATTGGTCTGTTAATTTATTTAGCTTTATCGACCCCCATTCCCTTTATATACATTACTTATATACCTCAGGTATATAAGGGAGAGCTTTTGTACATAGAAATGTAACAAAATTCATTAAAGTATGATTTTAAGGGCACTTCCGCTTATATATTTATTGGTCTGTTAATTTATTTAGCTTTATCGACCCCCATTCCCTTTATATACATTACCATAGACAAATAAAAGGAAAGATATTCCATTTCATACAAGAAAAGTGTGCAAGTTCTTGTTGAGAGAGCTTTCCTATTTCCTCCATTTAAGCTTCCTCCAAGCGAAAGCTGCCCCTGCTAAATCTTTATTTTCGGTGGCACTGTCCAGATATTTGAGTAAATCTTATCTGAAGAGAGTAAATGGAAAGAAAAACGTCGGCGATGCATGGGAGCAGGGTTCTTTCAGAGCTATTCGCGTTTGCGCTTCTTTTTTTACAGGTTTTCTCATTTATGAATGGCATATTTACGAATGTGTATATTGTATTCTAGGTAAATTTCATTAAAGGGATTTGTTGGTGGAAATAAATGAAAATAAGAAGGAAGCTGTTTGTTTGATTTTTTGTTTAAATGACAAAAATCAATTACATATTTTTAGAAGTTACGATTTTATTTTTTCAGGTCCGACTTTTCGGTTTCTACTTTGCAAAAGTTAGTAAAATAGTGATTTTTGTGCGAATTTTGATTTCGTTTTGATTTATAACAATCATTTCCGCAATGTGTTTATTTTGCAGATTTGGAAAAGTTTTATTTTGGTCAAAGGTTCACAAGCAAATTATTACGTTTTACAAGGATTTGAAAATGTAAAATATCAAATCATGAATAAATTTAGAAATATGAAAAGTGGAAATTATTTCTTTATGGCTATTTAAGGACATTCTCACTTAATAGTACAGCCAATATAAGAATTCTATCTAATGGCCCTATAAAAAAATATCCAAATAACTTGAATTTTTTTATCTTTATTATGATGTTCTACTGACATCCTGGAAAGTTTTCTTCTATTGGGGTAAATTTTAACTTGGCGCAATTATATCGAAACCGTTTTATTCGTAAACGGGCGGGAAAGTTTCGGTGTCCCTCTAATACTAGTATTTTGTTAAAAAAAATACTCCTTTCCACACCACCGCAGGGGTAGAGTAATTGGCGAGTTTTTTTAAAGTGGTTTCCCCAATAAGCTATTATTTTTGTTTCTCTTTTCTTTTACTATAGACAAATAAAAGGAAAGATGTTCCATTTCAGGAAAGTGTCCACTTTTCCCTTCAGAGAGGTTTCCTATTTCCTCCATTAAGGTAGAAACAGAATGGCGCGGCGACCGTGGCGGTGGCCGCCGCTCAGAGAGTTTCCCTTACATTTAATTTCTCCCCAGGCGTCGCGGACAAATTAAATGTATGGGAAACTCTCTGAGCGGCGGCCACCGCCACGGTCGCCGTGCCATTCTGTTTCTACCTTTAAGTTTCCTCCAGACGAAGGCTGTGGAAAGAGAAATGATAGCGATGGATCGAGCATGGTTGAGATTTTTGCCTATGCGCTTTTTTTACAGGCTTTGTTATAACATATTAATTCTAGGTACGATTTATAAATTAATTTATGAAATAAGAAAGGAACTGTTTCATAGGCCCATTTATCATTTATGTATTGCGATGTTCTATTTTTTCTATGTAGCTATTTTTTCTGGTAAGTGTTATGAAAACTCAAATAAAATAACAAACCCTGATCTAGCTCTCATAGATTTAGCTAAATTAGAGCCAAATCCCTCATTTGCTTCTGTCGAAATGGAATTGTCCTGCTCCTTTTGTCTAAAATCGGCGAAATCGGTAAATTTCTACCGCTCAAAATATACAAATTTATTAAGTAAATATAAAAAACTTATAGAACAGTTAAAGAACTGCAGCAAGGAAAATAGAACTAAGAAAGTGAACCTAGAAAGAAGGATATGTCGAAACAACTATCTCAGTAGAATAGTCAAAACACCGCTAACTTCTTTAATTGCCTCCGCGCCCTATGTGACTAAAAATTCAAAAACTTTTTGCGCTATGATACTTTCTAACAAGAAAAATAAAAAAAGATGGAGTTATGACGAAAGATCGTTAGCTTTAAATTTCCATTACAAATCTCCTACAACTTACAGGTATTTTAAAGATAATTTAAACATAAATTTACCATCTCTGAGCTCTCTGCATCGTTGGCAACTTATTAAAAATATTCAACCTGGTTTTAATAACACGGTTACAGAAAACCTTAAGAAGATTTTTTCACATTGGGATTTAGAAATGAGACAAGCTGTGTTGATATTTGATGAAATTAATATTAGAAGAGAGTTAACATAAATGATCAGGTAACAGATGAAATAGTTGGTTTTGTCGATACAGGTGATTTTAGAAATAAAGAACCAGCAAAGTATGTTTCTGTTTTTATGGTTCGAGGCTTATTTTCTAATTGGAAATTTATTATTAGTTTTTTTGCCACCGATCACCCAATTAACAGTAAAGTATTAGCCGAAAAAATGAAGCTGAATTTAGACTACTGTTGTGAACTTGGTCTTAAAATCCGAAGTGTAGCCTCAGATCAGGCTTCTAACAATCGCAGTTGCTTTAGTTCTCTCGGAGTAACGGAAAAGGACCCTTTTTTTTATTATAATAATCAAAAGATTTTTGCAATGTTCGATGTTCCGCATTTGTTCAAATCAATACGTAATACTTTATTGGTAAAAGATATTCACTGTGAAGATGGAACAGTAAGTTGGAACTGTGTTAAAGAACTCTATAATTTAGAAAAAATGGTTCTACTAAAATGGTGCCGAAGTTAACTTCAAAACATGTATGGCCAAATACTTGGGAAAAGATGAAGGTTTCTTATGCTCTTCAAGTTTTAAGTAACACAATTTGTGCTGCTCTTAAAACTGCTTTAGAATTAAATTTGCTTAGCCCTAATGTTTCATCAGTTACTCTTTCTACTTCCGATTTCAAAACTCAAAAACTTGTTCGATTGTCTCAATAGTAAAGAACCTTTTAGTAGAAATTGGTATAAGTGTGGATTAACTCAAACAAATACTCCAAGGAAATATCTTTCTGAAATGTTACGTTACATTCAATCAATTTCATTTGAGAACAAAAACAAAACATTTTGGATTGAGGGATTGATTTTGACTCTAAAATCCATTATTCTTTTAACTGATGAAATATTAAACGAGTTTCCCAATAAAGAGTTCGTTCTGACTTCGAAATTTAACCAAGACCCAATTGAAAACCTTTTTTCCTTAGAAAGATTAAGTGGGGGCTTCAGTAATAATCCATATATAATTTCAATAGTTTTATTTGCAAAATTATTTCGAACAAAATTTTGTCTATATCTTCCCATAGGAAGAATTGTGACGAAGATAGTCAGCAATTTATAGCTATTGACTCATTTAGTGATGGCAAAACCATAAATAATAATAACGATCATGGTATTTTTACTGTTGAGGATCGGACGATTGGTGATGTCACTAATGAGGGTCACGAAGTTAGCAACATAAGCGAGTCAATTGATTTGTTGGAATGTGGGGCAAATGAAGATTCGATTTCTGTCGAAGAAACTTCTTAAAGGTATTTTGGAGGTTTCATAATTGACCGCTTTTCAAAAAAAGAAAAGTGTTTGTTATGCGATAAGGTTGTGAGAAACCCAAACGAAACTGTTAAGTATTCAAAACCTTCGGAAAGTTTTATTTATTTTAAAAATTTTTCAAAAAGTACCGATTTTGGTGCACTTAAAAATCCTACAGATTATTTTTTTAATATTTGTAAAATCTTTGTTAAAATCTTCGCTAAATTTGTTCAGAGTACTCCTGAAATAAAAGGTTTAAAAAGCAAAATAATTGAACATTGTATGGATACAATAAGTAAAAAATCTGAATTTTCCAACTGGTTAGCTAAAGAAAATGAATGTTACGATCACCACAAACAAATCTTAGATTATTTGATCCTTATTATTCTTCGAAAATTTTGTTTGTGGCATTCACATCAATTTAAAGATAAGAGCTCATTAAAAAACTATTCCAAGCAAAAAATTATACAATCCTAAAAGGGGAAGTTGTTAATTTCATCAAATTCTTAGGAGTAGTAGCGTGAATAGCAAATTCAACAAAAAATGCAATTTTATGTTGTGTCCTTATCTTATATTATATATAAAGAAACACACAATCCTTTTTCCTTGAAATAATTGAACTCTATTCTGTAATAATGTATAGAATAAACTGTCTGCCAAAACTATATCGAAGCTTACTCCGTTTTTACGTCTGCCAACATTTTATGTCGGACTTACTCAATGACGACTAAATACATGCCTGTAAGGGATGTAACGCCGAAAATTGTTTTGTGGATTAGGCTTACTGGGGACACCACTTTAAAAAAACTCGCCAATTACTCTACCCCTGCGGTGGTGTGGATAGGAGTATTTTTTTTTTAACAAAATACTAGTATTAGAGGGACACCGAAACTTTCCCGCCCGTTTACGAATAAAACGGTTTCGATATAATTGCGCCAAGTTAAAATTTACCCCAATAGAAGAAAACTTTCCAGGATGTCAATAGAACATCATAATAAAGATAAAAAAATTCAAGTTATTTGGATATTTTTTTATAGGGCCATTAGATAGAATTCTTATATTGGCTGTACTATTAAGTGAGAATGTCCTTAAATAGCCATAAAGAAATAATTTCCACTTTTCATATTTCTAAATTTATTCATGATTTGATATTTTACATTTTCAAATCCTTGTAAAACGTAATAATTTGCTTGTGAACCTTTGACCAAAATAAAACTTTTCCAAATCTGCAAAATAAACACATTGCGGAAATGATTGTTATAAATCAAAACGAAATCAAAATTCGCACAAAAATCACTATTTTACTAACTTTTGCAAAGTAGAAACCGAAAAGTCGGACCTGAAAAAATAAAATCGTAACTTCTAAAAATATGTAATTGATTTTTGTCATTTAAACAAAAAATCAAACAAACAGCTTCCTTCTTATTTTCATTTATTTCCACCAACAAATCCCTTTAATGAAATTTACCTAGAATACAATATACACATTCGTAAATATGCCATTCATAAATGAGAAAACCTGTAAAAAAAGAAGCGCAAACGGGAATAGCTCTGAAAGAACCCTGCTCCCATGCATCGCCGACGTTTTTCTTTCCATTTACTCTCTTCAGATAAGATTTACTCAAATATCTGGACAGTGCCACCGAAAATAAAGATTTAGCAGGGGCAGCTTTCGCTTGGAGGAAGCTTAAATGGAGGAAATAGGAAAGCTCTCTCAACAAGAACTTGCACACTTTTCTTGTATGAAATGGAATATCTTTCCTTTTATTTGTCTATGACATTACTTATATACCTCAGGTATATAAGGGAGAGCTTTTGTACATAGAAATGTAACAAAATTAATTTTATGAAACTGCGAAAATTGATTTTAAGGGCACTTCCGCTTATATATTTATTGGTATGTTAATTTATTTAGCTTTATCGACCCCCATTCCCTTTATATACATTACTTATATACCTCAGGTATATAAGGGAGAGCTTTTGTACATAGAAATGTAACAAAATTCATTAAAGTATGATTTTAAGGGCACTTCCGCTTATATATTTATGGGTCTGTTAATTTATTTAGCTTTATCGACCCCCATTCCCTTTATGTACATTACTTATATACCTCAGGTATATAAGGGAGAGCTTTTGTACATAGAAATGTAACAAAATTCATTAAAGTATGATTTTAAGGGCACTTCCGCTTATATATTTATTGGTCTGTTAATTTATTTAGCTTTATCGACCCCCATTCCCTTTATGTACATTACTTATATACCTCAGGTATATAAGGGAGAGCTTTTGTACATAGAAATGTAACAAAATTCATTAAAGTATGATTTTAAGGGCACTTCCGCTTATATATTTATTGGTCTGTTAATTTATTTAGCTTTATCGACCCCCATTCCCTTTATATACATTACTTATATACCTCAGGTATATAAGGGAGAGCTTTTGTACATAGAAATGTAACAAAATTCATTAAAGTATGATTTTAAGGGCACTTCCGCTTATATATTTATTGGTCTGTTAATTTATTTAGCTTTATCGACCCCCATTCCCTTTATATACATTACTTATATACCTCAGGTATATAAGGGAGAGCTTTTGTACATAGAAATGTAACAAAATTCATTAAAGTATGATTTTAAGGGCACTTCCGCTTATATATTTATGGGTCTGTTAATTTATTTAGCTTTATCGACCCCCATTCCCTTTATATACATTACTTATATACTTCAGGTATATAAGGGAGAGCTTTTGTACATAGAAATGTAACAAAATTCATTAAAGTATGATTTTAAGGGCACTTCCGCTTATATATTTATTGGTCTGTTAATTTATTTAGCTTTATCGACCCCCATTCCCTTTATATACATTACTTATATACCTCAGGTATATAAGGGAGAGCTTTTGTACATAGAAATGTAACAAAATTCATTAAAGTATGATTTTAAGGGCACTTCCGCTTATATATTTATTGGTCTGTTAATTTATTTAGCTTTATCGACCCCCATTCCCTTTATATACATTACTTATATACTTCAGGTATATAAGGGAGCCCTTATGTACAAGGAAATGTAACAAAATTAATTTTATGAAACTGCGAAAATTGATTTTAAGGGCACTTCCGCTTATATATTTATTGGTCTGTTAATTTATTTAGCTTTATCGACCCCCATTCCCTTTATATACATTACTTATATACCTCAGGTATATAAGGGAGAGCTTTTGTACATAGAAATGTAACAAAATTCATTAAAGTATGATTTTAAGGGCACTTCCGCTTATATATTTATGGGTCTGTTAATTTATTTAGCTTTATCGACCCCCATTCCCTTTATATACATTACTTATATACCTCAGGTATATAAGGGAGAGCTTTTGTACATAGAAATGTAACAAAATTCATTAAAGTATGATTTTAAGGGCACTTCCGCTTATATATTTATTGGTCTGTTAATTTATTTAGCTTTATCGACCCCCATTCCCTTTATGTACATTACTTATATACCTCAGGTATATAAGGGAGAGCTTTTGTACATAGAAATGTAACAAAATTCATTAAAGTATGATTTTAAGGGCACTTCCGCTTATATATTTATTGGTCTGTTAATTTATTTAGCTTTATCGACCCCCATTCCCTTTATATACATTACTTATATACCTCAGGTATATAAGGGAGAGCTTTTGTACATAGAAATGTAACAAAATTCATTAAAGTATGATTTTAAGGGCACTTCCGCTTATATATTTATGGGTCTGTTAATTTATTTAGCTTTATCGACCCCCATTCCCTTTATATACATTACTTATATACTTCAGGTATATAAGGGAGAGCTTTTGTACATAGAAATGTAACAAAATTCATTAAAGTATGATTTTAAGGGTACTTCCGCTTATATATTTATTGGGCTGTTAAATTATTTAGCTTTATCGACCCCCATTCCCTTTATATACATTACTTATATACCTCAGGTATATAAGGGAGAGCTTTTGTACATAGAAATGTAACAAAATTCATTAAAGTATGATTTTAAGGGCACTTCCGCTTATATATTTATTGGTCTGTTAATTTATTTAGCTTTATCGACCCCCATTCCCTTTATATACATTACTTATATACTTCAGGTATATAAGGGAGCCCTTATGTACAAGGAAATGTAACAAAATTAATTTTATGAAACTGCGAAAATTGATTTTAAGGGCACTTCCGCTTATATATTTATTGGTCTGTTAATTTATTTAGCTTTATCGACCCCCATTCCCTTTATATACATTACTTATATACCTCAGGTATATAAGGGAGAGCTTTTGTACATAGAAATGTAACAAAATTCATTAAAGTATGATTTTAAGGGCACTTCCGCTTATATATTTATGGGTCTGTTAATTTATTTAGCTTTATCGACCCCCATTCCCTTTATATACATTACTTATATACCTCAGGTATATAAGGGAGAGCTTTTGTACATAGAAATGTAACAAAATTCATTAAAGTATGATTTTAAGGGCACTTCCGCTTATATATTTATTGGTCTGTTAATTTATTTAGCTTTATCGACCCCCATTCCCTTTATATACATTACTTATATACTTCAGGTATATAAGGGAGAGCTTTTGTACATAGAAATGTAACAAAATTCATTAAAGTATGATTTTAAGGGCACTTCCGCTTATATATTTATTGGTCTGTTAATTTATTTAGCTTTATCGACCCCCATTCCCTTTATATACATTACTTATATACCTCAGGTATATAAGGGAGAGCTTTTGTACATAGAAATGTAACAAAATTCATTAAAGTATGATTTTAAGGGCACTTCCGCTTATATATTTATTGGTCTGTTAATTTATTTAGCTTTATCGACCCCCATTCCCTTTATATACATTACTTATATACCTCAGGTATATAAGGGAGAGCTTTTGTACATAGAAATGTAACAAAATTCATTAAAGTATGATTTTAAGGGCACTTCCGCTTATATATTTATTGGTCTGTTAAATTATTTAGCTTTATCGACCCCCATTCCCTTTATATACATTACTTATATACCTCAGGTATATAAGAGAGAGCTTTTGTACATAGAAATGTAACAAAATTCATTAAAGTATGATTTTAAGGGCACTTCCGCTTATATATTTATTGGTCTGTTAATTTATTTAGCTTTATCGACCCCCATTCCCTTTATATACATTACTTATATACCTCAGGTATATAAGGGAGAGTTTTTGTACATAGAAATGTAACAAAATTCATTAAAGTATGATTTTAAGGGCACTTCCGCTTATATATTTATTGGTCTGTTAATTTATTTAGCTTTATCGACCCCCATTCCCTTTATATACATTACTTATATACCTCAGGTATATAAGGGAGAGCTTTTGTACATAGAAATGTAACAAAATTCATTAAAGTATGATTTTAAGGGCACTTCCGCTTATATATTTATTGGTCTGTTAATTTATTTAGCTTTATCGACCCCCATTCCCTTTACATACATTACTTATATACCTCAGGTATATAAGGGAGAGCTTTTGTACATAGAAATGTAACAAAATTCATTAAAGTATGATTTTAAGGGCACTTCCGCTTATATATTTATTGGTCTGTTAATTTATTTAGCTTTATCGACCCCCATTCCCTTTATATACATTACTTGTTGTTTTTACTTGTTTAATGTGTTAGAGCTCAAGGGTTACTAAGTTGTATTTGTATTTATGTTTCCAATTGTCAAAAGGCTATGTAATAAATTGTCTTCTTACTCAAAACTCCAATAGAGAAAGTCGTGTTATTCGTCCAAGGCATTATTTCTTTCAACAGGTTATGGGCCCAGAGAACGCTTTATTTTATTAAAAATAAAACTTTCTTAAATTTGTGGCCAAATTTCGTAGATTTATTTTTCGTGTCGTTTTTTTTAATTTTTCTATTCTTTAAGAACGTGTGAAACGAGTTTAGAATAGACTAAGGTTAGAATAGACTAAGGTTAGAATCGTAGATTCAGAGACGAAAATGACTAAACCAAAGAAATTGGAGGGCCGATCAAATTATGATGAGTGGCGAGTAGAAGCGAAGGCCTATTTAGCAGTCAAAGGACACTGGAAATGTTTTGATGGTACCGAAACAAACGTGGAGAAGAATTTTCTTGCAATTTCGGCCCTAAATCTATTGCTGTCACCATCTCTATATACATATACAGAAGACGTGAAAAAGGCAAAAGATGCATGGGAAGCTATCAAAAATTCATTTGAAGACAGTGGCATAGGTCGTCGTGTTGATTTATTGAAACAACTAGTGAGCTTGAAGCAGTGCGAGTGCGACTCAATGGAAGATTACGTTCACAAAATGGTTTTAACGTCGCTAAAAGTGAAGAAGGCTGGATTAAAAATCGGTGATGATGTTGTTGCATCGCTGATGCTAGCAGGACTGCCAGACGAGTACCGACCAATGGTAATGGCAATGGAGAATTCTTCCACAAATTTAACGACAGACTTTGTGAAAAATCAGCTACTTCAAGAAGTTTCATATGAGAAATCAAAAGACAACGACACAACGGCACTTATGGCCAAGGGTAGAGGCAAATTTAAAAAGAAAAGGTCGACAACGATATTTTCAAAGGTGACCTGCTACGTGTGCGGTGAAGCTGGACACATCGCAAGCAAATGTCCAAAACGGAAAACCAAGTCTAATTCATTATTTTTCTCGTCGTTTGTTGCAAAAACAAATGGCGCGCAAGAATGGTTCGTTGATTCAGGTGCATCAGCTCACATGACGATGAACAAACAAAATTTGACAAATGTGCGCGAACCTCCTAGCAACGAAATAATTATTGGCAACAATTCGAAACTAGACGTGAAATGTGCTGGTGATGTAAAAATTGCATTTCCATTGAAGGATGAATCATTGGGCGACGCAAGTACTGCCACAGTCACAAATGTTCTTTGCATTCCTGACATTTGCGCGAATTTAATGTCGGTAAGTCAGGTGGCTAAGCGTGGAAATACATTGGTATTTGACGAAGAAAGTTGTAAAATTTATGACCCGATGAAGAAACTAATTGCAACAGCACCGATGGTCGATGATTTGTACAAATTGAATTGTTCTGTGAGACAATCAGCGAGCGCAATGATTGCGGTAAGTAAGAATTTGTGGCATCGTCGATTAGGACACTCGTGCGACGAGAATTTACGCAGAGTGAAGGCAGCGGTGACTGGCGTTGAGTTTACGGATAATGATAACAGCAAATGTGAGATCTGCATCAAAGGCAAACAGACGAGAGTATCATTTAGCAAGGGTGAGCATCGTGCGACGGGTTTACTGGACATAATACACAGCGATGTAGGGTTTGCATCGTGCAATTCATTTGGTGGTGCAAAATGTTTCGCTACATTCATCGATGACTACAGTCGTAAAGTTTTTATATTCCCGATGAAACATAAAAACGAGGTATTTGATAGTTTTGTTAAATTTAAAAATTTCGCAGAAAATCAAACAGGTCGAACCATAAAGACGTTGCGAACGGACAATGGAACTGAGTACTGCAACAATAAATTTGATTCGTTGACGGCAAAGTATGGCATTCTACATCAAAGGACAGTACCACACACACCTGAACAAAATGGTGTAGCCGAAAGGATGAATCGGACCATTATGGAAAAGGTTCGTTGCATGCTCATAGATAGCAATTTAAATCGAAAGTTTTGGGCAGAGGCAGCAATGACAGCGGCGTATTTGATTAACCGAATTCCATGCCGTGGTATGAAGAAAATCACACCAGAAGAACGTTGGTCAAATACTAAGCCGAATCTGTCATCTCTACGCGTGTTTGGTTGCAAAGCCATGGCCCACATACCAAAAGTACAGCGAAATAAATTGGCTGAAAAATCCAATGAGTGTATATTCATGGGATACAGCGAACAATCAAAAGGATTTCGACTGTACAATCCAAAGACCAGAAAGGTCATCATTAGCAGAGATGTTGTCTTCATTGAGCCCGAAATAAAAGAAGAGGTAATTTCACTCAAAAACCATAATAATTGTTCTGTTTTCTCTTCAGGGAAACCAAATAAACAGATAAATAAAGATTATTACTTAACCAATCATGACACGAGTGATAGTGATTCGGACGATGAAAATTCTGACGTTGAATTCAGTGAGGCCTCTCCATCGCAGCCACAATTCAGTGAGGCTAATTCGATTGAACAAGATGGTACAAGCGCTACAATAACTTCTGATTTGCATGTTTTGAGCGCCGAATCAAATGCAACAAACAGCCATACCACAAATGGTGAAATTAACAGGGGAAGCATCAACATTGGAATCGAAGCAGTAAACGATGGAGAAATAATACACACCGAATCCAGTGAGGCATTGGATAGTTTCAATTGTGAGAATTCGATGTATTCGTCGTTCAAGGAAACTGAAACCGACTTCGATGTTGCTGCAAGTGAAATATCCACCATTGCTCTACCATTCCCAATCGAGAGTGATAACATGAACATCAATCGAACTTCCGAAAAGAAGAAAACTCTCGGGCTATATGCGATGCTGACTGCTGCGACAGAAGATGCTTTCGAACCGAAAACGTTTACACAAGCATTAGAGTGCAGCGAAAGGAAGCAATGGCAAAAAGCAATTGACACGGAGCATGATTCGCTGTTAGCAAATAACACTTGGGAGTTATGCGAGCTACCGATCGGACGAAAAGCAATCGACAACAAATGGGTATTCAAAGTGAAGAGGAATGCTAACGGGGATGTCGAACGCTATAAGGCCAGACTCGTCATCAAGGGATATTCCCAAGTTAAAGGCATAGATTATGATGAGACGTATTCACCTGTCGCTCGGTACTCATCAATTCGATATTTATTGGCTATGGCGGTCAAATATAAAATGCAAATTCATCAAATGGATGCAGTGACTGCATTCCTTCAAGGTGAGTTGACGGAGGAGATTTACATGCGTCAAGCGGAGGGCATCGACGATGATTCGGGTAAGGTTTGTAGGCTGAAGCGAGCACTGTACGGACTGAAACAGTCTAGCCGT
Source organism: Thereva nobilitata (assembly GCA_963855945.1). NCBI lineage: Eukaryota > Metazoa > Arthropoda > Insecta > Diptera > Therevidae > Thereva > Thereva nobilitata. The sequence goes on along the minus strand of OY979698.1, from coordinate 109,906,392 downwards.
ATATGGAATGATAAGCTGAATAATGTATTGGTGCAGAAACTGAAATTCACGAGATCATCTGTCGATCGATGCATATACTACAAGCATTCTCAGCTGAACACAATCATCCTGGCAGTTTGGGTGGATGACATTATGATCTTTGCAAGCAATTCAACGATGTGCACAAAGCTTAAGAACGACCTGTGCACTAGCTTCAAAATGAAGGACTTAGGTGAAGCCACATCATTGCTTGGAATGAGCATCACACATCACAGTGATGGCTCCATTTCGATCGATCAACGACATTACATTTCGACAGTCATTCAAAGATTCAAAATGGAGAACAGCAATCCAGTCAGCACACCCATGGACGTAAACCAAAAATTATCGAATGAAATGTGTCCGAAAACAGACGATGAACGACAGGCAATGGCAAGTGTGCCATATCAAGAGGCAATTGGCTGCATCATGTACATTGCACAAATTAGTAGACCGGATATATGTTTCGCTGTCAGTGCACTGAGTCGCTATAATACAAATTATGGCTCTGCACATTGGATAGCCGTGAAAAGGGTAATTCGTTATTTAAAGGGGACCATTGACAAGAAGCTGACATTTCATGCAGATGAAGATGAACACATGATTGGCTATTGTGACGCAGATTGGGCTGGCGATAAAGATGGATGTCGCTCCACTACCGGCTATGTATTCACGGCACAGGGTGGCGCAATATCGTGGGCCACACGTCTTCAACCGACAATTGCATTGTCATCGACAGAAGCTGAATTTATGTCAATGGTAGCTGCCATACAGGAGGCACTTTGGTTGAAACGGTTCGAATGTGAATTGTTTCTCAAAGCACCAAAAGAAATAGTTTTGTTTTGCGATAACCAAGGAGCACTGCATTTGGCGAAAAATAAAAATTATCATGTGCGTACCAAGCACATCGATGTACGAAAATACTTCATTCAACACCATCTGTACGATGATATTGATGGCAGCGAAGATAACGAAATAAAAATTAAAATGAAATACAAATCCACAGACGAAATGGTTGCCGACATATTAACCAAGGCTGTGAATCATTTAAAATTAACCAAATTCGTGCCATTTTTTGGATTAAGCGGCCTAGATTAAACTAATAGCTAATTTAATCTTAGATTTTTTCCTTGAGCACTAGTGAGGCTGTTGTTTTTACTTGTTTAATGTGTTAGAGCTCAAGGGTTACTAAGTTGTATTTGTATTTATGTTTCCAATTGTCAAAAGGCTATGTAATAAATTGTCTTCTTACTCAAAACTCCAATAGAGAAAGTCGTGTTATTCGTCCAAGGCATTATTTCTTTCAACATTACTTATATACCTCAGGTATATAAGGGAGAGCTTTTGTACATAGAAATGTAACAAAATTCATTAAAGTATGATTTTAAGGGCACTTCCGCTTATATATTTATTGGTCTGTTAATTTATTTAGCTTTATCGACCCCCATTCCCTTTATATACATTACTTATATACCTCAGGTATATAAGGGAGAGCTTTTGTACATAGAAATGTAACAAAATTCATTAAAGTATGATTTTAAGGGCACTTCCGCTTATATATTTATTGGTCTGTTAATTTATTTAGCTTTATCGACCCCCATTCCCTTTATATACATTACTTATATACCTCAGGTATATAAGGGAGAGCTTTTGTACATAGAAATGTAACAAAATTAATTTTATGAAACTGCGAAAATTGATTTTAAGGGCACTTCCGCTTATATATTTATTGGTCTGTTAATTTATTTAGCTTTATCGACCCTTATTCCCTTTATATACATTACTCATATACCTCAGGTATATAAGGGAGAGCTTTTGTACATAGAAATGTAACAAAATTCATTAAAGTATGATTTTAAGGGCACTTCCGCTTATATATTTATGGGTCTGTTAATTTATTTAGCTTTATCGACCCCCATTCCCTTTATATACATTACTTATATACCTCAGGTATATAAGGGAGAGCTTTTGTACATAGAAATGTAACAAAATTCATTAAAGTATGATTTTAAGGGCACTTCCGCTTATATATTTATTGGTCTGTTAATTTATTTAGCTTTATCGACCCCCATTCCCTTTATATACATTACCATAGACAAATAAAAGGAAAGATATTCCATTTCATACAAGAAAAGTGTGCAAGTTCTTGTTGAGAGAGCTTTCCTATTTCCTCCATTTAAGCTTCCTCCAAGCGAAAGCTGCCCCTGCTAAATCTTTATTTTCGGTGGCACTGTCCAGATATTTGAGTAAATCTTATCTGAAGAGAGTAAATGGAAAGAAAAACGTCGGCGATGCATGGGAGCAGGGTTCTTTCAGAGCTATTCGCGTTTGCGCTTCTTTTTTTACAGGTTTTCTCATTTATGAATGGCATATTTACGAATGTGTATATTGTATTCTAGGTAAATTTCATTAAAGGGATTTGTTGGTGGAAATAAATGAAAATAAGAAGGAAGCTGTTTGTTTGATTTTTTGTTTAAATGACAAAAATCAATTACATATTTTTAGAAGTTACGATTTTATTTTTTCAGGTCCGACTTTTCGGTTTCTACTTTGCAAAAGTTAGTAAAATAGTGATTTTTGTGCGAATTTTGATTTCGTTTTGATTTATAACAATCATTTCCGCAATGTGTTTATTTTGCAGATTTGGAAAAGTTTTATTTTGGTCAAAGGTTCACAAGCAAATTATTACGTTTTACAAGGATTTGAAAATGTAAAATATCAAATCATGAATAAATTTAGAAATATGAAAAGTGGAAATTATTTCTTTATGGCTATTTAAGGACATTCTCACTTAATAGTACAGCCAATATAAGAATTCTATCTAATGGCCCTATAAAAAAATATCCAAATAACTTGAATTTTTTTATCTTTATTATGATGTTCTACTGACATCCTGGAAAGTTTTCTTCTATTGGGGTAAATTTTAACTTGGCGCAATTATATCGAAACCGTTTTATTCGTAAACGGGCGGGAAAGTTTCGGTGTCCCTCTAATACTAGTATTTTGTTAAAAAAAATACTCCTTTCCACACCACCGCAGGGGTAGAGTAATTGGCGAGTTTTTTTAAAGTGGTTTCCCCAATAAGCTATTATTTTTGTTTCTCTTTTCTTTTACTATAGACAAATAAAAGGAAAGATGTTCCATTTCAGGAAAGTGTCCACTTTTCCCTTCAGAGAGGTTTCCTATTTCCTCCATTAAGGTAGAAACAGAATGGCGCGGCGACCGTGGCGGTGGCCGCCGCTCAGAGAGTTTCCCTTACATTTAATTTCTCCCCAGGCGTCGCGGACAAATTAAATGTATGGGAAACTCTCTGAGCGGCGGCCACCGCCACGGTCGCCGTGCCATTCTGTTTCTACCTTTAAGTTTCCTCCAGACGAAGGCTGTGGAAAGAGAAATGATAGCGATGGATCGAGCATGGTTGAGATTTTTGCCTATGCGCTTTTTTTACAGGCTTTGTTATAACATATTAATTCTAGGTACGATTTATAAATTAATTTATGAAATAAGAAAGGAACTGTTTCATAGGCCCATTTATCATTTATGTATTGCGATGTTCTATTTTTTCTATGTAGCTATTTTTTCTGGTAAGTGTTATGAAAACTCAAATAAAATAACAAACCCTGATCTAGCTCTCATAGATTTAGCTAAATTAGAGCCAAATCCCTCATTTGCTTCTGTCGAAATGGAATTGTCCTGCTCCTTTTGTCTAAAATCGGCGAAATCGGTAAATTTCTACCGCTCAAAATATACAAATTTATTAAGTAAATATAAAAAACTTATAGAACAGTTAAAGAACTGCAGCAAGGAAAATAGAACTAAGAAAGTGAACCTAGAAAGAAGGATATGTCGAAACAACTATCTCAGTAGAATAGTCAAAACACCGCTAACTTCTTTAATTGCCTCCGCGCCCTATGTGACTAAAAATTCAAAAACTTTTTGCGCTATGATACTTTCTAACAAGAAAAATAAAAAAAGATGGAGTTATGACGAAAGATCGTTAGCTTTAAATTTCCATTACAAATCTCCTACAACTTACAGGTATTTTAAAGATAATTTAAACATAAATTTACCATCTCTGAGCTCTCTGCATCGTTGGCAACTTATTAAAAATATTCAACCTGGTTTTAATAACACGGTTACAGAAAACCTTAAGAAGATTTTTTCACATTGGGATTTAGAAATGAGACAAGCTGTGTTGATATTTGATGAAATTAATATTAGAAGAGAGTTAACATAAATGATCAGGTAACAGATGAAATAGTTGGTTTTGTCGATACAGGTGATTTTAGAAATAAAGAACCAGCAAAGTATGTTTCTGTTTTTATGGTTCGAGGCTTATTTTCTAATTGGAAATTTATTATTAGTTTTTTTGCCACCGATCACCCAATTAACAGTAAAGTATTAGCCGAAAAAATGAAGCTGAATTTAGACTACTGTTGTGAACTTGGTCTTAAAATCCGAAGTGTAGCCTCAGATCAGGCTTCTAACAATCGCAGTTGCTTTAGTTCTCTCGGAGTAACGGAAAAGGACCCTTTTTTTTATTATAATAATCAAAAGATTTTTGCAATGTTCGATGTTCCGCATTTGTTCAAATCAATACGTAATACTTTATTGGTAAAAGATATTCACTGTGAAGATGGAACAGTAAGTTGGAACTGTGTTAAAGAACTCTATAATTTAGAAAAAATGGTTCTACTAAAATGGTGCCGAAGTTAACTTCAAAACATGTATGGCCAAATACTTGGGAAAAGATGAAGGTTTCTTATGCTCTTCAAGTTTTAAGTAACACAATTTGTGCTGCTCTTAAAACTGCTTTAGAATTAAATTTGCTTAGCCCTAATGTTTCATCAGTTACTCTTTCTACTTCCGATTTCAAAACTCAAAAACTTGTTCGATTGTCTCAATAGTAAAGAACCTTTTAGTAGAAATTGGTATAAGTGTGGATTAACTCAAACAAATACTCCAAGGAAATATCTTTCTGAAATGTTACGTTACATTCAATCAATTTCATTTGAGAACAAAAACAAAACATTTTGGATTGAGGGATTGATTTTGACTCTAAAATCCATTATTCTTTTAACTGATGAAATATTAAACGAGTTTCCCAATAAAGAGTTCGTTCTGACTTCGAAATTTAACCAAGACCCAATTGAAAACCTTTTTTCCTTAGAAAGATTAAGTGGGGGCTTCAGTAATAATCCATATATAATTTCAATAGTTTTATTTGCAAAATTATTTCGAACAAAATTTTGTCTATATCTTCCCATAGGAAGAATTGTGACGAAGATAGTCAGCAATTTATAGCTATTGACTCATTTAGTGATGGCAAAACCATAAATAATAATAACGATCATGGTATTTTTACTGTTGAGGATCGGACGATTGGTGATGTCACTAATGAGGGTTACGAAGTTAGCAACATAAGCGAGTCAATTGATTTGTTGGAATGTGGGGCAAATGAAGATTCGATTTCTGTCGAAGAAACTTCTTAAAGGTATTTTGGAGGTTTCATAATTGACCGCTTTTCAAAAAAAGAAAAGTGTTTGTTATGCGATAAGGTTGTGAGAAACCCAAACGAAACTGTTAAGTATTCAAAACCTTCGGAAAGTTTTATTTATTTTAAAAATTTTTCAAAAAGTACCGATTTTGGTGCACTTAAAAATCCTACAGATTATTTTTTTAATATTTGTAAAATCTTTGTTAAAATCTTCGCTAAATTTGTTCAGAGTACTCCTGAAATAAAAGGTTTAAAAAGCAAAATAATTGAACATTGTATGGATACAATAAGTAAAAAATCTGAATTTTCCAACTGGTTAGCTAAAGAAAATGAATGTTACGATCACCACAAACAAATCTTAGATTATTTGATCCTTATTATTCTTCGAAAATTTTGTTTGTGGCATTCACATCAATTTAAAGATAAGAGCTCATTAAAAAACTATTCCAAGCAAAAAATTATACAATCCTAAAAGGGGAAGTTGTTAATTTCATCAAATTCTTAGGAGTAGTAGCGTGAATAGCAAATTCAACAAAAAATGCAATTTTATGTTGTGTCCTTATCTTATATTATATATAAAGAAACACACAATCCTTTTTCCTTGAAATAATTGAACTCTATTCTGTAATAATGTATAGAATAAACTGTCTGCCAAAACTATATCGAAGCTTACTCCGTTTTTACGTCTGCCAACATTTTATGTCGGACTTACTCAATGACGACTAAATACATGCCTGTAAGGGATGTAACGCCGAAAATTGTTTTGTGGATTAGGCTTACTGGGGACACCACTTTAAAAAAACTCGCCAATTACTCTACCCCTGCGGTGGTGTGGATAGGAGTATTTTTTTTTTAACAAAATACTAGTATTAGAGGGACACCGAAACTTTCCCGCCCGTTTACGAATAAAACGGTTTCGATATAATTGCGCCAAGTTAAAATTTACCCCAATAGAAGAAAACTTTCCAGGATGTCAATAGAACATCATAATAAAGATAAAAAAATTCAAGTTATTTGGATATTTTTTTATAGGGCCATTAGATAGAATTCTTATATTGGCTGTACTATTAAGTGAGAATGTCCTTAAATAGCCATAAAGAAATAATTTCCACTTTTCATATTTCTAAATTTATTCATGATTTGATATTTTACATTTTCAAATCCTTGTAAAACGTAATAATTTGCTTGTGAACCTTTGACCAAAATAAAACTTTTCCAAATCTGCAAAATAAACACATTGCGGAAATGATTGTTATAAATCAAAACGAAATCAAAATTCGCACAAAAATCACTATTTTACTAACTTTTGCAAAGTAGAAACCGAAAAGTCGGACCTGAAAAAATAAAATCGTAACTTCTAAAAATATGTAATTGATTTTTGTCATTTAAACAAAAAATCAAACAAACAGCTTCCTTCTTATTTTCATTTATTTCCACCAACAAATCCCTTTAATGAAATTTACCTAGAATACAATATACACATTCGTAAATATGCCATTCATAAATGAGAAAACCTGTAAAAAAAGAAGCGCAAACGGGAATAGCTCTGAAAGAACCCTGCTCCCATGCATCGCCGACGTTTTTCTTTCCATTTACTCTCTTCAGATAAGATTTACTCAAATATCTGGACAGTGCCACCGAAAATAAAGATTTAGCAGGGGCAGCTTTCGCTTGGAGGAAGCTTAAATGGAGGAAATAGGAAAGCTCTCTCAACAAGAACTTGCACACTTTTCTTGTATGAAATGGAATATCTTTCCTTTTATTTGTCTATGACATTACTTATATACCTCAGGTATATAAGGGAGAGCTTTTGTACATAGAAATGTAACAAAATTAATTTTATGAAACTGCGAAAATTGATTTTAAGGGCACTTCCGCTTATATATTTATTGGTCTGTTAATTTATTTAGCTTTATCGACCCCCATTCCCTTTATGTACATTACTTATATACCTCAGGTATATAAGGGAGAGCTTTTGTACATAGAAATGTAACAAAATTCATTAAAGTATGATTTTAAGGGCACTTCCGCTTATATATTTATTGGTCTGTTAATTTATTTAGCTTTATCGACCCCCATTCCCTTTATGTACATTACTTATATACCTCAGGTATATAAGGGAGAGCTTTTGTACATAGAAATGTAACAAAATTCATTAAAGTATGATTTTAAGGGCACTTCCGCTTATATATTTATTGGTCTGTTAATTTATTTAGCTTTATCGACCCCCATTCCCTTTATATACATTACTTATATACCTCAGGTATATAAGGGAGAGCTTTTGTACATAGAAATGTAACAAAATTCATTAAAGTATGATTTTAAGGGCACTTCCGCTTATATATTTATTGGTCTGTTAATTTATTTAGCTTTATCGACCCCCATTCCCTTTATATACATTACTTATATACCTCAGGTATATAAGGGAGAGCTTTTGTACATAGAAATGTAACAAAATTCATTAAAGTATGATTTTAAGGGCACTTCCGCTTATATATTTATGGGTCTGTTAATTTATTTAGCTTTATCGACCCCCATTCCCTTTATATACATTACTTATATACTTCAGGTATATAAGGGAGAGCTTTTGTACATAGAAATGTAACAAAATTCATTAAAGTATGATTTTAAGGGCACTTCCGCTTATATATTTATTGGTCTGTTAATTTATTTAGCTTTATCGACCCCCATTCCCTTTATATACATTACTTATATACCTCAGGTATATAAGGGAGAGCTTTTGTACATAGAAATGTAACAAAATTCATTAAAGTATGATTTTAAGGGCACTTCCGCTTATATATTTATTGGTCTGTTAATTTATTTAGCTTTATCGACCCCCATTCCCTTTATATACATTACTTATATACTTCAGGTATATAAGGGAGCCCTTATGTACAAGGAAATGTAACAAAATTAATTTTATGAAACTGCGAAAATTGATTTTAAGGGCACTTCCGCTTATATATTTATTGGTCTGTTAATTTATTTAGCTTTATCGACCCCCATTCCCTTTATATACATTACTTATATACCTCAGGTATATAAGGGAGAGCTTTTGTACATAGAAATGTAACAAAATTCATTAAAGTATGATTTTAAGGGCACTTCCGCTTATATATTTATGGGTCTGTTAATTTATTTAGCTTTATCGACCCCCATTCCCTTTATATACATTACTTATATACCTCAGGTATATAAGGGAGAGCTTTTGTACATAGAAATGTAACAAAATTCATTAAAGTATGATTTTAAGGGCACTTCCGCTTATATATTTATTGGTCTGTTAATTTATTTAGCTTTATCGACCCCCATTCCCTTTATGTACATTACTTATATACCTCAGGTATATAAGGGAGAGCTTTTGTACATAGAAATGTAACAAAATTCATTAAAGTATGATTTTAAGGGCACTTCCGCTTATATATTTATTGGTCTGTTAATTTATTTAGCTTTATCGACCCCCATTCCCTTTATATACATTACTTATATACCTCAGGTATATAAGGGAGAGCTTTTGTACATAGAAATGTAACAAAATTCATTAAAGTATGATTTTAAGGGCACTTCCGCTTATATATTTATGGGTCTGTTAATTTATTTAGCTTTATCGACCCCCATTCCCTTTATATACATTACTTATATACTTCAGGTATATAAGGGAGAGCTTTTGTACATAGAAATGTAACAAAATTCATTAAAGTATGATTTTAAGGGTACTTCCGCTTATATATTTATTGGGCTGTTAAATTATTTAGCTTTATCGACCCCCATTCCCTTTATATACATTACTTATATACCTCAGGTATATAAGGGAGAGCTTTTGTACATAGAAATGTAACAAAATTCATTAAAGTATGATTTTAAGGGCACTTCCGCTTATATATTTATTGGTCTGTTAATTTATTTAGCTTTATCGACCCCCATTCCCTTTATATACATTACTTATATACTTCAGGTATATAAGGGAGCCCTTATGTACAAGGAAATGTAACAAAATTAATTTTATGAAACTGCGAAAATTGATTTTAAGGGCACTTCCGCTTATATATTTATTGGTCTGTTAATTTATTTAGCTTTATCGACCCCCATTCCCTTTATATACATTACTTATATACCTCAGGTATATAAGGGAGAGCTTTTGTACATAGAAATGTAACAAAATTCATTAAAGTATGATTTTAAGGGCACTTCCGCTTATATATTTATGGGTCTGTTAATTTATTTAGCTTTATCGACCCCCATTCCCTTTATATACATTACTTATATACCTCAGGTATATAAGGGAGAGCTTTTGTACATAGAAATGTAACAAAATTCATTAAAGTATGATTTTAAGGGCACTTCCGCTTATATATTTATTGGTCTGTTAATTTATTTAGCTTTATCGACCCCCATTCCCTTTATATACATTACTTATATACTTCAGGTATATAAGGGAGAGCTTTTGTACATAGAAATGTAACAAAATTCATTAAAGTATGATTTTAAGGGCACTTCCGCTTATATATTTATTGGTCTGTTAATTTATTTAGCTTTATCGACCCCCATTCCCTTTATATACATTACTTATATACCTCAGGTATATAAGGGAGAGCTTTTGTACATAGAAATGTAACAAAATTCATTAAAGTATGATTTTAAGGGCACTTCCGCTTATATATTTATTGGTCTGTTAATTTATTTAGCTTTATCGACCCCCATTCCCTTTATATACATTACTTATATACCTCAGGTATATAAGGGAGAGCTTTTGTACATAGAAATGTAACAAAATTCATTAAAGTATGATTTTAAGGGCACTTCCGCTTATATATTTATTGGTCTGTTAAATTATTTAGCTTTATCGACCCCCATTCCCTTTATATACATTACTTATATACCTCAGGTATATAAGAGAGAGCTTTTGTACATAGAAATGTAACAAAATTCATTAAAGTATGATTTTAAGGGCACTTCCGCTTATATATTTATTGGTCTGTTAATTTATTTAGCTTTATCGACCCCCATTCCCTTTATATACATTACTTATATACCTCAGGTATATAAGGGAGAGTTTTTGTACATAGAAATGTAACAAAATTCATTAAAGTATGATTTTAAGGGCACTTCCGCTTATATATTTATTGGTCTGTTAATTTATTTAGCTTTATCGACCCCCATTCCCTTTATATACATTACTTATATACCTCAGGTATATAAGGGAGAGCTTTTGTACATAGAAATGTAACAAAATTCATTAAAGTATGATTTTAAGGGCACTTCCGCTTATATATTTATTGGTCTGTTAATTTATTTAGCTTTATCGACCCCCATTCCCTTTACATACATTACTTATATACCTCAGGTATATAAGGGAGAGCTTTTGTACATAGAAATGTAACAAAATTCATTAAAGTATGATTTTAAGGGCACTTCCGCTTATATATTTATTGGTCTGTTAATTTATTTAGCTTTATCGACCCCCATTCCCTTTATATACATTACTTGTTGTTTTTACTTGTTTAATGTGTTAGAGCTCAAGGGTTACTAAGTTGTATTTGTATTTATGTTTCCAATTGTCAAAAGGCTATGTAATAAATTGTCTTCTTACTCAAAACTCCAATAGAGAAAGTCGTGTTATTCGTCCAAGGCATTATTTCTTTCAACAGGTTATGGGCCCAGAGAACGCTTTATTTTATTAAAAATAAAACTTTCTTAAATTTGTGGCCAAATTTCGTAGATTTATTTTTCGTGTCGTTTTTTTTAATTTTTCTATTCTTTAAGAACGTGTGAAACGAGTTTAGAATAGACTAAGGTTAGAATAGACTAAGGTTAGAATCGTAGATTCAGAGACGAAAATGACTAAACCAAAGAAATTGGAGGGCCGATCAAATTATGATGAGTGGCGAGTAGAAGCGAAGGCCTATTTAGCAGTCAAAGGACACTGGAAATGTTTTGATGGTACCGAAACAAACGTGGAGAAGAATTTTCTTGCAATTTCGGCCCTAAATCTATTGCTGTCACCATCTCTATATACATATACAGAAGACGTGAAAAAGGCAAAAGATGCATGGGAAGCTATCAAAAATTCATTTGAAGACAGTGGCATAGGTCGTCGTGTTGATTTATTGAAACAACTAGTGAGCTTGAAGCAGTGCGAGTGCGACTCAATGGAAGATTACGTTCACAAAATGGTTTTAACGTCGCTAAAAGTGAAGAAGGCTGGATTAAAAATCGGTGATGATGTTGTTGCATCGCTGATGCTAGCAGGACTGCCAGACGAGTACCGACCAATGGTAATGGCAATGGAGAATTCTTCCACAAATTTAACGACAGACTTTGTGAAAAATCAGCTACTTCAAGAAGTTTCATATGAGAAATCAAAAGACAACGACACAACGGCACTTATGGCCAAGGGTAGAGGCAAATTTAAAAAGAAAAGGTCGACAACGATATTTTCAAAGGTGACCTGCTACGTGTGCGGTGAAGCTGGACACATCGCAAGCAAATGTCCAAAACGGAAAACCAAGTCTAATTCATTATTTTTCTCGTCGTTTGTTGCAAAAACAAATGGCGCGCAAGAATGGTTCGTTGATTCAGGTGCATCAGCTCACATGACGATGAACAAACAAAATTTGACAAATGTGCGCGAACCTCCTAGCAACGAAATAATTATTGGCAACAATTCGAAACTAGACGTGAAATGTGCTGGTGATGTAAAAATTGCATTTCCATTGAAGGATGAATCATTGGGCGACGCAAGTACTGCCACAGTCACAAATGTTCTTTGCATTCCTGACATTTGCGCGAATTTAATGTCGGTAAGTCAGGTGGCTAAGCGTGGAAATACATTGGTATTTGACGAAGAAAGTTGTAAAATTTATGACCCGATGAAGAAACTAATTGCAACAGCACCGATGGTCGATGATTTGTACAAATTGAATTGTTCTGTGAGACAATCAGCGAGCGCAATGATTGCGGTAAGTAAGAATTTGTGGCATCGTCGATTAGGACACTCGTGCGACGAGAATTTACGCAGAGTGAAGGCAGCGGTGACTGGCGTTGAGTTTACGGATAATGATAACAGCAAATGTGAGATCTGCATCAAAGGCAAACAGACGAGAGTATCATTTAGCAAGGGTGAGCATCGTGCGACGGGTTTACTGGACATAATACACAGCGATGTAGGGTTTGCATCGTGCAATTCATTTGGTGGTGCAAAATGTTTCGCTACATTCATCGATGACTACAGTCGTAAAGTTTTTATATTCCCGATGAAACATAAAAACGAGGTATTTGATAGTTTTGTTAAATTTAAAAATTTCGCAGAAAATCAAACAGGTCGAACCATAAAGACGTTGCGAACGGACAATGGAACTGAGTACTGCAACAATAAATTTGATTCGTTGACGGCAAAGTATGGCATTCTACATCAAAGGACAGTACCACACACACCTGAACAAAATGGTGTAGCCGAAAGGATGAATCGGACCATTATGGAAAAGGTTCGTTGCATGCTCATAGATAGCAATTTAAATCGAAAGTTTTGGGCAGAGGCAGCAATGACAGCGGCGTATTTGATTAACCGAATTCCATGCCGTGGTATGAAGAAAATCACACCAGAAGAACGTTGGTCAAATACTAAGCCGAATCTGTCATCTCTACGCGTGTTTGGTTGCAAAGCCATGGCCCACATACCAAAAGTACAGCGAAATAAATTGGCTGAAAAATCCAATGAGTGTATATTCATGGGATACAGCGAACAATCAAAAGGATTTCGACTGTACAATCCAAAGACCAGAAAGGTCATCATTAGCAGAGATGTTGTCTTCATTGAGCCCGAAATAAAAGAAGAGGTAATTTCACTCAAAAACCATAATAATTGTTCTGTTTTCTCTTCAGGGAAACCAAATAAACAGATAAATAAAGATTATTACTTAACCAATCATGACACGAGTGATAGTGATTCGGACGATGAAAATTCTGACGTTGAATTCAGTGAGGCCTCTCCATCGCAGCCACAATTCAGTGAGGCTAATTCGATTGAACAAGATGGTACAAGCGCTACAATAACTTCTGATTTGCATGTTTTGAGCGCCGAATCAAATGCAACAAACAGCCATACCACAAATGGTGAAATTAACAGGGGAAGCATCAACATTGGAATCGAAGCAGTAAACGATGGAGAAATAATACACACCGAATCCAGTGAGGCATTGGATAGTTTCAATTGTGAGAATTCGATGTATTCGTCGTTCAAGGAAACTGAAACCGACTTCGATGTTGCTGCAAGTGAAATATCCACCATTGCTCTACCATTCCCAATCGAGAGTGATAACATGAACATCAATCGAACTTCCGAAAAGAAGAAAACTCTCGGGCTATATGCGATGCTGACTGCTGCGACAGAAGATGCTTTCGAACCGAAAACGTTTACACAAGCATTAGAGTGCAGCGAAAGGAAGCAATGGCAAAAAGCAATTGACACGGAGCATGATTCGCTGTTAGCAAATAACACTTGGGAGTTATGCGAGCTACCGATCGGACGAAAAGCAATCGACAACAAATGGGTATTCAAAGTGAAGAGGAATGCTAACGGGGATGTCGAACGCTATAAGGCCAGACTCGTCATCAAGGGATATTCCCAAGTTAAAGGCATAGATTATGATGAGACGTATTCACCTGTCGCTCGGTACTCATCAATTCGATATTTATTGGCTATGGCGGTCAAATATAAAATGCAAATTCATCAAATGGATGCAGTGACTGCATTCCTTCAAGGTGAGTTGACGGAGGAGATTTACATGCGTCAAGCGGAGGGCATCGACGATGATTCGGGTAAGGTTTGTAGGCTGAAGCGAGCACTGTACGGACTGAAACAGTCTAGCCGTATATGGAATGATAAGCTGAATAATGTATTGGTGCAGAAACTGAAATTCACGAGATCATCTGTCGATCGATGCATATACTACAAGCATTCTCAGCTGAACACAATCATCCTGGCAGTTTGGGTGGATGACATTATGATCTTTGCAAGCAATTCAACGATGTGCACAAAGCTTAAGAACGACCTGTGCACTAGCTTCAAAATGAAGGACTTAGGTGAAGCCACATCATTGCTTGGAATGAGCATCACACATCACAGTGATGGCTCCATTTCGATCGATCAACGACATTACATTTCGACAGTCATTCAAAGATTCAAAATGGAGAACAGCAATCCAGTCAGCACACCCATGGACGTAAACCAAAAATTATCGAATGAAATGTGTCCGAAAACAGACGATGAACGACAGGCAATGGCAAGTGTGCCATATCAAGAGGCAATTGGCTGCATCATGTACATTGCACAAATTAGTAGACCGGATATATGTTTCGCTGTCAGTGCACTGAGTCGCTATAATACAAATTATGGCTCTGCACATTGGATAGCCGTGAAAAGGGTAATTCGTTATTTAAAGGGGACCATTGACAAGAAGCTGACATTTCATGCAGATGAAGATGAACACATGATTGGCTATTGTGACGCAGATTGGGCTGGCGATAAAGATGGATGTCGCTCCACTACCGGCTATGTATTCACGGCACAGGGTGGCGCAATATCGTGGGCCACACGTCTTCAACCGACAATTGCATTGTCATCGACAGAAGCTGAATTTATGTCAATGGTAGCTGCCATACAGGAGGCACTTTGGTTGAAACGGTTCGAATGTGAATTGTTTCTCAAAGCACCAAAAGAAATAGTTTTGTTTTGCGATAACCAAGGAGCACTGCATTTGGCGAAAAATAAAAATTATCATGTGCGTACCAAGCACATCGATGTACGAAAATACTTCATTCAACACCATCTGTACGATGATATTGATGGCAGCGAAGATAACGAAATAAAAATTAAAATGAAATACAAATCCACAGACGAAATGGTTGCCGACATATTAACCAAGGCTGTGAATCATTTAAAATTAACCAAATTCGTGCCATTTTTTGGATTAAGCGGCCTAGATTAAACTAATAGCTAATTTAATCTTAGATTTTTTCCTTGAGCACTAGTGAGGCTGTTGTTTTTACTTGTTTAATGTGTTAGAGCTCAAGGGTTACTAAGTTGTATTTGTATTTATGTTTCCAATTGTCAAAAGGCTATGTAATAAATTGTCTTCTTACTCAAAACTCCAATAGAGAAAGTCGTGTTATTCGTCCAAGGCATTATTTCTTTCAACATTACTTATATACCTCAGGTATATAAGGGAGAGCTTTTGTACATAGAAATGTAACAAAATTCATTAAAGTATGATTTTAAGGGCACTTCCGCTTATATATTTATTGGTCTGTTAATTTATTTAGCTTTATCGACCCCCATTCCCTTTATATACATTACTTATATACCTCAGGTATATAAGGGAGAGCTTTTGTACATAGAAATGTAACAAAATTCATTAAAGTATGATTTTAAGGGCACTTCCGCTTATATATTTATTGGTCTGTTAATTTATTTAGCTTTATCGACCCCCATTCCCTTTATATACATTACTTATATACCTCAGGTATATAAGGGAGAGCTTTTGTACATAGAAATGTAACAAAATTAATTTTATGAAACTGCGAAAATTGATTTTAAGGGCACTTCCGCTTATATATTTATTGGTCTGTTAATTTATTTAGCTTTATCGACCCTTATTCCCTTTATATACATTACTCATATACCTCAGGTATATAAGGGAGAGCTTTTGTACATAGAAATGTAACAAAATTCATTAAAGTATGATTTTAAGGGCACTTCCGCTTATATATTTATGGGTCTGTTAATTTATTTAGCTTTATCGACCCCCATTCCCTTTATATACATTACTTATATACTTCAGGTATATAAGGGAGCCCTTATGTACAAGGAAATGTAACAAAATTAATTTTATGAAACTGCGAAAATTGATTTTAAGGGCACTTCCGCTTATATATTTATTGGTCTGTTAATTTATTTAGCTTTATCGACCCTTATTCCCTTTATATACATTACTTATATACCTCAGGTATATAAGGGAGAGCTTTTGTACATAGAAATGTAACAAAATTCATTAAAGTATGATTTTAAGGGCACTTCCGCTTATATATTTATGGGTCTGTTAATTTATTTAGCTTTATCGACCCCCATTCCCTTTATATACATTACTTATATACCTCAGGTATATAAGGGAGAGCTTTTGTACATAGAAATGTAACAAAATTCATTAAAGTATGATTTTAAGGGCACTTCCGCTTATATATTTATTGGTCTGTTAATTTATTTAGCTTTATCGACCCCCATTCCCTTTATATACATTACTTATATACCTCAGGTATATAAGGGAGAGCTTTTGTACATAGAAATGTAACAAAATTCATTAAAGTATGATTTTAAGGGCACTTCCGCTTATATATTTATTGGTCTGTTAATTTATTTAGCTTTATCGACCCCCATTCCCTTTATATACATTACTTATATACCTCAGGTATATAAGGGAGAGCTTTTGTACATAGAAATGTAACAAAATTAATTTTATGAAACTGCGAAAATTGATTTTAAGGGCACTTCCGCTTATATATTTATTGGTCTGTTAATTTATTTAGCTTTATCGACCCTTATTCCCTTTATATACATTACTTATATACCTCAGGTATATAAGGGAGAGCTTTTGTACATAGAAATGTAACAAAATACATTAAAGTATGATTTTAAGGGCACTTCCGCTTATATATTTATGGGTCTGTTAATTTATTTAGCTTTATCGACCCCCATTCCCTTTATATACATTACTTATATACTTCAGGTATATAAGGGAGCCCTTATGTACAAGGAAATGTAACAAAATTAATTTTATGAAACTGCGAAAATTGATTTTAAGGGCACTTCCGCTTATATATTTATGGGTCTGTTAATTTATTTAGCTTTATCGACCCCCATTCCCTTTATATACATTACTTATATACTTCAGGTATATAAGGGAGCCCTTATGTACAAGGAAATGTAACAAAATTTATTTTATGAAACTGCGAAAATTGATTTTAAGGGCACTTCCGCTTATATATTTATTGGTCTGTTAATTTATTTAGCTTTATCGACCCCCATTCCCTTTATATACATTACTTATATACCTCAGGTATATAAGGGAGAGCTTTTGTACATAGAAATGTAACAAAATTCATTAAAGTATGATTTTAAGGGCACTTCCGCTTATATATTTATTGGTCTGTTAATTTATTTAGCTTTATCGACCCCCATTCCCTTTATATACATTACTTATATACCTCAGGTATATAAGGGAGAGCTTTTGTACATAGAAATGTAACAAAATTCATTAAAGTATGATTTTAAGGGCACTTCCGCTTATATATTTTTTGGTCTGTTAATTTATTTAGCTTTATCGACCCCCATTCCCTTTATATACATTACTTATATACCTCAGGTATATAAGGGAGAGCTTTTGTACATAGAAATGTAACAAAATTAATTTTATGAAACTGCGAAAATTGATTTTAAGGGCACTTCCGCTTATATATTTATTGGTCTGTTAATTTATTTAGCTTTATCGACCCTTATTCCCTTTATATACATTACTTATATACCTCAGGTATATAAGGGAGAGCTTTTGTACATAGAAATGTAACAAAATTCATTAAAGTATGATTTTAAGGGCACTTCCGCTTATATATTTATGGGTCTGTTAATTTATTTAGCTTTATCGACCCCCATTCCCTTTATATACATTACTTATATACTTCAGGTATATAAGGGAGCCCTTATGTACAAGGAAATGTAACAAAATTAATTTTATGAAACTGCGAAAATTGATTTTAAGGGCACTTCCGCTTATATATTTATTGGTCTGTTAATTTATTTAGCTTTATCGACCCCCATTCCCTTTATATACATTACTTATATACTTCAGGTATATAAGGGAGCCCTTATGTACAAGGAAATGTAACAAAATTAATTTTATGAAACTGCGAAAATTGATTTTAAGGGCACTTCCGCTTATATATTTATTGGTCTGTTAATTTATTTAGCTTTATCGACCCCCATTCCCTTTATATACATTACTTATATACCTCAGGTATATAAGGGAGAGCTTTTGTACATAGATATGTAACAAAATTCATTAAAGTATGATTTTAAGGGCACTTCCGCTTATATATTTATTGGTCTGTTAATTTATTTAGCTTTATCGACCCCCATTCCCTTTATATACATTACTTATATACCTCAGGTATATAAGGGAGAGCTTTTGTACATAGAAATGTAACAAAATTCATTAAAGTATGATTTTAAGGGCACTTCCGCTTATATATTTATTGGTCTGTTAATTTATTTAGCTTTATCGACCCCCATTCCCTTTATATACATTACTTATATACCTCAGGTATATAAGGGAGAGCTTTTGTACATAGAAATGTAACAAAATTCATTAAAGTATGATTTTAAGGGCACTTCCGCTTATATATTTATTGGTCTGTTAATTTATTTAGCTTTATCGACCCCCATTCCCTTTATATACATTACTTATATACCTCAGGTATATAAGGGAGAGCTTTTGTACATAGAAATGTAACAAAATTCATTAAAGTATGATTTTAAGGGCACTTCCGCTTATATATTTATTGGTCTGTTAATTTATTTAGCTTTATCGACCCCCATTCCCTTTATATACATTACTTATATACCTCAGGTATATAAGGGAGAGCTTTTGTACATAGATATGTAACAAAATTCATTAAAGTATGATTTTAAGGGCACTTCCGCTTATATATTTATTGGTCTGTTAATTTATTTAGCTTTATCGACCCCCATTCCCTTTATATACATTACTTATATACCTCAGGTATATAAGGGAGAGCTTTTGTACATAGAAATGTAACAAAATTCATTAAAGTATGATTTTAAGGGCACTTCCGCTTATATATTTATTGGTCTGTTAATTTATTTAGCTTTATCGACCCCCATTCCCTTTATATACATTACTTATATACTTCAGGTATATAAGGGAGCCCTTATGTACAAGGAAATGTAACAAAATTAATTTTATGAAACTGCGAAAATTGATTTTAAGGGCACTTCCGCTTATATATTTATTGGTCTGTTAATTTATTTAGCTTTATCGACCCCCATTCCCTTTATATACATTACTTATATACCTCAGGTATATAAGGGAGAGTTTTTGTACATAGAAATGTAACAAAATTCATTAAAGTATGATTTTAAGGGCACTTCCGCTTATATATTTATTGGTCTGTTAATTTATTTAGCTTTATCGACCCCCATTCCCTTTATATACATTACTTATATACCTCAGGTATATAAGGGAGAGCTTTTGTACATAGAAATGTAACAAAATTCATTAAAGTATGATTTTAAGGGCACTTCCGCTTATATATTTATTGGTCTGTTAATTTATTTAGCTTTATCGACCCCCATTCCCTTTATATACATTACTTATATACCTCAGGTATATAAGGGAGAGCTTTTGTACATAGAAATGTAACAAAATTCATTAAAGTATGATTTTAAGGGCACTTCCGCTTATATATTTATTGGTCTGTTAATTTATTTAGCTTTATCGACCCCCATTCCCTTTATATACATTACTTATATACCTCAGGTATATAAGGGAGAGCTTTTGTACATAGAAATGTAACAAAATTCATTAAAGTATGATTTTAAGGGCACTTCCGCTTATGTATTTATTGGTCTGTTAATTTATTTAGCTTTATCGACCCCCATTCCCTTTATATACATTACTTATATACCTTAGGTATATAAGGGAGAGCTTTTGTACATAGAAATGTAACAAAATTCATTAAAGTATGATTTTAAGGGCACTTCCGCTTATATATTTATTGGTCTGTTAATTTATTTAGCTTTATCGACCCCCATTCCCTTTATATACATTACTTATATACTTCAGGTATATAAGGGAGCCCTTATGTACAAGGAAATGTAACAAAATTAATTTTATGAAACTGCGAAAATTGATTTTAAGGGCACTTCCGCTTATATATTTATTGGTCTGTTAATTTATTTAGCTTTATCGACCCACATTCCCTTTATATACATTACTTATATACCTCAGGTATATAAGGGAGAGGTTTTGTACATAGAAATGTAACAAAATTCATTAAAGTATGATTTTAAGGGCACTTCCGCTTATATATTTATTGGTCTGTTAATTTACTTAGCTTTATCGACCCCCATTCCCTTTATATACATTACTTATATACTTCAGGTATATAAGGGAGCCCTTATGTACAAGGAAATGTAACAAAATTAATTTTATGAAACTGCGAAAATTGATTTTAAGGGCACTTCCGCTTATATATTTATTGGTCTGTTAATTTATTTAGCTTTATCGACCCCCATTCCCTTTATATACATTACTTATATACTTCAGGTATATAAGGGAGCCCTTATGTACAAGGAAATGTAACAAAATTAATTTTATGAAACTGCGAAAATTGATTTTAAGGGCACTTCCGCTTATATATTTATTGGTCTGTTAATTTATTTAGCTTTATCGACCCCCATTCCCTTTATATACATTACTTATATACCTCAGGTATATAAGGGAGAGCTTTTGTACATATAAATGTAACAAAATTCATTAAAGTATGATTTTAAGGGCACTTCCGCTTATATATTTATTGGTCTGTTAATTTATTTAGCTTTATCGACCCCCATTCCCTTTATATACATTACTTATATACTTCAGGTATATAAGGGAGCCCTTATGTACAAGGAAATGTAACAAAATTAATTTTATGAAACTGCGAAAATTGATTTTAAGGGCACTTCCGCTTATATATTTATTGGTCTGTTAATTTATTTATCTTTATCGACCCCCATTCCCTTTATATACATTACTTATATACCTCAGGTATATAAGGGAGAGCTTTTGTACATAGAAATGTAACAAAATTCATTAAAGTATGATTTTAAGGGCACTTCCGCTTATATATTTATTGGTCTGTTAATTTATTTAGCTTTATCGACCCCCATTCCCTTTATATACATTACTTATATACCTCAGGTATATAAGGGAGAGCTTTTGTACATAGAAATGTAACAAAATTCATTAAAGTATGATTTTAAGGGCACTTCCGCTTATATATTTATTGGTCTGTTAAATTATTTAGCTTTATCGACCCCCATTCCCTTTATATACATTACTTATATACTTCAGGTATATAAGGGAGCCCTTATGTACAAGGAAATGTAACAAAATTAATTTTATGAAACTGCGAAAATTGATTTTAAGGGCACTTCCGCTTATATATTTATTGGTCTGTTAATTTATTTAGCTTTATCGACCCCCATTCCCTTTATATACATTACTTATATACCTCAGGTATATAAGGGAGAGCTTTTGTACATAGAAATGTAACAAAATTCATTAAAGTATGATTTTAAGGGCACTTCCGCTTATATATTTATGGGTCTGTTAATTTATTTAGCTTTATCGACCCCCATTCCCTTTATATACATTACTTATATACTTCAGGTATATAAGGGAGCCCTTATGTACAAGGAAATGTAACAAAATTAATTTTATGAAACTGCGAAAATTGATTTTAAGGGCACTTCCGCTTATATATTTATTGGTCTGTTAATTTATTTAGCTTTATCGACCCTTATTCCCTTTATATACATTACTTATATACCTCAGGTATATAAGGGAGCCCTTATGTACAAGGAAATGTAACAAAATTAATTTTATGAAACTGCGAAAATTGATTTTAAGGGCACTTCCGCTTATATATTTATTGGTCTGTTAATTTATTTAGCTTTATCGACCCCCATTCCCTTTATATACATTACTTATATACCTCAGGTATATAAGGGAGAGCTTTTGTACATAGAAATGTAACAAAATTCATTAAAGTATGATTTTAAGGGCACTTCCGCTTATATATTTATGGGTCTGTTAATTTATTTAGCTTTATCGACCCGCATTCCCTTTATATACATTACTTATATACTTCAGGTATATAAGGGAGCCCTTATGTACAAGGAAATGTAACAAAATTAATTTTATGAAACTGCGAAAATTGATTTTAAGGGCACTTCCGCTTATATATTTATTGGTCTGTTAATTTATTTAGCTTTATCGACCCCCATTTCCTTTATATACATTACTTATATACCTCAGGTATATAAGGGAGAGCTTTTGTACATAGAAATGTAACAAAATTCATTAAAGTATGATTTTAAGGGCACTTCCGCTTATATATTTATGGGTCTGTTAATTTATTTAGCTTTATCGACCCCCATTCCCTTTATATTCATTACTTATATACTTCAGGTATATAAGGGAGCCCTTATGTACAAGGAAATGTAACAAAATTAATTTTATGAAACTGCGAAAATTGATTTTAAGGGCACTTCCGCTTATATATTTATTGGTCTGTTAATTTATTTAGCTTTATCGACCCCCATTCCCTTTATATACATTACTTATATACTTCAGGTATATAAGGGAGCCCTTATGTACAAGGAAATGTAACAAAATTAATTTTATGAAACTGGGAAAATTGATTTTAAGGGCACTTCCGCTTATATATTTATTGGTCTGTTAATTTATTTAGCTTTATCGACCCCCATTCCCTTTATATACATTACTTATATACTTCAGGTATATAAGGGAGCCCTTATGTACAAGGAAATGTAACAAAATTAATTTTATGAAACTGCGAAAATTGATTTTAAGGGCACTTCCGCTTATATATTTATTGGTCTGTTAATTTATTTAGCTTTATCGACCCCCATTCCCTTTATATACATTACTTATATACCTCAGGTATATAAGGGAGAGCTTTTGTACATAGAAATGTAACAAAATTCATTAAAGTATGATTTTAAGGGCACTTCCGCTTATATATTTATGGGTCTGTTAATTTATTTAGCTTTATCGACCCCCATTCCCTTTATATACATTACTTATATACCTCAGGTATATAAGGGAGAGCTTTTGTACATAGAAATGTAACAAAATTCATTAAAGTATGATTTTAAGGGCACTTCCGCTTATATATTTATTGGTCTGTTAATTTATTTAGCTTTATCGACCCCCATTCCCTTTATATACATTACTTATATACATCAGGTATATAAGGGAGCCCTTATGTACAAGGAAATGTAACAAAATTAATTTTATGAAACTGCGAAAATTGATTTTAAGGGCACTTCCGCTTATATATTTATTGGTCTGTTAATTTATTTAGCTTTATCGACCCCCATTCCCTTTATATACATTACTTATATACCTCAGGTATATAAGGGAGAGCTTTTGTACATAGAAATGTAACAAAATTCATTAAAGTATGATTTTAAGGGCACTTCCGGTTATATATTTATGGGTCTGTTAATTTATTTAGCTTTATCGACCCCCATTCCCTTTATATACATTACTTATATACCTCAGGTATATAAGGGAGAGCTTTTGTACATAGAAATGTAACAAAATTCATTAAAGTATGATTTTAAGGGCACTTCCGCTTATATATTTATTGGTCTGTTAATTTATTTAGCTTTATCGACCCCCATTCCCTTTATATACATTACTTATATACTTCAGGTATATAAGGGAGCCCTTATGTACAAGGAAATGTAACAAAATTAATTTTATGAAACTGCGAAAATTGATTTTAAGGGCACTTCCGCTTATATATTTATTGGTCTGTTAATTTATTTAGCTTTATCGACCCCCATTCCCTTTATATACATTACTTATATACTTCAGGTATATAAGGGAGCCCTTATGTACAAGGAAATGTAACAAAATTAATTTTATGAAACTGCGAAAATTGATTTTAAGGGCACTTCCGCTTATATATTTATTGGTCTGTTAATTTATTTAGCTTTATCGACCCCCATTCCCTTTATATACATTACTTATATACTTCAGGTATATAAGGGAGCCCTTATGTACAAGGAAATGTAACAAAATTAATTTTATGAAACTGCGAAAATTGATTTTAAGGGCACTTCCGCTTATATATTTATTGGTCTGTTAATTTATTTAGCTTTATCGACCCCCATTCCCTTTATATACATTACTTATATACCTCAGGTATATAAGGGAGAGCTTTTGTACATAGAAATGTAACAAAATTCATTAAAGTATGATTTTAAGGGCACTTCCGCTTATATATTTATTGGTCTGTTAATTTATTTAGCTTTATCGACCCCCATTCCCTTTATATACATTACTTATATACCTCAGGTATATAAGGGAGAGCTTTTGTACATAGAAATGTAACAAAATTCATTAAAGTATGATTTTAAGGGCACTTCCGCTTATATATTTATTGGTCTGTTAATTTATTTAGCTTTATCGACCCCCATTCCCTTTATATACATTACTTATATACCTCAGGTATATAAGGGAGAGCTTTTGTACATAGAAATGTAACAAAATTCATTAAAGTATGATTTTAAGGGCACTTCCGCTTATATATTTATTGGTCTGTTAATTTATTTAGCTTTATCGACCCCCATTCCCTTTATATACATTACTTATATACTTCAGGTATATAAGGGAGCCCTTATGTACAAGGAAATGTAACAAAATTAATTTTATGAAACTGCGAAAATTGATTTTAAGGGCACTTCCGCTTATATATTTATTGGTCTGTTAATTTATTTAGCTTTATCGACCCCCATTCCCTTTATATACATTACTTATATACCTCAGGTATATAAGGGAGAGCTTTTGTACATAGAAATGTAACAAAATTCATTAAAGTATGATTTTAAGGGCACTTCCGCTTAAATATTTATTGGTCTGTTAATTTATTTAGCTTTATCGACCCCCATTCCCTTTATATACATTACTTATATACTTCAGGTATATAAGGGAGAGCTTTTGTACATAGAAATGTAACAAAATTCATTAAAGTATGATTTTAAGGGCACTTCCGCTTATATATTTATTGGTCTGTTAATTTATTTAGCTTTATCGACCCCCATTCCCTTTATATACATTACTTATATACCTCAGGTATATAAGGGAGAGCTTTTGTACATAGAAATGTAACAAAATTCATTAAAGTATGATTTTAAGGGCACTTCCGCTTATATATTTATTGGTCTGTTAATTTATTTAGCTTTATCGACCCCCATTCCCTTTATATACATTACTTATATACCTCAGGTATATAAGGGAGAGCTTTTGTACATAGAAATGTAACAAAATTCATTAAAGTATGATTTTAAGGGCACTTCCGTTTATATATTTATTGGTCTGTTAATTTATTTAGCTTTATCGACCCCCATTCCCTTTATATACATTACTTATATACTTCAGGTATATAAGGGAGCCCTTATGTACAAGGAAATGTAACAAAATTAATTTTATGAAACTGCGAAAATTGATTTTAAGGGCACTTCCGCTTATATATTTATTGGTCTGTTAATTTATTTAGCTTTATCGACCCCCATTCCCTTTATATACATTACTTATATACCTCAGGTATATAAGGGAGAGCTTTTGTACATAGAAATGTAACAAAATTCATTAAAGTATGATTTTAAGGGCACTTCCGCTTATATATTTATTGGTCTGTTAATTTATTTAGCTTTATCGACCCCCATTCCCTTTATATACATTACTTATATACCTCAGGTATATAAGGGAGAGCTTTTGTACATAGAAATGTAACAAAATTCATTAAAGTATGATTTTAAGGGCACTTCCGCTTATATATTTATTGGTCTGTTAATTTATTTAGCTTTATCGACCCCCATTCCCTTTATATACATTACTTATATACTTCAGGTATATAAGGGAGCCCTTATGTACAAGGAAATGTAACAAAATTAATTTTATGAAACTGCGAAAATTGATTTTAAGGGCACTTCCGCTTATATATTTATTGGTCTGTTAATTTATTTAGCTTTATCGACCCCCATTCCCTTTATATACATTACTTATATACCTCAGGTATATAAGGGAGAGCTTTTGTACATAGAAATGTAACAAAATTCATTAAAGTATGATTTTAAGGGCACTTCCGCTTATATATTTATTGGTCTGTTAATTTATTTAGCTTTATCGACCCCCATTCCCTTTATATACATTACTTATATACTTCAGGTATATAAGGGAGCCCTTATGTACAAGGAAATGTAACAAAATTAATTTTATGAAACTGCGAAAATTGATTTTAAGGGCACTTCCGCTTATATATTTATTGGTCTGTTAATTTATTTAGCTTGATCGACCCCCATTCCCTTTATATACATTACTTATATACTTCAGGTATATAAGGGAGCCCTTATGTACAAGGAAATGTAACAAAATTAATTTTATGAAACTTCGAAAATTGATTTTAAGGGCACTTCCGCTTATATATTTATTGGTCTGTTAATTTATTTAGCTTTATCGACCCCCATTCCCTTTATATACATTACTTATATACTTCAGGTATATAAGGGAGCCCTTATGTACAAGGAAATGTAACAAAATTAATTTTATGAAACTGCGAAAATTGATTTTAAGGGCACTTCCGCTTATATATTTATTGGTCTGTTAATTTATTTAGCTTTATCGACCCCCATTCCCTTTATATACATTACTTATATACTTCAGGTATATAAGGGAGCCCTTATGTACAAGGAAATGTAACAAAATTAATTTTATGAAACTGCGAAAATTGATTTTAAGGGCACTTCCGCTTATATATTTATTGGTCTGTTAATTTATTTAGCTTTATCGACCCCCATTCCCTTTATATACATTACTTATATACCTCAGGTATATAAGGGAGAGCTTTTGTACATAGAAATGTAACAAAATTCATTAAAGTATGATTTTAAGGGCACTTCCGGTTATATATTTATGGGTCTGTTAATTTATTTAGCTTTATCGACCCCCATTCCCTTTATATACATTACTTATATACCTCAGGTATATAAGGGAGAGCTTTTGTACATAGAAATGTAACAAAATTCATTAAAGTATGATTTTAAGGGCACTTCCGCTTATATATTTATTGGTCTGTTAATTTATTTAGCTTTATCGACCCCCATTCCCTTTATATACATTACTTATATACTTCAGGTATATAAGGGAGCCCTTATGTACAAGGAAATGTAACAAAATTAATTTTATGAAACTGCGAAAATTGATTTTAAGGGCACTTCCGCTTATATATTTATTGGTCTGTTAATTTATTTAGCTTTATCGACCCCCATTCCCTTTATATACATTACTTATATACTTCAGGTATATAAGGGAGCCCTTATGTACAAGGAAATGTAACAAAATTAATTTTATGAAACTGCGAAAATTGATTTTAAGGGCACTTCCGCTTATATATTTATTGGTCTGTTAATTTATTTAGCTTTATCGACCCCCATTCCCTTTATATACATTACTTATATACTTCAGGTATATAAGGGAGTAGTGTTGAGCCGGACTTACACGAGGCAGTACATTTGTCTCTTACATGATGTAAATTGTACTGAGGCCTCAGTTTTTTTAAATGTCCCGGTTCAAAAATAATGTCCTACTGGTATATGAGCGGGTATCAAGATAAATGAAGCGAGGTGTGATTGCAAATTACTTACTTAGTGGAAAGACTTCCTTCTTTTGCCACAGTAAAATTTCCAATGTGAATTGCGGCGAGGTGAGATTGTAAACATGAACTGTCGAGACATTTCTCACTTCTTTTGCCGCAGTAAAATTTCCAATGTGAATTGCGTCGAGGTGAGATTGTAAACACGAACTGGAGAGACATTTCTCACTTCTTTTGCGGCAGTAAAATATCCACTTTAAGCTGAGCCGTGGTGAGATTGTAAATATGAATTGGATGGAGAGACATTTCTTACATTTTTCGAGGGAGTGAGGTTTTGTCATGAAGAGACAATTCTTACATTTTTCGAGGGAGTGAGGTTTTGTCCTGAAGAGACATTTCTTACATTTTTCGAGGGAATGAGGTTTTGTCATGAAGAGACAATTCTTACATTTTTCGAGGGAGTGAGGTTTTGTCATGAAGAGACATTTCTTACATTTTTCGAGGGAGTGAGGTTTTGTCCTGAAGAGACAATTCTTACATTTTTTGAGGGAGGGAAATTTTGTGCTGGAGAGATATTTCTTACTTTTTTTGCAGTAGCAGAATTTCCAACTTGAAATTAGGCGAGGTGGGATTGCAAAATATAAATACATACAAAATGCGTTTCATAAAAATTGCATTTATACAGTTTTTATGTTGGAATCAAATTAAAGAATTCCCAAGAATTCCTCTTAATTTTTTTGAAATATATAATGATTGAAGGAAATCAATAACAATATCATAATGAATTCCTAACAGGATTGCTACATAAAAAATAAAAAATGTATAAATGCAATTTTTATGAAACTGTTTCTAATTAGTTGTCCGTGGCTGTACATTGTGGAGGCATAGATTTCTTACTTACTCTAAGGCAGTTTAATGAATATTAGAATTAAGCTTGTAAAAATGCACTTCATTGGTATTTATTTTCTTTCTTTTTTTAATCTGCTTGTTTTTCTCATTTTGGCATTACAATAGAACCTCGCCTCATTTGAAGTATGACATTGTACTGGCTCAAAAGAAAAAAGAGGCACCTCTTACAAACTCATTTTATAATCGTGTCCTACCCAACACTATAAGGGAGCCCTTATGTACAAGGAAATGTAACAAAATTAATTTTATGAAACTGCGAAAATTGATTTTAAGGGCACTTCCGCTTATATATTTATTGGTCTGTTAATTTATTTAGCTTTATCGACCCCCATTCCCTTAATATACATTACTTATATACCTCAGGTATATAAGGGAGAGCTTTTGTACATAGAAATGTAACAAAATTCATTAAAGTATGATTTTAAGGGCACTTCCGCTTATATATTTATTGGTCTGTTAATTTATTTAGCTTTATCGACCCCCATTCCCTTTATATACATTACTTATATACCTCAGGTATATAAGGGAGAGCTTTTGTACATAGAAATGTAACAAAATTCATTAAAGTATGATTTTAAGGGCACTTCCGCTTATATATTTATTGGTCTGTTAATTTATTTAGCTTTATCGACCCCCATTCCCTTTATATACATTACTTATATACCTCAGGTATATAAGGGAGAGCTTTTGTACATAGAAATGTAACAAAATTCATTAAAGTATGATTTTAAGGGCACTTCCGCTTATATATTTATTGGTCTGTTAATTTATTTAGCTTTATCGACCCCCATTCCCTTTATATACATTACTTATATACCTCAGGTATATAAGGGAGAGCTTTTGTACATAGAAATGTAACAAAATTCATTAAAGTATGATTTTAAGGGCACTTCCGCTTATATATTTATTGGTCTGTTAATTTATTTAGCTTTATCGACCCCCATTCCCTTTATATACATTACTTATATACCTCAGGTATATAAGGGAGAGCTTTTGTACATAGAAATGTAACAAAATTCATTAAAGTATGATTTTAAGGGCACTTCCGCTTATATATTTATTGGTCTGTTAATTTATTTAGCTTTATCGACCCCCATTCCCTTTATATACATTACTTATATACTTCAGGTATATAAGGGAGCCCTTATGTACAAGGAAATGTAACAAAATTAATTTTATGAAACTGCGAAAATTGATTTTAAGGGCACTTCCGCTTATATATTTATTGGTCTGTTAATTTATTTAGCTTTATCGACCCCCATTCCCTTTATATACATTACTTATATACCTCAGGTATATAAGGGAGAACTTTTGTACATAGAAATGTAACAAAATTCATTAAAGTATGATTTTAAGGGCACTTCCGCTTATATATTTATTGGTCTGTTAATTTATTTAGCTTTATCGACCCCCATTCCCTTTATATACATTACTTATATACTTCAGGTATATAAGGAAGCCCTTATGTACAAGGAAATGTAACAAAATTAATTTTATGAAACTGCGAAAATTGATTTTAAGGGCACTTCCGCTTATATATTTATTGGTCTGTTAATTTATTTAGCTTTATCGACCCCCATTCCCTTAATATACATTACTTATATACCTCAGGTATATAAGGGAGAGCTTTTGTACATAGAAATATAACAAAATTCATTAAAGTATGATTTTAAGGGCACTTCCGCTTATATATTTATTGGTCTGTTAATTTATTTAGCTTTATCGACCCCCATTCCCTTTATATACATTACTTATATACCTCAGGTATATAAGGGAGAGCTTTTGTACATAGAAATGTAACAAAATTCATTAAAGTATGATTTTAAGGGCACTTCCGCTTATATATTTATTGGTCTGTTAATTTATTTAGCTTTATCGACCCCCATTCCCTTTATATACATTACTTATATACTTCAGGTATATAAGGGAGCCCTTATGTACAAGGAAATGTAACAAAATTAATTTTATGAAACTGCGAAAATTGATTTTAAGGGCACTTCCGCTTATATATTTATTGGTCTGTTAATTTATTTAGCTTTATCGACCCCCATTCCCTTTATATACATTACTTAAATACTTCAGGTATATAAGGGAGCCCTTATGTACAAGGAAGTGTAACAAAATTAATTTTATGAAACTGCGAAAATTGATTTTAAGGGCACTTCCGCTTATATATTTATTGGTCTTGAACAGAATGATGTGCCGTAGGACTCAGGAATGAATTGCGGCGATTGGAAATACAATAATAAAAAACTCGATACTTTTAAATATAATATTTATTCCGAACCGAAGTTACGTGAAAATCTAACAAGACTAAAATAATAATTTGTTTTTTTTTATAACAAAGATTCTTAGCCTACTCTTTTATAATTATTTACTTTTTGATGACTGCACCTGAGTGTATATTTGGAACATACCGCCCGCCTCGCTATAAGCGAAATTAGGAATTTGGTAGAATGTTGATGTCTCAAGCGTCCGCCCGCCGTGGATCATTTAGTTACGTCTTGGCAGCATGGTTCATAGAACAGTAGATATAGCGTTAGTTAGTGACTGGGAGAACACATAATGTATTAACGTGTCGCTTGAGAAAGCCAGTGCTATATTTAAGTTTAACGACACGCGTAATGTTGTCATCACCGGGAAAGGTCTCTACCACTCTGGCTAGCATCCATTTGCACGGGGGAAAATTATCATTTTTTACCAGAACTAAATCATTGACTTTTATCGGCACTTGTTTATTCTGCCACTTTCGTCTTTGTTGCAAGTGATGGATGTATTCTTGATGCCAACGGTTCCAGAAATGCTGGAGCATAGCTTGGATGAGTTTCCAACGTGAATGTAAGTTTGGAGAGTTCTCGAGTAGGGATGGTTCAGGCACGGTGAGAGGAGCACAATTCATTAGAAAATGTCCTGGTGTTATTACACTGAAGTCCTCAGGATCGTCTGTCAAAGGATACAGCGGCCTAGAATTTAGGCAGGCTTCAACCTGTGCTAGCAATGTGAGGAGCTCCTCGATGGACAAAATGTTGCATCCTATGACTCGCCGCAGATGGTGTTTCATTGATTTTATGGCAGCTTCCCAGAGACCGCCGACGTGTGGTGAAGATGGTGGTATAAAGTGCCACTCAACTCCCTCTTTGCTTATGGCTCCACGAATCGTTGAAGACTGTTGACCGATAGCTTCTTGAAGGTGTTTCTGCAAAATAGTATCAGCGCCCACAAAGTTGGTAGCGTTGTCACTATATATATGAGAACAGCGTCCCCTACGCGCTACAAATCGTCGAAAAGCCGCTATGAAAGCCTCAGAAGTAAGCTGAGTCACCAGCTCGATATGTACAGCTCGAGTTGACAAGCAGATAAAAACGGCTACGTACGACTTGAAGGACTTTGTACCTCTGTATCGTAATGCTGTTATAGTGATCGGGCCAGCATAGTCTATTCCCGTATGCTCAAACGTCTTAGACGGCGTGACTCGTGGTTCCGGAAGATCGCCCATCAATTGGTAATTAGCAGCACCTCGTTGTCGAAAACAACGCATACATCTGTGTATGTAAGAACGTACCTTGTTGCGCCCATTCAGTAACCAGAATTTTGTACGGATATGTTGCAGTGTTAGTTGCGTGCCACCATGGAGCGTTTGTTGGTGAGCATCTTCAATGATCAACGTCGTAAGTGGAGTATCCGCTGGAATTATTAGCGGATGTCGTTCTGAAAAAGGCGTTGGGGCATTGCGAAGTCGTCCTCCAACTCGCAGCAGGTTATTTGCATCTAAAACTGGGTGGAGACTTAGTAGTTTGCTCCTTCGCGACAGTGATTGTTTCTTTTTCAAAGCTTGTATGTCGCCGGAGAGGCTTGAATGTTGTACATGTCGAACCCAGAACTCCAGAGCTCTGTTGACTTCAGCTGGTGGAAGAATTGTAATACCAAGTCTGGTTTTAGTTCTGCAGGCCTTGATAAATGACAGACACCACGCCGTAATCCGCAATAGGCGTTGGAGTGAAGAATATCGCATTAATAGATCCCATGTGGAGCAGACTTGCGTTGTGTGACATTTCACTGGAGATTTTTCTTCTAAATCGGATTGTATTGGTCCGCTGAGTATTTTCTTGGGCCACATAGATGAAGGTTTAGCAAGCCAAGGAGGTCCGGTCTACCATAGGGGATGATTGTGCAGTTCCGCAGGTCCGATACCTCTACTAGCGCAGTCCGCTGGGTTGTCGGCAGTTGAGATGTGTTTCCAAGTGACTCCAGGATGTGTGGATTGAATTTCTGATACGCGATTTGCGATAAAGGTTTGCCATCTGCATGGATGTCCTTTTAACCATTCGAGGACAATGGTTGAATCTGTCCATGCATAAGTTGGGATGGAGTGAAGTTGTAAAGCATCACGGATTGAGCGAATTAATTTAGTTAAAAGAACAGCTCCACATAACTCTAAACGAGGTACAGATATGGTTTTGAGGGGTGCAACTTTTGTCTTGCAGCCAAGTAAGCTAACTTGAGCGTGATCGTTGTCATGTAGAATACGGAGATAGACAGCGGCAGAGTAGGCAAGAGTAGATGCATCGCAGAAGCCATGCAGCTCAAGTGCCATGTTTGAACTGGTTGTTCCAAGCCAACGGTTAATGTGGATGTCTTCTAGGAGTGTTAACTGATCTCGATAATGTTGCCATTCTGACGCCAACTCCACTGGTAGTTCACTATCCCAATCAAGCTGTGCAAGCCACAACTTTTGTAAAAAGATTTTTCCTTGGACGGTGGATGGAGCAAACCAGCCAGCAGGATCGAAAATGCGGCTAATGTCAGCCAAGATGCTTCTTTTAGTGACCGCAGGAGACTTTGTTGAAGATAATTGAACTTTTAGACGAAAGCTGTCATTACATGGATGCCAAAGAATTCCTAGCGTCTTTATTTCAGAATCAGACAGTGTACGAGGAGCAGAAGGAAGTTCTTTATCTTGATCCGGAATACCGTCAAGTAACTCGTCTATATTAGATGCCCATTTACGAAGAGTTAATCCGCCACGTGCAAGAATTTGGTTAAGGTCATTCTTGGCTTGTAGTGCAGACGTTTTATCGTAAGCTCCAAAGAGGACATCATCAACGTAAAAGTGCTTTCGAATGATCTCGGATCCCAGTGGATGATCGCTCTTGTGGTCCTCGGCTAACTGTTGTAATACTCTGCAGGCCAGGTAGGGGGCTGAAGCAGTGCCGTATGTCACTGTAAGAAGCTTATAATCTTGTATCTGAGATGAACTTTGGTTACGCCATACAATCCGTTGGTAGTTGCTGTCTTGTTGATGCAGCAGTATTTGGCGGTACATCTTCTCTATATCTGCTACATATACCACTGGATAGAATCGCCATCTTAGTATTATTGTTGACAAATCTTGCTGAAGTTTCGGTCCGATGTGCAGACACTCATTTAATGAAACCCCTAAAGTTGATCGATAGGAAGCATTGAATACTACCCGTAACTTCGTGCTACTACTGCTGGGTTTTAACACAGCATGATGCGGCAAATAATAGTGGTCAGGAGTTTTCTTTCTTAATTCGAAGTCGTGAATGGGTTCCATATGCCCTAATGTAAGGTAATCGTCCATAAATTTTATATATTGTTCGCGCAAGACACTATTTTGGGAGAAGCGTTTTTCCATACTTAAAAGAGACGAGATGGCTCCATCACGCGTAGACCCTAAATTTATATCATTGTACTTAAAGGGCAACCGCACGACGTATCTTCCACTTGAATTTCGTTGTACTGTTTTACGAAATATATCTTCACAGGCTTCTTCGTTGGGACTCAAAATCGGAGCTGCTTGAATCTCCTGTATTTCCCAAAAGCGTCGCAAAGTTGCATTTATATCTTCACCGAGTCTAAGGTGAAACGTGACTGAAGATTGGGTTGCTGCATTGGATTCTGCATTAATAGTCCCTGAGAGGATCCATCCTAGATGTGTGCGCTGTGCAACTGGGGAGCCGCTGGGTCCTCGACGGATGCCATCTAACAATAGGTCTGCGACCAAATCTGCACCGAAGATAATATCAATAACAGAAGGAGTTGCGAATTCAGGGTCTGCCAGATCTAAGTCCTTAAGATGTGGCCACTGTTTGAGTGTGATGGGCGTGTTAGGAAGAACTGACGTTAGATGAGATAAAACCAAGGCTGTAACACTGAAGGATCTCGACTTGTCTCGTTCTGCAAGAATATCAAAACGAACGCGTGACTGTGCTAATCCAGCCTTACAATTACTGATTCCCAACACGGGTATGTTGACTTGTTCTCTTTTTAATCCCAGGGATTTCGCTAATGAGTTTGAAACGAAAGTAGATTCTGAGCCTTGATCTAGTAGAGCTCTAGCATGTCTTGTAATACCTTCTTTTGATCGCACTAGTACTTTTGCTGTGGCTAACAGAACTTGTCCGACTGTTGATGAAATATGGATAGCAACATGAGAAGTTGTTGGTTGATTTTGGTGACTAGAAGATTGATGTGGGACACTGCTTGTGTCATCATTTTGCGCTGGTTCATGAAGTGTAGTATGATGCTGTTTACCGCAGCGTTTGCATGTTGCGGATATTCTACAAGTGTGAACTGAATGTCCGGTACGCAAACAATTAAAACACAGATTATTATCCTTTACAAACTTTCGGCGTTGTTCAACAGACTTAATGCGGAATGCCGGGCAGAAAAGTAATAGATGTTTTCCACTGCATGCAACACAGCGATTGGATGTCAACGATATATGTGTTCTAGAAGACGTAGATGTACGGGTTGACGAAGGTTTAGTTGAATTATTGCTAATCGCTTCTAATGTTCTAAGTCGACCTTCGAGGAAGTGTTTCAGCTTGTCAAATGTAGGAATTTCTCTGCTATCGGAAAGTGAATGTTCCCAATCTTTTCTGGTTTGCGGGTCCAATTTTTGTGTTACTGCATATGTGAGCCAATCGTCCCATTGTTGAGTCGGTCTGCCTAAGTTAGCTAACGCCTCCACAGATTGACTGGTGTTGTCCAATAACCGCTTGATTTCAGTTGAAGATTCGGTTGACATGTTGCTCAAATTCATGATGGATGAGATATAAGATGCAGTTAGCATTCGCACATTATCGTATCTTGCGTTCAATATATTCCAAGCGGACAGATAATTGACGCTAGTTACGCTTATGTGTTTGATCAGATTCAGAGCTTCACCTGTTAGAGTTGATTTCAAATAATGAAATTTGTGAATACATGGTAAATTTATGTTATCATGTATAAGTGATCTATACAAGTCCCTAAAGGGTGGCCAATGCAAGAGCTCGCCATTGAACGACGGAATTGCTATATCAGGAAGTTTGGGCTTACAAATTGAAATTGTCTCAACGTGATTTTTAGATGTTGGCTGATTAGTGTTGAGTTCTCCAGATGAGAATTTGCTTATTCTCCCAAGCAATTCTCCTAAACTCTCTGAATATTTATGCTCTATCTCATCGTACCTATTCTCAGTAAAATAATTTTGCTTTTGTAATTCTTCATCTGCCTCACTGCATAAGAATTCGTGATTTGCTGTAAATTGATTCCAGTAGGACTGAAGAAGCTGCACACGACCCTCTAAGTATTCTTTAATTTGTTTGTTCGATGCAGTCTTATCCGTGTTGATCATGAATCTCATGATCATCCCACATCCTTGTTCTTGTTTCTCGAGAATCTTGTCCATATCGATCGCGAAAAAGTGTGCTGGAAAATCGATTCAGAAACGAGAAAAAAAACCGTTTAATCACCCACAATTAAACCTGCTTTTGTCCTATTAAATCCGGCTCGAAGGACCATGAACAGAATGATGTGCCGTAGGACTCAGGAATGAATTGCGGCGATTGGAAATACAATAATAAAAAACTCGATACTTTTAAATATAATATTTATTCCGAACCGAAGTTACGTGAAAATCTAACAAGACTAAAATAATAATTTGTTTTTTTTTATAACAAAGATTCTTAGCCTACTCTTTTATAATTATTTACTTTTTGATGACTGCACCTGAGTGTATATTTGGAACAGGTCTGTTAATTTATTTAGCTTTATCGACCCCCATTCCCTTAATATACATTACTTATATACCTCAGGTATATAAGGGAGAGCTTTTGTACATAGAAATGTAACAAAATTCATTAAAGTATGATTTTAAGGGCACTTCCGCTTATATATTTATTGGTCTGTTAATTTATTTAGCTTTATCGACCCCCATTCCCTTTATATACATTACTTATATACCTCAGGTATATAAGGGAGAGCTTTTGTACATAGAAATGTAACAAAATTCATTAAAGTATGATTTTAAGGGCACTTCCGCTTATATATTTATTGGTCTGTTAATTTATTTAGCTTTATAGACCCCCATTCCCTTTATATACATTACTTATATACTTCAGGTATATAAGGGAGCCCTTATGTACAAGGAAATGTAACAAAATTAATTTTATGAAACTGCGAAAATTGATTTTAAGGGCACTTCCGCTTATATATTTATTGGTCTGTTAATTTATTTAGCTTTATCGACCCCCATTCCCTTTATATACATTACTTATATACTTCAGGTATATAAGGGAGCCCTTATGTACAAGGAAATGTAACAAAATTAATTTTATGAAACTGCGAAAATTGATTTTAAGGGCACTTCCGCTTATATATTTATTGGTCTGTTAATTTATTTAGCTTTATCGACCCCCATTCCCTTTATATACATTACTTATATACCTCAGGTATATAAGGGAGAGCTTTTGTACATAGAAATGTAACAAAATTCATTAAAGTATGATTTTAAGGGCACTTCCGCTTATATATTTATTGGTCTGTTAATTTATTTAGCTTTATCGACCCCCATTCCCTTTATATACATTACTTATATACCTCAGGTATATAAGGGAGAGCTTTTGTACATAGAAATGTAACAAAATTCATTAAAGTATGATTTTAAGGGCACTTCCGCTTATATATTTATTGGTCTGTTAATTTATTTAGCTTTATCGACCCCCATTCCCTTTATATACATTACTTATATACCTCAGGTATATAAGGGAGAGCTTTTGTACATAGAAATGTAACAAAATTCATTAAAGTATGATTTTAAGGGCACTTCCGCTTATATATTTATTGGTCTGTTAATTTATTTAGCTTTATAGACCCCCATTCCCTTTATATACATTACTTATATACTTCAGGTATATAAGGGAGCCCTTATGTACAAGGAAATGTAACAAAATTAATTTTATGAAACTGCGAAAATTGATTTTAAGGGCACTTCCGCTTATATATTTATTGGTCTGTTAATTTATTTAGCTTTATCGACCCCCATTCCCTTTATATACATTACTTATATACCTCAGGTATATAAGGGAGAGCTTTTGTACATAGAAATGTAACAAAATTCATTAAAGTATGATTTTAAGGGCACTTCCGCTTATATATTTATTGGTCTGTTAATTTATTTAGCTTTATCGACCCCCATTCCCTTTATATACATTACTTATATACCTCAGGTATATAAGGGAGAGCTTTTGTACATAGAAATGTAACAAAATTCATTAAAGTATGATTTTAAGGGCACTTCCGCTTATATATTTATTGGTCTGTTAATTTATTTAGCTTTATCGACCCCCATTCCCTTTATATACATTACTTATATACCTCAGGTATATAAGGGAGAGCTTTTGTACATAGAAATGTAACAAAATTCATTAAAGTATGATTTTAAGGGCACTTCCGCTTATATATTTATTGGTCTGTTAATTTATTTAGCTTTATCGACCCCCATTCCCTTTATATACATTACTTATATACTTCAGGTATATAAGGGAGCCCTTATGTACAAGGAAATGTAACAAAATTAATTTTATGAAACTGCGAAAATTGATTTTAAGGGCACTTCCGCTTATATATTTATTGGTCTGTTAATTTATTTAGCTTTATCGACCCCCATTCCCTTTATATACATTACTTATATACCTCAGGTATATAAGGGAGAGCTTTTGTACATAGAAATGTAACAAAATTCATTAAAGTATGATTTTAAGGGCACTTCCGCTTATATATTTATGGGTCTGTTAATTTATTTAGCTTTATCGACCCCCATTCCCTTTATATACATTACTTATATACTTCAGGTATATAAGGGAGCCCTTATGTACAAGGAAATGTAACAAAATTAATTTTATGAAACTGCGAAAATTGATTTTAAGGGCACTTCCGCTTATATATTTATGGGTCTGTTAATTTATTTAGCTTTATCGACACCCATTCCCTTTATATACATTACTTATATACCTCAGGTATATAAGGGAGAGCTTTTGTACATAGAAATGTAACAAAATTCATTAAAGTATGATTTTAAGGGCACTTCCGCTTATATATTTATTGGTCTGTTAATTTATTTAGCTTTATCGACCCCCATTCCCTTTATATACATTACTTATATACCTCAGGTATATAAGGGAGAGCTTTTGTACATAGAAATGTAACAAAATTCATTAAAGTATGATTTTAAGGGCACTTCCGCTTATATATTTATGGGTCTGTTAATTTATTTAGCTTTATCGACCCCCATTCCCTTTATATACATTACTTATATACTTCAGGTATATAAGGGAGCCCTTATGTACAAGGAAATGTAACAAAATTAATTTTATGAAACTGCGAAAATTGATTTTAAGGGCACTTCCGCTTATATATTTATGGGTCTGTTAATTTATTTAGCTTTATCGACACCCATTCCCTTTATATACATTACTTATATACTTCAGGTATATAAGGGAGCCCTTATGTACAAGGAAATGTAACAAAATTAATTTTATGAAACTGCGAAAATTGATTTTAAGGGCACTTCCGCTTATATATTTATTGGTCTGTTAATTTATTTAACTTTATCGACCACATTCCCTTTATATACATTACTTATATACTTCAGGTATATAAGGGAGCCCTTATGTACAAGGAAATGTAACAAAATTAATTTTATGAAACTGCGAAAATTGATTTTAAGGGCACTTCCGCTTATATATTTATTGGTCTGTTAATTTATTTAGCTTTATCGACCCCCATTCCCTTTATATACATTACTTATATACCTCAGGTATATAAGGGAGAGCTTTTGTACATAGAAATGTAACAAAATTCATTAAAGTATGATTTTAAGGGCACTTCCGCTTATATATTTATGGGTCTGTTAATTTATTTAGCTTTATCGACCCCCATTCCCTTTATATACATTACTTATATACTTCAGGTATATAAGGGAGCCCTTATGTACAAGGAAATGTAACAAAATTAATTTTATGAAACTGCGAAAATTGATTTTAAGGGCACTTCCGCTTATATATTTATGGGTCTGTTAATTTATTTAGCTTTATCGACACCCATTCCCTTTATATACATTACTTATATACCTCAGGTATATAAGGGAGAGCTTTTGTACATAGAAATGTAACAAAATTCATTAAAGTATGATTTTAAGGGCACTTCCGCTTATATATTTATTGGTCTGTTAATTTATTTAGCTTTATCGACCCCCATTCCCTTTATATAC
Source organism: Thereva nobilitata (assembly GCA_963855945.1). Lineage (NCBI taxonomy): Eukaryota > Metazoa > Arthropoda > Insecta > Diptera > Therevidae > Thereva > Thereva nobilitata. The sequence continues at coordinate 109,865,890 of OY979698.1, read as the reverse complement.
ATTACTTATATACCTCAGGTATATAAGGGAGAGCTTTTGTACATAGAAATGTAACAAAATTCATTAAAGTATGATTTTAAGGGCACTTCCGCTTATATATTTATGGGTCTGTTAATTTATTTAGCTTTATCGACCCCCATTCCCTTTATATACATTACTTATATACTTCAGGTATATAAGGGAGCCCTTATGTACAAGGAAATGTAACAAAATTAATTTTATGAAACTGCGAAAATTGATTTTAAGGGCACTTCCGCTTATATATTTATGGGTCTGTTAATTTATTTAGCTTTATCGACACCCATTCCCTTTATATACATTACTTATATACTTCAGGTATATAAGGGAGCCCTTATGTACAAGGAAATGTAACAAAATTAATTTTATGAAACTGCGAAAATTGATTTTAAGGGCACTTCCGCTTATATATTTATTGGTCTGTTAATTTATTTAACTTTATCGACCACATTCCCTTTATATACATTACTTATATACTTCAGGTATATAAGGGAGCCCTTATGTACAAGGAAATGTAACAAAATTAATTTTATGAAACTGCGAAAATTGATTTTAAGGGCACTTCCGCTTATATATTTATTGGTCTGTTAATTTATTTAGCTTTATCGACCCCCATTCCCTTTATATACATTACTTATATACCTCAGGTATATAAGGGAGAGCTTTTGTACATAGAAATGTAACAAAATTCATTAAAGTATGATTTTAAGGGCACTTCCGCTTATATATTTATTGGTCTGTTAATTTATTTAACTTTATCGACCACATTCCCTTTATATACATTACTTATATACTTCAGGTATATAAGGGAGCCCTTATGTACAAGGAAATGTAACAAAATTAATTTTATGAAACTGCGAAAATTGATTTTAAGGGCACTTCCGCTTATATATTTATTGGTCTGTTAATTTATTTAGCTTTATCGACCCCCATTCCCTTTATATACATTACTTATATACCTCAGGTATATAAGGGAGAGCTTTTGTACATAGAAATGTAACAAAATTCATTAAAGTATGATTTTAAGGGCACTTCCGCTTATATATTTATTGGTCTGTTAATTTATTTAGCTTTATCGACCCCCATTCCCTTTATATACATTACTTATATACTTCAGGTATATAAGGGAGCCCTTATGTACAAGGAAATGTAACAAAATTAATTTTATGAAACTGCGAAAATTGATTTTAAGGGCACTTCCGCTTATATATTTATTGGTCTGTTAATTTATTTAGCTTTATCGACCCCCATTCCCTTTATATACATTACTTATATACCTCAGGTATATAAGGGAGAGCTTTTGTACATAGAAATGTAACAAAATTCATTAAAGTATGATTTTAAGGGCACTTCCGCTTATATATTTATTGGTCTGTTAATTTATTTAGCTTTATCGACCCCCATTCCCTTTATATACATTACTTATATACTTCAGGTATATAAGGGAGCCCTTATGTACAAGGAAATGTAACAAAATTAATTTTATGAAACTGCGAAAATTGATTTTAAGGGCACTTCCGCTTATATATTTATTGGTCTGTTAATTTATTTAGCTTTATCGACCCCCATTCCCTTTATATACATTACTTATATACCTCAGGTATATAAGGGAGAGCTTTTGTACATAGAAATGTAACAAAATTCATTAAAGTATGATTTTAAGGGCACTTCCGCTTATATATTTATTGGTCTGTTAATTTATTTAGCTTTATCGACCCCCATTCCCTTTATATACATTACTTATATACCTCAGGTATATAAGGGAGAGCTTTTGTACATAGAAATGTAACAAAATTCATTAAAGTATGATTTTAAGGGCACTTCCGCTTATATATTTATGGGTCTGTTAATTTATTTAGCTTTATCGACCCCCATTCCCTTTATATACATTACTTATATACTTCAGGTATATAAGGGAGCCCTTATGTACAAGGAAATGTAACAAAATTAATTTTATGAAACTGCGAAAATTGATTTTAAGGGCACTTCCGCTTATATATTTATGGGTCTGTTAATTTATTTAGCTTTATCGACACCCATTCCCTTTATATACATTACTTATATACTTCAGGTATATAAGGGAGCCCTTATGTACAAGGAAATGTAACAAAATTAATTTTATGAAACTGCGAAAATTGATTTTAAGGGCACTTCCGCTTATATATTTATTGGTCTGTTAATATATTTAACTTTATCGACCACATTCCCTTTATATACATTACTTATATACTTCAGGTATATAAGGGAGCCCTTATGTACAAGGAAATGTAACAAAATTAATTTTATGAAACTGCGAAAATTGATTTTAAGGGCACTTCCGCTTATATATTTATTGGTCTGTTAATTTATTTAGCTTTATCGACCCCCATTCCCTTTATATACATTACTTATATACCTCAGGTATATAAGGGAGAGCTTTTGTACATAGAAATGTAACAAAATTCATTAAAGTATGATTTTAAGGGCACTTCCGCTTATATATTTATTGGTCTGTTAATTTATTTAGCTTTATCGACCCCCATTCCCTTTATATACATTACTTATATACTTCAGGTATATAAGGGAGCCCTTATGTACAAGGAAATGTAACAAAATTAATTTTATGAAACTGCGAAAATTGATTTTAAGGGCACTTCCGCTTATATATTTATTGGTCTGTTAAATTATTTAGCTTTATCGACCCCCATTCCCTTTATATACATTACTTATATACCTCAGGTATATAAGGGAGAGCTTTTGTACATAGAAATGTAACAAAATTCATTAAAGTATGATTTTAAGGGCACTTCCGCTTATATATTTATTGGTCTGTTAATTTATTTAACTTTATCGACCACATTCCCTTTATATACATTACTTATATACTTCAGGTATATAAGGGAGCCCTTATGTACAAGGAAATGTAACAAAATTAATTTTATGAAACTGCGAAAATTGATTTTAAGGGCACTTCCGCTTATAAATTTATTGGTCTGTTAATTTATTTAGCTTTATCGACCCCCATTCCCTTTATATACATTACTTATATACCTCAGGTATATAAGGGAGAGCTTTTGTACATAGAAATGTAACAAAATTCATTAAAGTATGATTTTAAGGGCACTTCCGCTTATATATTTATTGGTCTGTTAATTTATTTAGCTTTATCGACCCCCATTCCCTTTATATACATTACTTATATACTTCAGGTATATAAGGGAGCCCTTATGTACAAGGAAATGTAACAAAATTAATTTTATGAAACTGCGAAAATTGATTTTAAGGGCACTTCCGCTTATATATTTATTGGTCTGTTAATTTATTTAGCTTTATCGACCCCCATTCCCTTTATATACATTACTTATATACCTCAGGTATATAAGGGAGAGCTTTTGTACATAGAAATGTAACAAAATTCATTAAAGTATGATTTTAAGGGCACTTCCGCTTATATATTTATTGGTCTGTTAATTTATTTAGCTTTATCGACCCCCATTCCCTTTATATACATTACTTATATACCTCAGGTATATAAGGGAGAGCTTTTGTACATAGAAATGTAACAAAATTCATTAAAGTATGATTTTAAGGGCACTTCCGCTTATATATTTATTGGTCTGTTAATTTATTTAGCTTTATCGACCCCCATTCCCTTTATATACATTACTTATATACTTCAGGTATATAAGGGAGCCCTTATGTACAAGGAAATGTAACAAAATTAATTTTATGAAACTGCGAAAATTGATTTTAAGGGCACTTCCGCTTATATATTTATTGGTCTGTTAATTTATTTAGCTTTATCGACCCCCATTCCCTTTATATACATTACTTATATACCTCAGGTATATAAGGGAGAGCTTTTGTACATAGAAATGTAACAAAATTCATTAAAGTATGATTTTAAGGGCACTTCCGCTTATATATTTATGGGTCTGTTAATTTATTTAGCTTTATCGACCCCCATTCCCTTTATATACATTACTTATATACCTCAGGTATATAAGGGAGAGCTTTTGTACATAGAAATGTAACAAAATTCATTAAAGTATGATTTTAAGGGCACTTCCGCTTATATATTTATTGGTCTGTTAATTTATTTAGCTTTATCGACCCCCATTCCCTTTATATACATTACTTATATACCTCAGGTATATAAGGGAGAGCTTTTGTACATAGAAATGTAACAAAATTCATTAAAGTATGATTTTAAGGGCACTTCCGCTTATATATTTATGGGTCTGTTAATTTATTTAGCTTTATCGACCCCCATTCCCTTTATATACATTACTTATATACCTCAGGTATATAAGGGAGAGCTTTTGTACATAGAAATGTAACAAAATTCATTAAAGTATGATTTTAAGGGCACTTCCGCTTATATATTTATTGGTCTGTTAATTTATTTAGCTTTATCGACCCCCATTCCCTTTATGTACATTACTTATATACCTCAGGTATATAAGGGAGAGCTTTTGTACATAGAAATGTAACAAAATTCATTAAAGTATGATTTTAAGGGCACTTCCGCTTATATATTTATTGGTCTGTTAATTTATTTAGCTTTATCGACCCCCATTCCCTTTATATACATTACTTATATACCTCAGGTATATAAGGGAGAGCTCTTGTACATAGAAATGTAACAAAATTCATTAAAGTATGATTTTAAGGGCACTTCCGCTTATATATTTATTGGGTCTGTTAATTTATTTAGCTTTATCGACCCCCATTCCCTTTATATACATTACTTATATACTTCAGGTATATAAGGGAGAGCTTTTGTACATAGAAATGTAACAAAATTCATTAAAGTATGATTTTAAGGGCACTTCCGCTTATATATTTATTGGTCTGTTAATTTATTTAGCTTTATCGACCCCCATTCCCTTTATGTACATTACTTATATACCTCAGGTATATAAGGGAGAGCTTTTGTACATAGAAATGTAACAAAATTCATTAAAGTATGATTTTAAGGGCACTTCCGCTTATATATTTATTGGTCTGTTAATTTATTTAGCTTTATCGACCCCCATTCCCTTTATATACATTACTTATATACCTCAGGTATATAAGGGAGAGCTTTTGTACATAGAAATGTAACAAAATTCATTAAAGTATGATTTTAAGGGCACTTCCGCTTATATATTTATTGGTCTGTTAATTTATTTAGCTTTATCGACCCCCATTCCCTTTATATACATTACTTATATACTTCAGGTATATAAGGGAGAGCTTTTGTACATAGAAATGTAACAAAATTCATTAAAGTATGATTTTAAGGGCACTTCCGCTTATATATTTATTGGTCTGTTAATTTATTTAGCTTTATCGACCCCCATTCCCTTTATATACATTACTTATATACCTCAGGTATATAAGGGAGAGCTTTTGTACATAGAAATGTAACAAAATTCATTAAAGTATGATTTTAAGGGCACTTCCGCTTATATATTTATTGGTCTGTTAATTTATTTAGCTTTATCGACCCCCATTCCCTTTATGTACATTACTTATATACCTCAGGTATATAAGGGAGAGCTTTTGTACATAGAAATGTAACAAAATTCATTAAAGTATGATTTTAAGGGCACTTCCGCTTATATATTTATTGGTCTGTTAATTTATTTAGCTTTATCGACCCCCATTCCCTTTATATACATTACTTATATACCTCAGGTATATAAGGGAGAGCTTTTGTACATAGAAATGTAACAAAATTCATTAAAGTATGATTTTAAGGGCACTTCCGCTTATATATTTATGGGTCTGTTAATTTATTTAGCTTTATCGACCCCCATTCCCTTTATATACATTACTTATATACTTCAGGTATATAAGGGAGAGCTTTTGTACATAGAAATGTAACAAAATTCATTAAAGTATGATTTTAAGGGCACTTCCGCTTATATATTTATTGGTCTGTTAATTTATTTAGCTTTATCGACCCCCATTCCCTTTATATACATTACTTATATACTTCAGGTATATAAGGGAGCCCTTATGTACAAGGAAATGTAACAAAATTAATTTTATGAAACTGCGAAAATTGATTTTAAGGGCACTTCCGCTTATATATTTATTGGTCTGTTAATTTATTTAGCTTTATCGACCCCCATTCCCTTTATATACATTACTTATATACCTCAGGTATATAAGGGAGAGCTTTTGTACATAGAAATGTAACAAAATTCATTAAAGTATGATTTTAAGGGCACTTCCGCTTATATATTTATTGGTCTGTTAATTTATTTAGCTTTATCGACCCCCATTCCCTTTATATACATTACTTATATACCTCAGGTATATAAGGGAGAGCTTTTGTACATAGAAATGTAACAAAATTCATTAAAGTATGATTTTAAGGGCACTTCCGCTTATATATTTATGGGTCTGTTAATTTATTTAGCTTTATCGACCCCCATTCCCTTTATATACATTACTTATATACCTCAGGTATATAAGGGAGAGCTTTTGTACATAGAAATGTAACAAAATTCATTAAAGTATGATTTTAAGGGCACTTCCGCTTATATATTTATTGGTCTGTTAATTTATTTAGTTTTATCGACCCCCATTCCCTTTATATACATTACTTATATACCTCAGGTATATAAGGGAGAGCTTTTGTACATAGAAATGTAACAAAATTCATTAAAGTATGATTTTAAGGGCACTTCCGCTTATATATTTATGGGTCTGTTAATTTATTTAGCTTTATCGACCCCCATTCCCTTTATATACATTACTTATATACCTCAGGTATATAAGGGAGAGCTTTTGTACATAGAAATGTAACAAAATTCATTAAAGTATGATTTTAAGGGCACTTCCGCTTATATATTTATTGGTCTGTTAATTTATTTAGCTTTATCGACCCCCATTCCCTTTATATACATTACTTATATACTTCAGGTATATAAGGGAGAGCTTTTGTACATAGAAATGTAACAAAATTCATTAAAGTATGATTTTAAGGGCACTTCCGCTTATATATTTATTGGTCTGTTAATTTATTTAGCTTTATCGACCCCCATTCCCTTTATATACATTACTTATATACCTCAGGTATATAAGGGAGAGCTTTTGTACATAGAAATGTAACAAAATTCATTAAAGTATGATTTTAAGGGCACTTCCGCTTATATATTTATTGGTCTGTTAATTTATTTAGCTTTATCGACCCCCATTCCCTTTATATACATTACTTATATACCTCAGGTATATAAGGGAGAGCTTTTGTACATAGAAATGTAACAAAATTCATTAAAGTATGATTTTAAGGGCACCTCCGCTTATATATTTATTGGTCTGTTAATTTATTTAGCTTTATCGACCCCCATTCCCTTTATATACATTACTTATATACCTCAGGTATATAAGGGAGAGCTTTTGTACATAGAAATGTAACAAAATTCATTAAAGTATGATTTTAAGGGCACTTCCGCTTATATATTTATTGGTCTGTTAATTTATTTAGCTTTATCGACCCCCATTCCCTTTATATACATTACTTATATACCTCAGGTATATAAGGGAGAGCTTTTGTACATAGAAATGTAACAAAATTCATTAAAGTATGATTTTAAGGGCACTTCCGCTTATATATTTATTGGTCTGTTAATTTATTTAGCTTTATCGACCCCCATTCCCTTTATATACATTACTTATATACCTCAGGTATATAAGGGAGAGCTTTTGTACATAGAAATGTAACAAAATTCATTAAAGTATGATTTTAAGGGCACTTCCGCTTATATATTTATGGGTCTGTTAATTTATTTAGCTTTATCGACCCCCATTCCCTTTATATACATTACTTATATACTTCAGGTATATAAGGGAGCCCTTATGTACAAGGAAATGTAACAAAATTAATTTTATGAAACTGCGAAAATTGATTTTAAGGGCACTTCCGCTTATATATTTATTGGTCTGTTAATTTATTTAGCTTTATCGACCCCCATTCCCTTTATATACATTACTTATATACTTCAGGTATATAAGGGAGCCCTTATGTACAAGGAAATGTAACAAAATTAATTTTATGAAACTGCGAAAATTGATTTTAAGGGCACTTCCGCTTATATATTTATTGGTCTGTTAATTTATTTAGCTTTATCGACCCCCATTCCCTCTATATACATTACTTATATACCTCAGGTATATAAGGGAGAGTTTTTGTACATAGAAATGTAACAAAATTCATTAAAGTATGATTTTAAGGGCACTTCCGCTTATATATTTATTGGTCTGTTAATTTATTTAGCTTTATCGACCCCCATTCCCTTTATATACATTACTTATATACCTCAGGTATATAAGGGAGAGCTTTTGTACATAGAAATGTAACAAAATTCATTAAAGTATGATTTTAAGGGCACTTCCGCTTATATATTTATTGGTCTGTTAATTTATTTAGCTTTATCGACCCCCATTCCCTTTATATACATTACTTATATACTTCAGGTATATAAGGGAGAGTTTTTGTACATAGAAATGTAACAAAATTCATTAAAGTATGATTTTAAGGGCACTTCCGCTTATATATTTATTGGTCTGTTAATTTATTTAGCTTTATCGACCCCCATTCCCTTTATATACATTACTTATATACCTCAGGTATATAAGGGAGAGCTTTTGTACATAGAAATGTAACAAAATTCATTAAAGTATGATTTTAAGGGCACTTCCGCTTATATATTTATTGGTCTGTTAATTTATTTAGCTTTATCGACCCCCATTCCCTTTATATACATTACTTATATACCTCAGGTATATAAGGGAGAGCTTTTGTACATAGAAATGTAACAAAATTCATTAAAGTATGATTTTAAGGGCACTTCCGCTTATATATTTATTGGTCTGTTAATTTATTTAGCTTTGTCGACCCCCATTCCCTTTATATACATTACTTATATACCTCAGGTATATAAGGGAGAGTTTTTGTACATAGAAATGTAACAAAATTCATTAAAGTATGATTTTAAGGGCACTTCCGCTTATATATTTATTGGTCTGTTAATTTATTTAGCTTTATCGACCCCCATTCCCTTTATATACATTACTTATATACCTCAGGTATATAAGGGAGAGCTTTTGTACATAGAAATGTAACAAAATTCATTAAAGTATGATTTTAAGGGCACTTCCGCTTATATATTTATTGGTCTGTTAATTTATTTAGCTTTATCGACCCCCATTCCCTTTATATACATTACTTATATACCTCAGGTATATAAGGGAGAGCTTTTGTACATAGAAATGTAACAAAATTCATTAAAGTATGATTTTAAGGGCACTTCCGCTTATATATTTATTGGTCTGTTAATTTATTTAGCTTTATCGACCCCCATTCCCTTTATATACATTACTTATATACCTCAGGTATATAAGGGAGAGCTTTTGTACATAGAAATGTAACAAAATTAATTAAAGTATGATTTTAAGGGCACTTCCGCTTATGTATTTATTGGTCTGTTAATTTATTTAGCTTTATCGACCCCCATTCCCTTTATATACATTACTTATATACCTTAGGTATATAAGGGAGAGCTTTTGTACATAGAAATGTAACAAAATTCATTAAAGTATGATTTTAAGGGCACTTCCGCTTATATATTTATTGATCTGTTAATTTATTTAGCTTTATCGACCCCCATTCCCTTTATATACATTACTTATATACTTCAGGTATATAAGGGAGCCCTTATGTACAAGGAAATGTAACAAAATTAATTTTATGAAACTGCGAAAATTGATTTTAAGGGCACTTCCGCTTATATATTTATTGGTCTGTTAATTTATTTAGCTTTATCGACCCACATTCCCTTTATATACATTACTTATATACCTCAGGTATATAAGGGAGAGATTTTGTACATAGAAATGTAACAAAATTCATTAAAGTATGATTTTAAGGGCACTTCCGCTTATATATTTATTGGTCTGTTAATTTATTTAGCTTTATCGACCCCCATTCCCTTTATATACATTACTTATATACTTCAGGTATATAAGGGAGCCCTTATGTACAAGGAAATGTAACAAAATTAATTTTATGAAACTGCGAAAATTGATTTTAAGGGCACTTCCGCTTATATATTTATTGGTCTGTTAATTTATTTAGCTTTATCGACCCCCATTCCCTTTATATACATTACTTATATACTTCAGGTATATAAGGGAGCCCTTATGTACAAGGAAATGTAACAAAATTAATTTTATGAAACTGCGAAAATTGATTTTAAGGGCACTTCCGCTTATATATTTATTGGTCTGTTAATTTATTTAGCTTTATCGACCCCCATTCCCTTTATATACTTTACTTATATACCTCAGGTATATAAGGGAGAGCTTTTGTACATAGAAATGTAACAAAATTCATTAAAGTATGATTTTAAGGGCACTTCCGCTTATATATTTATGGGTCTGTTAATTTATTTAGCTTTATCGACCCCCATTCCCTTTATATACATTACTTATATACTTCAGGTATATAAGGGAGCCCTTATGTACAAGGAAATGTAACAAAATTAATTTTATGAAACTGCGAAAATTGATTTTAAGGGCACTTCCGCTTATATATTTATTGGTCTGTTAATTTATTTAGCTTTATCGACCCCCATTCCCTTTATATACATTACTTATATACCTCAGGTATATAAGGGAGCCCTTATGTACAAGGAAATGTAACAAAATTAATTTTATGAAACTGCGAAAATTGATTTTAAGGGCACTTCCGCTTATATATTTATTGGTCTGTTAATTTATTTAGCTTTATCGACCCCCATTCCCTTTATATACATTACTTATATACCTCAGGTATATAAGGGAGAGCTTTTGTACATAGAAATGTAACAAAATTCATTAAAGTATGATTTTAAGGGCACTTCCGCTTATATATTTATGGGTCTGTTAATTTATTTAGCTTTATCGACCCCCATTCCCTTTATATTCATTACTTATATACTTCAGGTATATAAGGGAGCCCTTATGTACAAGGAAATGTAACAAAATTAATTTTATGAAACTGCGAAAATTGATTTTAAGGGCACTTCCGCTTATATATTTATTGGTCTGTTAATTTATTTAGCTTTATCGACCCCCATTCCCTTTATATACATTACTTATATACTTCAGGTATATAAGGGAGCCCTTATGTACAAGGAAATGTAACAAAATTAATTTTATGAAACTGGGAAAATTGATTTTAAGTGCACTTCCGCTTATATATTTATTGGTCTGTTAATTTATTTAGCTTTATCGACCCCCATTCCCTTTATATACATTACTTATATACTTCAGGTATATAAGGGAGCCCTTATGTACAAGGAAATGTAACAAAATTAATTTTATGAAACTGCGAAAATTGATTTTAAGGGCACTTCCGCTTATATATTTATTGGTCTGTTAATTTATTTAGCTTTATCGACCCCCATTCCCTTTATATACATTACTTATATACCTCAGGTATATAAGGGAGAGCTTTTGTACATAGAAATGTAACAAAATTCATTAAAGTATGATTTTAAGGGCACTTCCGCTTATATATTTATTGGTCTGTTAATTTATTTAGCTTTATCGACCCCCATTCCCTTTATATACATTACTTATATACATCAGGTATATAAGGGAGCCCTTATGTACAAGGAAATGTAACAAAATTAATTTTATGAAACTGCGAAAATTGATTTTAAGGGCACTTCCGCTTATATATTTATTGGTCTGTTAATTTATTTAGCTTTATCGACCCCCATTCCCTTTATATACATTACTTATATACCTCAGGTATATAAGGGAGAGCTTTTGTACATAGAAATGTAACAAAATTCATTAAAGTATGATTTTAAGGGCACTTCCGGTTATATATTTATGGGTCTGTTAATTTATTTAGCTTTATCGACCCCCATTCCCTTTATATACATTACTTATATACCTCAGGTATATAAGGGAGAGCTTTTGTACATAGAAATGTAACAAAATTCATTAAAGTATGATTTTAAGGGCACTTCCGCTTATATATTTATTGGTCTGTTAATTTATTTAGCTTTATCGACCCCCATTCCCTTTATATACATTACTTATATACTTCAGGTATATAAGGGAGCCCTTATGTACAAGGAAATGTAACAAAATTAATTTTATGAAACTGCGAAAATTGATTTTAAGGGCACTTCCGCTTATATATTTATTGGTCTGTTAATTTATTTAGCTTTATCGACCCCCATTCCCTTTATATACATTACTTATATACTTCAGGTATATAAGGGAGCCCTCATGTACAAGGAAATGTAACAAAATTAATTTTATGAAACTGCGAAAATTGATTTTAAGGGCACTTCCGCTTATATATTTATTGGTCTGTTAATTTATTTAGCTTTATCGACCCCCATTCCCTTTATATACATTACTTATATACCTCAGGTATATAAGGGAGAGCTTTTGTACATAGAAATGTAACAAAATTCATTAAAGTATGATTTTAAGGGCACTTCCGCTTAAATATTTACTGGTCTGTTAATTTATTTAGCTTTATCGACCCCCATTCCCTTTATATACATTACTTATATACCTCAGGTATATAAGGGAGAGCTTTTGTACATAGAAATGTAACAAAATTCATTAAAGTATGATTTTAAGGGCACTTCCGCTTATATATTTATTGGTCTGTTAATTTATTTAGCTTTATCGACCCCCATTCCCTTTATATACATTACTTATATACCTCAGGTATATAAGGGAGAGCTTTTGTACATAGAAATGTAACAAAATTCATTAAAGTATGATTTTAAGGGCACTTCCGCTTATATATTTATTGGTCTGTTAATTTATTTAGCTTTATCGACCCCCATTCCCTTTATATACATTACTTATATACCTCAGGTATATAAGGGAGAGCTTTTGTACATAGAAATGTAACAAAATTCATTAAAGTATGATTTTAAGGGCACTTCCGCTTAAATATTTACTGGTCTGTTAATTTATTTAGCTTTATCGACCCCCATTCCCTTTATATACATTACTTATATACCTCAGGTATATAAGGGAGAGCTTTTGTACATAGAAATGTAACAAAATTCATTAAAGTATGATTTTAAGGGCACTTCCGCTTAAATATTTACTGGTCTGTTAATTTATTTAGCTTTATCGACCCCCATTCCCTTTATATACATTACTTATATACCTCAGGTATATAAGGGAGAGCTTTTGTACATAGAAATGTAACAAAATTCATTAAAGTATGATTTTAAGGGCACTTCCGCTTATATATTTATTGGTCTGTTAATTTATTTAGCTTTATCGACCCCCATTCCCTTTATATACATTACTTATATACCTCAGGTATATAAGGGAGAGCTTTTGTACATAGAAATGTAACAAAATTCATTAAAGTATGATTTTAAGGGCACTTCCGCTTATATATTTATTGGTCTGTTAATTTATTTAGCTTTATCGACCCCCATTCCCTTTATATACATTACTTATATACCTCAGGTATATAAGGGAGAGCTTTTGTACATAGAAATGTAACAAAATTCATTAAAGTATGATTTTAAGGGCACTTCCGCTTATATATTTATTGGTCTGTTAATTTATTTAGCTTTATCGACCCCCATTCCCTTTATATACATTACTTATATACTTCAGGTATATAAGGGAGCCCTTATGTACAAGGAAATGTAACAAAATTAATTTTATGAAACTGCGAAAATTGATTTTAAGGGCACTTCCGCTTATATATTTATTGGTCTGTTAATTTATTTAGCTTTATCGACCCCCATTCCCTTTATATACATTACTTATATACCTCAGGTATATAAGGGAGAGCTTTTGTACATAGAAATGTAACAAAATTCATTAAAGTATGATTTTAAGGGCACTTCCGCTTATATATTTATTGGTCTGTTAATTTATTTAGCTTTATCGACCCCCATTCCCTTTATATACATTACTTATATACCTCAGGTATATAAGGGAGAGCTTTTGTACATAGAAATGTAACAAAATTCATTAAAGTATGATTTTAAGGGCACTTCCGCTTATATATTTGAGCCGTTGATTTTGAAAGTGAGGCAAGTCCATTTTATGTTATTGCGAGATATTTAAAGGTTTGCGTTTGAATGAATTTAAAAATATCCTTAAGTAGTAATAGACTTATTTGAATTTTTTTGAGGTATTTTTTCATGTAAATTTAATATGCAATCGTGGATATCGAAGTTATCTGAAAAGAAATATAATTTTGATATGTGCAAATGGACTTACCCCACTTTCAAAAGCAACGATTTATTGAAAACATTGATTTTTTGTAAATAAAATTTATTTGTAATTTTTTTTTTGTTTTTATTTATAAGTAAAAATATTAATTTATTTTATTTCAATAGTTATTTCTTCTCTAGAAGAGTTACAATAAAAGAAAAAGAGACTTCAATTTAAAAAGAAAAAAAGATGGGAAAAGTATTCAATAACAAGTTGTATGCGTATTTCTTAATTTTGATAGTGAAGGTTTTTAAAGTATTCATGATGAATGGGTGGTATATAGGGTAATAAATCCATCATGTCTTTATACTTTTCTTTAGTAATTGCTCTAGTGTTCTTATATAACGATGACAAAAGTATTTTTTCGAAATTACTTGGTCGACCTCGTTTTGGGGTTAAATCAAGAGTTTTAAATTGCGAATCCTTTTCCATAGACGTTTTATAAAATAATTTATATGGCGCAGTTCTTAGACATCTTATCCAGCAAATATTCAACCAATTAACAGTTTCTACATCAGTATTTTTTGCTCTTTTTAAAATTGCATCCTCCAGAGATTTGGTTGAGTAGAAGTTTTCACTATGCATTTCATGTACTAAAAATGCGTTGTTTTTCCGACATTTTTGTATTAATTTGTAATAATCCTGGGAAACATACAAGAAATTGGTTTTTCGAATCGCCATTTCTACAACACCAAAATCGCGATCGTTCGGTAGGAATGAATGTCCCGACAATAAAAATTTATGGTCAATAATATTTAAATCATTGTCGTTAGATTGGACAAATTTTATCCACATTAAGGCCAACTTAATATTTCTATTTTGCCCAGTGCACATATCACTATAAGCGATAACGTGTTTTTGGGTTGTCAAATTTTTTAGATGTCTTAAACAACAAGAAGCTACTTCTTGTGATCCTCTGGATGCAATTGTTTCATCCCATGTATACATATGAACTTGATCGTCATGTAAATTATGGAAGCCTTCATTTAACACATACATGTTTCGCTTGTAATATGCAACAGACACTGTTAGTTTAGGGTACGACAGTGCTTTTTGCAAATCAAAAGTAAAAGCGAAATACTTCCCTGGATTTTCCGAGGCTAGCGCCGTATCTTCTTGTAATGATTTTCTAGCTAGTTCAGCAGCTTTCAAATGAAGTTCATGTTGTTCTATCAGGTTTGATTTTTCTTCAATATTGCAAGATGTTTTAATTTTCATATTGAGTGCATCGCACTTTTGGCAGGTGTCTTTACGTGGATGATGAAAATACAAATTAAATTCTTTGTTAAACGTATTTCTGTAAATTTTCTCCTTAACATAGAGTGTATTATTTTCTTTACATCTGTCCACGTATAAATTGTACATTTTTCGTATATTCAATTCAGGGTTTAAATATTTTTTGTTTGGATTGTGTGACCTTGTGTAATGGCTTTCAAATTGTGGGAAACTTTGAATATGTTTCCTCACCCCATTTAGTTCTCTTTCTCCGGTTTTCCTAGAAGAACCTTCCATTCGACCACGAAAATCCTGCCCCGAATTTTTGGACTCAAGGGAGCGGTCCAGTCTTCCTTTAGAAATATTAAAAGTGTCTAAAAAGAATCGTTTGCATACTGCAATATCAATTCTAAAAAATATTTATAACTATAAGACCTTTGCGTTCCTTTGTAATTTCTCGGTCGCTTTCTTTTTGTAGCGAACTTCTTACTAATTCCATTTAAAAAAATATTTTGCTTGCAAAAGTCTGCAAAGCTCCAAAATTTATCAAAATTTTGTTTCCGCTCTTCGACACTTACTCGATTTATACAATCTTTCAGGCAGTGACAGTTTTTATTTTCAAATTTTTTTTCAGGAATAATTTTTCCTCTTTGTGTATAATATTTCTTACCACTATTCCGTTTAGCTTTTCTGATATTTTGAGAATAAATATCATCATTTTCCTTGTTGTCTCCAGAAACTTCCTCATCTGATGATGAATCAGATCGTACCAAAATTCTTCTTCTTTTTGTTAAATTCTTCGTTAAAATTGTATTTTGCTCGAAGCCATTTTCACTTTCTGAAGTCAAGATTCTTCCCTTCTTTCTAATATTCATGGGCTTAATTTCTACACAATAATAATAAATATAAAATTATAGTCGAAGTTTAAATTCAGATATAACTTTTATCTTTATTTAGATTTTTTTCTTACCGGTTCCACTGTCCGATGTAACTATTAAGTTCAGATCCATAGTAAATTATTTTTTAAAAAATGCACTACTAATGAATTAAACGAACTTTCTTTTTTTTAATAAAATTCTCCACAATTTTTCACTTTACTATTAAAGATAAACATGGAATAATAATCGAAAATGCATTTACGGTGATGTAAATACTCCAAGGTACCAGGGCAATGTGGAGTTTTTGACAACACTGTTTACAACTTGTCAAAGTGCGCAATTAACTTAAATGGGGAATACCCGAATTAAGGCACAAACAGATTGGCGTGGAGGTCGTGGCGGCAATCGCCTGCGAGAGAGTTTTCCATACATTTTATTTCTCCGCTGGTGGGGAGGAAAAAATAAATGTATGGAAAACTCTCTCACAGGCGATTGCCGCCACGACCTCCACGCTAATGTGTTTGTGCCTTTATTACCAAAGTGACACAGCATTGCCAAAAAAAAATTTATTCAAAGTGGACTTGCCTCACTTTCAAAATCAACGCATTTGAAAAATCGTTACCCAAACAATTTACTAATAAGGAATTATTACTGATATTGAAAAAAAATTATCATGAATTCATTAAAAACATAAAATTTATATTAATTTGTAATAAAATTTAGCTTTAACTAATTTTTTCACAAAATGGACTTGCCTCACTTTCAAAATCAACGGCTCATTTATTGGTCTGTTAATTTATTTAGCTTTATCGACCCCCATTCCCTTTATATACATTACTTATATACTTCAGGTATATAAGGGAGCCCTTATGTACAAGGAAATGTAACAAAATTAATTTTATGAAACTGCGAAAATTGATTTTAAGGGCACTTCCGCTTATATATTTATTGGTCTGTTAATTTATTTAGCTTTATCGACCCCCATTCCCTTTATATACATTACTTATATACTTCAGGTATATAAGGGAGCCCTCATGTACAAGGAAATGTAACAAAATTAATTTTATGAAACTGCGAAAATTGATTTTAAGGGCACTTCCGCTTATATATTTATTGGTCTGTTAATTTATTTAGCTTTATCGACCCCCATTCCCTTTATATACATTACTTATATACCTCAGGTATATAAGGGAGAGCTTTTGTACATAGAAATGTAACAAAATTCATTAAAGTATGATTTTAAGGGCACTTCCGCTTAAATATTTACTGGTCTGTTAATTTATTTAGCTTTATCGACCCCCATTCCCTTTATATACATTACTTATATACCTCAGGTATATAAGGGAGAGCTTTTGTACATAGAAATGTAACAAAATTCATTAAAGTATGATTTTAAGGGCACTTCCGCTTATATATTTATTGGTCTGTTAATTTATTTAGCTTTATCGACCCCCATTCCCTTTATATACATTACTTATATACCTCAGGTATATAAGGGAGAGCTTTTGTACATAGAAATGTAACAAAATTCATTAAAGTATGATTTTAAGGGCACTTCCGCTTATATATTTATTGGTCTGTTAATTTATTTAGCTTTATCGACCCCCATTCCCTTTATATACATTACTTATATACCTCAGGTATATAAGGGAGAGCTTTTGTACATAGAAATGTAACAAAATTCATTAAAGTATGATTTTAAGGGCACTTCCGCTTAAATATTTACTGGTCTGTTAATTTATTTAGCTTTATCGACCCCCATTCCCTTTATATACATTACTTATATACCTCAGGTATATAAGGGAGAGCTTTTGTACATAGAAATGTAACAAAATTCATTAAAGTATGATTTTAAGGGCACTTCCGCTTAAATATTTACTGGTCTGTTAATTTATTTAGCTTTATCGACCCCCATTCCCTTTATATACATTACTTATATACCTCAGGTATATAAGGGAGAGCTTTTGTACATAGAAATGTAACAAAATTCATTAAAGTATGATTTTAAGGGCACTTCCGCTTATATATTTATTGGTCTGTTAATTTATTTAGCTTTATCGACCCCCATTCCCTTTATATACATTACTTATATACCTCAGGTATATAAGGGAGAGCTTTTGTACATAGAAATGTAACAAAATTCATTAAAGTATGATTTTAAGGGCACTTCCGCTTATATATTTATTGGTCTGTTAATTTATTTAGCTTTATCGACCCCCATTCCCTTTATATACATTACTTATATACCTCAGGTATATAAGGGAGAGCTTTTGTACATAGAAATGTAACAAAATTCATTAAAGTATGATTTTAAGGGCACTTCCGCTTATATATTTATTGGTCTGTTAATTTATTTAGCTTTATCGACCCCCATTCCCTTTATATACATTACTTATATACTTCAGGTATATAAGGGAGCCCTTATGTACAAGGAAATGTAACAAAATTAATTTTATGAAACTGCGAAAATTGATTTTAAGGGCACTTCCGCTTATATATTTATTGGTCTGTTAATTTATTTAGCTTTATCGACCCCCATTCCCTTTATATACATTACTTATATACCTCAGGTATATAAGGGAGAGCTTTTGTACATAGAAATGTAACAAAATTCATTAAAGTATGATTTTAAGGGCACTTCCGCTTATATATTTATTGGTCTGTTAATTTATTTAGCTTTATCGACCCCCATTCCCTTTATATACATTACTTATATACCTCAGGTATATAAGGGAGAGCTTTTGTACATAGAAATGTAACAAAATTCATTAAAGTATGATTTTAAGGGCACTTCCGCTTATATATTTGAGCCGTTGATTTTGAAAGTGAGGCAAGTCCATTTTATGTTATTGCGAGATATTTAAAGGTTTGCGTTTGAATGAATTTAAAAATATCCTTAAGTAGTAATAGACTTATTTGAATTTTTTTGAGGTATTTTTTCATGTAAATTTAATATGCAATCGTGGATATCGAAGTTATCTGAAAAGAAATATAATTTTGATATGTGCAAATGGACTTACCCCACTTTCAAAAGCAACGATTTATTGAAAACATTGATTTTTTGTAAATAAAATTTATTTGTAATTTTTTTTTTGTTTTTATTTATAAGTAAAAATATTAATTTATTTTATTTCAATAGTTATTTCTTCTCTAGAAGAGTTACAATAAAAGAAAAAGAGACTTCAATTTAAAAAGAAAAAAAGATGGGAAAAGTATTCAATAACAAGTTGTATGCGTATTTCTTAATTTTGATAGTGAAGGTTTTTAAAGTATTCATGATGAATGGGTGGTATATAGGGTAATAAATCCATCATGTCTTTATACTTTTCTTTAGTAATTGCTCTAGTGTTCTTATATAACGATGACAAAAGTATTTTTTCGAAATTACTTGGTCGACCTCGTTTTGGGGTTAAATCAAGAGTTTTAAATTGCGAATCCTTTTCCATAGACGTTTTATAAAATAATTTATATGGCGCAGTTCTTAGACATCTTATCCAGCAAATATTCAACCAATTAACAGTTTCTACATCAGTATTTTTTGCTCTTTTTAAAATTGCATCCTCCAGAGATTTGGTTGAGTAGAAGTTTTCACTATGCATTTCATGTACTAAAAATGCGTTGTTTTTCCGACATTTTTGTATTAATTTGTAATAATCCTGGGAAACATACAAGAAATTGGTTTTTCGAATCGCCATTTCTACAACACCAAAATCGCGATCGTTCGGTAGGAATGAATGTCCCGACAATAAAAATTTATGGTCAATAATATTTAAATCATTGTCGTTAGATTGGACAAATTTTATCCACATTAAGGCCAACTTAATATTTCTATTTTGCCCAGTGCACATATCACTATAAGCGATAACGTGTTTTTGGGTTGTCAAATTTTTTAGATGTCTTAAACAACAAGAAGCTACTTCTTGTGATCCTCTGGATGCAATTGTTTCATCCCATGTATACATATGAACTTGATCGTCATGTAAATTATGGAAGCCTTCATTTAACACATACATGTTTCGCTTGTAATATGCAACAGACACTGTTAGTTTAGGGTACGACAGTGCTTTTTGCAAATCAAAAGTAAAAGCGAAATACTTCCCTGGATTTTCCGAGGCTAGCGCCGTATCTTCTTGTAATGATTTTCTAGCTAGTTCAGCAGCTTTCAAATGAAGTTCATGTTGTTCTATCAGGTTTGATTTTTCTTCAATATTGCAAGATGTTTTAATTTTCATATTGAGTGCATCGCACTTTTGGCAGGTGTCTTTACGTGGATGATGAAAATACAAATTAAATTCTTTGTTAAACGTATTTCTGTAAATTTTCTCCTTAACATAGAGTGTATTATTTTCTTTACATCTGTCCACGTATAAATTGTACATTTTTCGTATATTCAATTCAGGGTTTAAATATTTTTTGTTTGGATTGTGTGACCTTGTGTAATGGCTTTCAAATTGTGGGAAACTTTGAATATGTTTCCTCACCCCATTTAGTTCTCTTTCTCCGGTTTTCCTAGAAGAACCTTCCATTCGACCACGAAAATCCTGCCCCGAATTTTTGGACTCAAGGGAGCGGTCCAGTCTTCCTTTAGAAATATTAAAAGTGTCTAAAAAGAATCGTTTGCATACTGCAATATCAATTCTAAAAAATATTTATAACTATAAGACCTTTGCGTTCCTTTGTAATTTCTCGGTCGCTTTCTTTTTGTAGCGAACTTCTTACTAATTCCATTTAAAAAAATATTTTGCTTGCAAAAGTCTGCAAAGCTCCAAAATTTATCAAAATTTTGTTTCCGCTCTTCGACACTTACTCGATTTATACAATCTTTCAGGCAGTGACAGTTTTTATTTTCAAATTTTTTTTCAGGAATAATTTTTCCTCTTTGTGTATAATATTTCTTACCACTATTCCGTTTAGCTTTTCTGATATTTTGAGAATAAATATCATCATTTTCCTTGTTGTCTCCAGAAACTTCCTCATCTGATGATGAATCAGATCGTACCAAAATTCTTCTTCTTTTTGTTAAATTCTTCGTTAAAATTGTATTTTGCTCGAAGCCATTTTCACTTTCTGAAGTCAAGATTCTTCCCTTCTTTCTAATATTCATGGGCTTAATTTCTACACAATAATAATAAATATAAAATTATAGTCGAAGTTTAAATTCAGATATAACTTTTATCTTTATTTAGATTTTTTTCTTACCGGTTCCACTGTCCGATGTAACTATTAAGTTCAGATCCATAGTAAATTATTTTTTAAAAAATGCACTACTAATGAATTAAACGAACTTTCTTTTTTTTAATAAAATTCTCCACAATTTTTCACTTTACTATTAAAGATAAACATGGAATAATAATCGAAAATGCATTTACGGTGATGTAAATACTCCAAGGTACCAGGGCAATGTGGAGTTTTTGACAACACTGTTTACAACTTGTCAAAGTGCGCAATTAACTTAAATGGGGAATACCCGAATTAAGGCACAAACAGATTGGCGTGGAGGTCGTGGCGGCAATCGCCTGCGAGAGAGTTTTCCATACATTTTATTTCTCCGCTGGTGGGGAGGAAAAAATAAATGTATGGAAAACTCTCTCACAGGCGATTGCCGCCACGACCTCCACGCTAATGTGTTTGTGCCTTTATTACCAAAGTGACACAGCATTGCCAAAAAAAAATTTATTCAAAGTGGACTTGCCTCACTTTCAAAATCAACGCATTTGAAAAATCGTTACCCAAACAATTTACTAATAAGGAATTATTACTGATATTGAAAAAAAATTATCATGAATTCATTAAAAACATAAAATTTATATTAATTTGTAATAAAATTTAGCTTTAACTAATTTTTTCACAAAATGGACTTGCCTCACTTTCAAAATCAACGGCTCATTTATTGGTCTGTTAATTTATTTAGCTTTATCGACCCCCATTCCCTTTATATACATTACTTATATACTTCAGGTATATAAGGGAGCCCTTATGTACAAGGAAATGTAACAAAATTAATTTTATGAAACTGCGAAAATTGATTTTAAGGGCACTTCCGCTTATATATTTATTGGTCTGTTAATTTATTTAGCTTTATCGACCCCCATTCCCTTTATATACATTACTTATATACTTCAGGTATATAAGGGAGCCCTCATGTACAAGGAAATGTAACAAAATTAATTTTATGAAACTGCGAAAATTGATTTTAAGGGCACTTCCGCTTATATATTTATTGGTCTGTTAATTTATTTAGCTTTATCGACCCCCATTCCCTTTATATACATTACTTATATACCTCAGGTATATAAGGGAGAGCTTTTGTACATAGAAATGTAACAAAATTCATTAAAGTATGATTTTAAGGGCACTTCCGCTTATATATTTATTGGTCTGTTAATTTATTTAGCTTTATCGACCCCCATTCCCTTTATATACATTACTTATATACCTCAGGTATATAAGGGAGAGCTTTTGTACATAGAAATGTAACAAAATTCATTAAAGTATGATTTTAAGGGCACTTCCGCTTATATATTTATTGGTCTGTTAATTTATTTAGCTTTATCGACCCCCATTCCCTTTATATACATTACTTATATACCTCAGGTATATAAGGGAGAGCTTTTGTACATAGAAATGTAACAAAATTCATTAAAGTATGATTTTA
Organism: Thereva nobilitata; assembly: GCA_963855945.1. Lineage (NCBI taxonomy): Eukaryota > Metazoa > Arthropoda > Insecta > Diptera > Therevidae > Thereva > Thereva nobilitata. Next base: position 109,842,883 of record OY979698.1, on the reverse strand, counting down.
AGGGCACTTCCGCTTATATATTTATTGGTCTGTTAATTTATTTAGCTTTATCGACCCCCATTCCCTTTATATACATTACTTATATACCTCAGGTATATAAGGGAGAGCTTTTGTACATAGAAATGTAACAAAATTCATTAAAGTATGATTTTAAGGGCACTTCCGCTTATATATTTATTGGTCTGTTAATTTATTTAGCTTTATCGACCCCCATTCCCTTTATATACATTACTTATATACTTCAGGTATATAAGGGAGCCCTTATGTACAAGGAAATGTAACAAAATTAATTTTATGAAACTGCGAAAATTGATTTTAAGGGCACTTCCGCTTATATATTTATTGGTCTGTTAATTTATTTAGCTTTATCGACCCCCATTCCCTTTATATACATTACTTATATACCTCAGGTATATAAGGGAGAGCTTTTGTACATAGAAATGTAACAAAATTCATTAAAGTATGATTTTAAGGGCACTTCCGCTTATATATTTATTGGTCTGTTAATTTATTTAGCTTTATCGACCCCCATTCCCTTTATATACATTACTTATATACCTCAGGTATATAAGGGAGAGCTTTTGTACATAGAAATGTAACAAAATTCATTAAAGTATGATTTTAAGGGCACTTCCGCTTATATATTTATTGGTCTGTTAATTTATTTAGCTTTATCGACCCCCATTCCCTTTATATACATTACTTATATACCTCAGGTATATAAGGGAGAGCTTTTGTACATAGAAATGTAACAAAATTCATTAAAGTATGATTTTAAGGGCACTTCCGCTTATATATTTATTGGTCTGTTAATTTATTTAGCTTTATCGACCCCCATTCCCTTTATATACATTACTTATATACTTCAGGTATATAAGGGAGCCCTTATGTACAAGGAAATGTAACAAAATTAATTTTATGAAACTGCGAAAATTGATTTTAAGGGCACTTCCGCTTATATATTTATTGGTCTGTTAATTTATTTAGCTTTATCGACCCCCATTCCCTTTATATACATTACTTATATACCTCAGGTATATAAGGGAGAGCTTTTGTACATAGAAATGTAACAAAATTCATTAAAGTATGATTTTAAGGGCACTTCCGCTTATATATTTATTGGTCTGTTAATTTATTTAGCTTTATCGACCCCCATTCCCTTTATATACATTACTTATATACCTCAGGTATATAAGGGAGAGCTTTTGTACATAGAAATGTAACAAAATTCATTAAAGTATGATTTTAAGGGCACTTCCGCTTATATATTTATGGGTCTGTTAATTTATTTAGCTTTATCGACCCCCATTCCCTTTATATACATTACTTATATACTTCAGGTATATAAGGGAGCCCTTATGTACAAGGAAATGTAACAAAATTAATTTTATGAAACTGCGAAAATTGATTTTAAGGGCACTTCCGCTTATATATTTATGGGTCTGTTAATTTATTTAGCTTTATCGACACCCATTCCCTTTATATACATTACTTATATACTTCAGGTATATAAGGGAGCCCTTATGTACAAGGAAATGTAACAAAATTAATTTTATGAAACTGCGAAAATTGATTTTAAGGGCACTTCCGCTTATATATTTATTGGTCTGTTAATTTATTTAGCTTTATCGACCCCATTCCCTTTATATACATTACTTATATACTTCAGGTATATAAGGGAGCCCTTATGTACAAGGAAATGTAACAAAATTAATTTTATGAAACTGCGAAAATTGATTTTAAGGGCACTTCCGCTTATATATTTATTGGTCTGTTAATTTATTTAGCTTTATCGACCCCCATTCCCTTTATATACATTACTTATATACCTCTGGTATATAAGGGAGAGCTTTTGTACATAGAAATGTAACAAAATTGATTAAAGTATGATTTTAAGGGCACTTCCGCTTATATATTTATTGGTCTGTTAATTTATTTAGCTTTATCGACCCCCATTCCCTTTATATACATTACTTATATACTTCAGGTATATAAGGGAGCCCTTATGTACAAGGAAATGTAACAAAATTAATTTTATGAAACTGCGAAAATTGATTTTAAGGGCACTTCCGCTTATATATTTATTGGTCTGTTAATTTATTTAGCTTTATCGACCCCCATTCCCTTTATATACATTACTTATATACCTCAGGTATATAAGGGAGAGCTTTTGTACATAGAAATGTAACAAAATTCATTAAAGTATGATTTTAAGGGCACTTCCGCTTATATATTTATTGGTCTGTTAATTTATTTAGCTTTATCGACCCCCATTCCCTTTATATACATTACTTATATACTTCAGGTATATAAGGGAGCCCTTATGTACAAGGAAATGTAACAAAATTAATTTTATGAAACTGCGAAAATTGATTTTAAGGGCACTTCCGCTTATATATTTATTGGTCTGTTAATTTATTTAGCTTTATCGACCCCCATTCCCTTTATATACATTACTTATATACCTCAGGTATATAAGGGAGAGCTTTTGTACATAGAAATGTAACAAAATTCATTAAAGTATGATTTTAAGGGCACTTCCGCTTATATATTTATTGGTCTGTTAATTTATTTAGCTTTATCGACCCCCATTCCCTTTATATACATTACTTATATACCTCAGGTATATAAGGGAGAGCTTTTGTACATAGAAATGTAACAAAATTCATTAAAGTATGATTTTAAGGGCACTTCCGCTTATATATTTATTGGTCTGTTAATTTATTTAGCTTTATCGACCCCCATTCCCTTTATATACATTACTTATATACTTCAGGTATATAAGGGAGCCCTTATGTACAAGGAAATGTAACAAAATTAATTTTATGAAACTGCGAAAATTGATTTTAAGGGCACTTCCGCTTATATATTTATTGGTCTGTTAATTTATTTAGCTTTATCGACCCCCATTCCCTTTATATACATTACTTATATACCTCAGGTATATAAGGGAGAGCTTTTGTACATAGAAATGTAACAAAATTCATTAAAGTATGATTTTAAGGGCACTTCCGCTTATATATTTATTGGTCTGTTAATTTATTTAGCTTTATCGACCCCCATTCCCCTTATATACATTACTTATATACCTCAGGTATATAAGGGAGAGCTTTTGTACATAGAAATGTAACAAAATTCATTAAAGTATGATTTTAAGGGCACTTCCGCTTATATATTTATTGGTCTGTTAATTTATTTAGCTTTATCGACCCCCATTCCCTTTATATACATTACTTATATACCTCAGGTATATAAGGGAGAGCTTTTGTACATAGAAATGTAACAAAATTCATTAAAGTATGATTTTAAGGGCACTTCCGCTTATATATTTATTGGTCTGTTAATTTATTTAGCTTTATCGACCCCCATTCCCTTTATATACATTACTTATATACCTCAGGTATATAAGGGAGAGCTTTTGTACATAGAAATGTAACAAAATTCATTAAAGTATGATTTTAAGGGCACTTCCGCTTATATATTTATTGGTCTGTTAATTTATTTAGCTTTATCGACCCCCATTCCCTTTATATACATTACTTATATACCTCAGGTATATAAGGGAGAGCTTTTGTACATAGAAATGTAACAAAATTCATTAAAGTATGATTTTAAGGGCACTTCCGCTTATATATTTATTGGTCTGTTAATTTATTTAGCTTTATCGACCCCCATTCCCTTTATATACATTACTTATATACTTCAGGTATATAAGAGAGCCCTTATGTACAAGGAAATGTAACAAAATTAATTTTATGAAACTGCGAAAATTGATTTTAAGGGCACTTCCGCTTATATATTTATTGGTCTGTTAATTTATTTAGCTTTATCGACCCCCATTCCCTTTATATACATTACTTATATACCTCAGGTATATAAGGGAGAGCTTTTGTACATAGAAATGTAACAAAATTCATTAAAGTATGATTTTAAGGGCACTTCCGCTTATATATTTATTGGTCTGTTAATTTATTTAGCTTTATCGACCCCCATTCCCTTTATATACATTACTTATATACCTCAGGTATATAAGGGAGAGCTTTTGTACATAGAAATGTAACAAAATTCATTAAAGTATGATTTTAAGGGCACTTCCGCTTATATATTTATGGGTCTGTTAATTTATTTAGCTTTATCGACCCCCATTCCCTTTATATACATTACTTATATACTTCAGGTATATAAGGGAGCCCTTATGTACAAGGAAATGTAACAAAATTAATTTTATGAAACTGCGAAAATTGATTTTAAGGGCACTTCCGCTTATATATTTATGGGTCTGTTAATTTATTTAGCTTTATCGACACCCATTCCCTTTATATACATTACTTATATACTTCAGGTATATAAGGGAGCCCTTATGTACAAGGAAATGTAACAAAATTAATTTTATGAAACTGCGAAAATTGATTTTAAGGGCACTTCCGCTTATATATTTATTGGTCTGTTAATTTATTTAGCTTTATCGACCCCATTCCCTTTATATACATTACTTATATACTTCAGGTATATAAGGGAGCCCTTATGTACAAGGAAATGTAACAAAATTAATTTTATGAAACTGCGAAAATTGATTTTAAGGGCACTTCCGCTTATATATTTATTGGTCTGTTAATTTATTTAGCTTTATCGACCCCCATTCCCTTTATATACATTACTTATATACCTCTGGTATATAAGGGAGAGCTTTTGTACATAGAAATGTAACAAAATTGATTAAAGTATGATTTTAAGGGCACTTCCGCTTATATATTTATGGGTCTGTTAATTTATTTAGCTTTATCGACCCCCATTCCCTTTATATACATTACTTATATACTTCAGGTATATAAGGGAGCCCTTATGTACAAGGAAATGTAACAAAATTAATTTTATGAAACTGCGAAAATTGATTTTAAGGGCACTTCCGCTTATATATTTATGGGTCTGTTAATTTATTTAGCTTTATCGACACCCATTCCCTTTATATACATTACTTATATACTTCAGGTATATAAGGGAGCCCTTATGTACAAGGAAATGTAACAAAATTAATTTTATGAAACTGCGAAAATTGATTTTAAGGGCACTTCCGCTTATATATTTATTGGTCTGTTAATTTATTTAGCTTTATCGACCCCCATTCCCTTTATATACATTACTTATATACCTCAGGTATATAAGGGAGAGCTTTTGTACATAGAAATGTAACAAAATTCATTAAAGTATGATTTTAAGGGCACTTCCGCTTATATATTTATGGGTCTGTTAATTTATTTAGCTTTATCGACCCCCATTCCCTTTATATACATTACTTATATACTTCAGGTATATAAGGGAGCCCTTATGTACAAGGAAATGTAACAAAATTAATTTTATGAAACTGCGAAAATTGATTTTAAGGGCACTTCCGCTTATATATTTATTGGTCTGTTAATTTATTTAGCTTTATCGACCCCCATTCCCTTTATATACATTACTTATATACCTCAGGTATATAAGGGAGAGCTTTTGTACATAGAAATGTAACAAAATTCATTAAAGTATGATTTTAAGGGCACTTCCGCTTATATATTTATTGGTCTGTTAATTTATTTAGCTTTATCGACCCCCATTCCCTTTATATACATTACTTATATACCTCAGGTATATAAGGGAGAGCTTTTGTACATAGAAATGTAACAAAATTCATTAAAGTATGATTTTAAGGGCACTTCCGCTTATATATTTATTGGTCTGTTAATTTATTTAGCTTTATCGACCCCCATCCCCTTTATATACATTACTTATATACCTCAGGTATATAAGGGAGAGCTTTTGTACATAGAAATGTAACAAAATTCATTAAAGTATGATTTTAAGGGCACTTCCGCTTATATATTTATTGGTCTGTTAATTTATTTAGCTTTATCGACCCCCATTCCCTTTATATACATTACTTATATACCTCAGGTATATAAGGGAGCCCTTATGTACAAGGAAATGTAACAAAATTAATTTTATGAAACTGCGAAAATTGATTTTAAGGGCACTTCCGCTTATATATTTATTGGTCTGTTAATTTATTTAGCTTTATCGACCCCCATTCCCTTTATATACATTACTTATATACCTCAGGTATATAAGGGAGAGCTTTTGTACATAGAAATGTAACAAAATTCATTAAAGTATGATTTTAAGGGCACTTCCGCTTATATATTTATGGGTCTGTTAATTTATTTAGCTTTATCGACCCCCATTCCCTTTATATACATTACTTATATACTTCAGGTATATAAGGGAGCCCTTATGTACAAGGAAATGTAACAAAATTAATTTTATGAAACTGCGAAAATTGATTTTAATGGCACTTCCGCTTATATATTTATTGGTCTGTTAATTTATTTAGCTTTATCGACCCCCATTCCCTTTATATACATTACTTATATACCTCAGGTATATAAGGGAGAGCTTTTGTACATAGAAATGTAACAAAATTCATTAAAGTATGATTTTAAGGGCACTTCCGCTTATATATTTATGGGTCTGTTAATTTATTTAGCTTTATCGACCCCCATTCCCTTTATATACATTACTTATATACTTCAGGTATATAAGGGAGCCCTTATGTACAAGGAAATGTAACAAAATTAATTTTATGAAACTGCGAAAATTGATTTTAAGGGCACTTCCGCTTATATATTTATGGGTCTGTTAATTTATTTAGCTTTATCGACACCCATTCCCTTTATATACATTACTTATATACTTCAGGTATATAAGGGAGCCCTTATGTACAAGGAAATGTAACAAAATTAATTTTATGAAACTGCGAAAATTGATTTTAAGGGCACTTCCGCTTATATATTTATTGGTCTGTTAATTTATTTAGCTTTATCGACCCCATTCCCTTTATATACATTACTTATATACTTCAGGTATATAAGGGAGCCCTTATGTACAAGGAAATGTAACAAAATTAATTTTATGAAACTGCGAAAATTGATTTTAAGGGCACTTCCGCTTATATATTTATTGGTCTGTTAATTTATTTAGCTTTATCGACCCCCATTCCCTTTATATACATTACTTATATACCTCAGGTATATAAGGGAGAGCTTTTGTACATAGAAATGTAACAAAATTAATTTTATGAAACTGCGAAAATTGATTTTAAGGGCACTTCCGCTTATATATTTATTGGTCTGTTAATTTATTTAGCTTTATCGACCCCCATTCCCTTTATATACATTACTTATATACCTCAGGTATACCTATAAGGGAGAGCTTTTGTACATAGAAATGTAACAAAATTCATTAAAGTATGATTTTAAGGGCACTTCCGCTTATATATTTATGGGTCTGTTAATTTATTTAGCTTTATCGACCCCCATTCCCTTTATATACATTACTTATATACCTCAGGTATATAAGGGAGAGCTTTTGTACATAGAAATGTAACAAAATTAATTTTATGAAACTGCGAAAATTGATTTTAAGGGCACTTCCGCTTATATATTTATTGGTCTGTTAATTTATTTAGCTTTATCGACCCCCATTCCCTTTATATACATTACTTATATACCTCAGGTATATAAGGGAGAGCTTTTGTACATAGAAATGTAACAAAATTCATTAAAGTATGATTTTAAGGGCACTTCCGCTTATATATTTATGGGTCTGTTAATTTATTTAGCTTTATCGACCCCCATTCCCTTTATATACATTACTTATATACCTCAGGTATATAAGGGAGAGCTTTTGTACATAGAAATGTAACAAAATTCATTAAAGTATGATTTTAAGGGCACTTCCGCTAATATATTTATTGGTCTGTTAATTTATTTAGCTTTATCGACCCCCATTCCCTTTATATACATTACTTATGTACTTTAGGTATATAAGGGAGCCCTTATGTACAAGGAAATGTAACAAAATTAATTTTATGAAACTGCGAAAATTGATTTTAAGGGCACTTCCGCTTATATATTTATTGGTCTGTTAATTTATTTAGCTTTATCGACCCCCATTCCCTTTATATACATTACTTATATACCTCAGGTATATAAGGGAGAGCTTTTGTACATAGAAATGTAACAAAATTCATTAAAGTATGATTTTAAGGGCACTTCCGCTTATATATTTATGGGTCTGTTAATTTATTTAGCTTTATCGACCCCCATTCCCTTTATATACATTACTTATATACCTCAGGTATATAAGGGAGAGCTTTTGTACATAGAAATGTAACAAAATTCATTAAAGTATGATTTTAAGGGCACTTCCGCTTATATATTTATTGGTCTGTTAATTTATTTAGCTTTATCGACCCCCATTCCCTTTATATACATTACTTATATACTTCAGGTATATAAGGGAGCCCTTATGTACAAGGAAATGTAACAAAATTAATTTTATGAAACTGCGAAAATTGATTTTAAGGGCACTTCCGCTTATATATTTATTGGTCTGTTAATTTATTTAGCTTTATCGACCCCCATTCCCTTTATATACATTACTTATATACTTCAGGTATATAAGGGAGCCCTTATGTACAAGGAAATGTAACAAAATTAATTTTATGACTCTGCGAAAATTGATTTTAAGGGCACTTCCGCTTATATATTTATTGGTCTGTTAATTTATTTAGCTTTATCGACCCCCATTCCCTTTATATACATTACTTATATACTTCAGGTATATAAGGGAGCCCTTATGTACAAGGAAATGTAACAAAATTAATTTTATGACTCTGCGAAAATTGATTTTAAGGGCACTTCCGCTTATATATTTATTGGTCTGTTAATTTATTTAGCTTTATCGACCCCCATTCCCTTTATATACATTACTTATATACTTCAGGTATATAAGGGAGCCCTTATGTACAAGGAAATGTAACAAAATTAATTTTATGAAACTGCGAAAATTGATTTTAAGGGCACTTCCGCTTATATATTTATTGGTCTGTTAATTTATTTAGCTTTATCGACCCCCATTCCCTTTATATACATTACTTATATACTTCAGGTATATAAGGGAGCCCTTATGTACAAGGAAATGTAACAAAATTAATTTTATGACTCTGCGAAAATTGATTTTAAGGGCACTTCCGCTTATATATTTATTGGTCTGTTAATTTATTTAGCTTTATCGACCCCCATTCCCTTTATATACATTACTTATATACCTCAGGTATATAAGGGAGAGCTTTTGTACATAGAAATGTAACAAAATTCATTAAAGTATGATTTTAAGGGCACTTCCGCTTATATATTTATTGGTCTGTTAAATTATTTAGCTTTATCGACCCCCATTCCCTTTATATACATTACTTATATACTTCAGGTATATAAGGGAGCCCTTATGTACAAGGAAATGTAACAAAATTAATTTTATGAAACTGCGAAAATTGTTTTTAAGGGCACTTCCGCTTATATATTTATTGGTCTGTTAATTTATTTAGCTTTATCGACCCCCATTCCCTTTATATACATTACTTATATACCTCAGGTATATAAGGGAGAGCTTTTGTACATAGAAATGTAACAAAATTCATTAAAGTATGATTTTAAGGGCACTTCCGCTTATATATTTATTGGTCTGTTAAATTATTTAGCTTTATCGACCCCCATTCCCTTTATATACATTACTTATATACCTCAGGTATATAAGGGAGAGCTTTTGTACATAGAAATGTAACAAAATTCATTAAAGTATGATTTTAAGGGCACTTCCGCTTATATATTTATTGGTCTGTTAATTTATTTAGCTTTATCGACCCCCATTCCCTTTATATACATTACTTATATACTTCAGGTATATAAGGGAGCTCTTATGTACAAGGAAATGTAACAAAATTAATTTTATGAAACTGCGAAAATTGATTTTAAGGGCACTTCCGCTTATATATTTATTGGTCTGTTAATTTATTTAGCTTTATCGACCCCCATTCCCTTTATATACATTACTTATATACCTCAGGTATATAAGGGAGAGCTTTTGTACATAGAAATGTAACAAAATTCATTAAAGTATGATTTTAAGGGCACTTCCGCTTATATATTTATTGGTCTGTTAATTTATTTAGCTTTATCGACCCCCATTCCCTTTATATACATTACTTATATACTTCAGGTATATAAGGGAGCTCTTATGTACAAGGAAATGTAACAAAATTAATTTTATGAAACTGCGAAAATTGATTTTAAGGGCACTTCCGCTTATATATTTATTGGTCTGTTAATTTATTTAGCTTTATCGACCCCCATTCCCTTTATATACATTACTTATATACCTCAGGTATATAAGGGAGAGCTTTTGTACATAGAAATGTAACAAAATTCATTAAAGTATGATTTTAAGGGCACTTCCGCTTATATATTTATTGGTCTGTTAAATTATTTAGCTTTATCGACCCCCATTCCCTTTATATACATTACTTATATACCTCAGGTATATAAGGGAGAGCTTTTGTACATAGAAATGTAACAAAATTCATTAAAGTATGATTTTAAGGGCACTTCCGCTTATATATTTATTGGTCTGTTAATTTATTTAGCTTTATCGACCCCCATTCCCTTTATATACATTACTTATATACTTCAGGTATATAAGGGAGCTCTTATGTACAAGGAAATGTAACAAAATTAATTTTATGAAACTGCGAAAATTGATTTTAAGGGCACTTCCGCTTATATATTTATTGGTCTGTTAATTTATTTAGCTTTATCGACCCCCATTCCCTTTATATACATTACTTATATACTTCAGGTATATATGGGAGCCCTTATGTACAAGGAAATGTAACAAAATTAATTTTATGAAACTGCGAAAATTGATTTTAAGGGCACTTCCGCTTATATATTTATTGGTCTGTTAATTTATTTAGCTTTATCGACCCCCATTCCCTTTATATACATTACTTATATACCTCAGGTATATAAGGGAGAGCTTTTGTACATAGAAATGTAACAAAATTCATTAAAGTATGATTTTAAGGGCACTTCCGCTTATATATTTATTGGTCTGTTAAATTATTTAGCTTTATCGACCCCCATTCCCTTTATATACATTACTTATATACCTCAGGTATATAAGGGAGAGCTTTTGTACATAGAAATGTAACAAAATTCATTAAAGTATGATTTTAAGGGCACTTCCGCTTATATATTTATTGGTCTGTTAATTTATTTAGCTTTATCGACCCCCATTCCCTTTATATACATTACTTATATACTTCAGGTATATAAGGGAGCTCTTATGTACAAGGAAATGTAACAAAATTAATTTTATGAAACTGCGAAAATTGATTTTAAGGGCACTTCCGCTTATATATTTATTGGTCTGTTAATTTATTTAGCTTTATCGACCCCCCTTCCCTTTATATACATTACTTATATACCTCAGGTATATAAGGGAGAGCTTTTGTACATAGAAATGTAACAAAATTCATTAAAGTATGATTTTAAGGGCACTTCCGCTTATATATTTATTGGTCTGTTAAATTATTTAGCTTTATCGACCCCCATTCCCTTTATATACATTACTTATATACCTCAGGTATATAAGGGAGAGCTTTTGTACATAGAAATGTAACAAAATTCATTAAAGTATGATTTTAAGGGCACTTCCGCTTATATATTTATTGGTCTGTTAATTTATTTAGCTTTATCGACCCCCATTCCCTTTATATACATTACTTATATACTTCAGGTATATAAGGGAGCTCTTATGTACAAGGAAATGTAACAAAATTAATTTTATGAAACTGCGAAAATTGATTTTAAGGGCACTTCCGCTTATATATTTATTGGTCTGTTAATTTATTTAGCTTTATCGACCCCCATTCCCTTTATATACATTACTTATATACCTCAGGTATATAAGGGAGAGCTTTTGTACATAGAAATGTAACAAAATTCATTAAAGTATGATTTTAAGGGCACTTCCGCTTATATATTTATTGGTCTGTTAATTTATTTAGCTTTATCGACCCCCATTCCCTTTATATACATTACTTATATACCTCAGGTATATAAGGGAGAGCTTTTGTACATAGAAATGTAACAAAATTCATTAAAGTATGATTTTAAGGGCACTTCCGCTTATATATTTATTGGTCTGTTAAATTATTTAGCTTTATCGACCCCCATTCCCTTTATATACATTACTTATATACCTCAGGTATATAAGGGAGAGAGCTTTTGTACATAGAAATGTAACAAAATTCATTAAAGTATGATTTTAAGGGCACTTCCGCTTATATATTTATTGGTCTGTTAAATTATTTAGCTTTATCGACCCCCATTCCCTTTATATACATTACTTATATACCTCAGGTATATAAGGGAGAGCTTTTGTACATAGAAATGTAACAAAATTCATTAAAGTATGATTTTAAGGGCACTTCCGCTTATATATTTATTGGTCTGTTAATTTATTTAGCTTTATCGACCCCCATTCCCTTTATATACATTACTTATATACCTCAGGTATATAAGGGAGAGCTTTTGTACATAGAAATGTAACAAAATTCATTAAAGTATGATTTTAAGGGCACTTCCGCTTATATATTTATGGGTCTGTTAAATTATTTAGCTTTATCGACCCCCATTCCCTTTATATACATTACTTATATACCTCAGGTATATAAGGGAGAGCTTTTGTACATAGAAATGTAACAAAATTCATTAAAGTATGATTTTAAGGGCACTTCCGCTTATATATTTATTGGTCTGTTAATTTATTTAGCTTTATCGACCCCCATTCCCTTTATATACATTACTTATATACCTCAGGTATATAAGGGAGAGCTTTTGTACATAGAAATGTAACAAAATTCATTAAAGTATGATTTTAAGGGCACTTCCGCTTATATATTTATTGGTCTGTTAATTTATTTAGCTTTATCGACCCCCATTCCCTTTATATACATTACTTATATACCTCAGGTATATAAGGGAGAGAGCTTTTGTACATAGAAATGTAACAAAATTCATTAAAGTATGATTTTAAGGGCACTTCCGCTTATATATTTATTGGTCTGTTAAATTATTTAGCTTTATCGACCCCCATTGCCTTTATATACATTACTTATATACCTCAGGTATATAAGGGAGAGCTTTTGTACATAGAAATGTAACAAAATTCATTAAAGTATGATTTTAAGGGCACTTCCGCTTATATATTTATTGGTCTGTTAATTTATTTAGCTTTATCGACCCCCATTCCCTTTATATACATTACTTATATACCTCAGGTATATAAGGGAGAGCTTTTGTACATAGAAATGTAACAAAATTCATTAAAGTATGATTTTAAGGGCACTTCCGCTTATATATTTATGGGTCTGTTAAATTATTTAGCTTTATCGACCCCCATTCCCTTTATATACATTACTTATATACCTCAGGTATATAAGGGAGAGAGCTTTTGTACATAGAAATGTAACAAAATTCATTAAAGTATGATTTTAAGGGCACTTCCGCTTATATATTTATGGGTCTGTTAATTTATTTAGCTTTATCGACCCCCATTCCCTTTATATACATTACTTATATACCTCAGGTATATAAGGGAGAGCTTTTGTACATAGAAATGTAACAAAATTCATTAAAGTATGATTTTAAGGGCACTTCCGCTTATATATTTATTGGTCTGTTAATTTATTTAGCTTTATCGACCCCCATTCCCTTTATATACATTACTTATATACCTCAGGTATATAAGGGAGAGCTTTTGTACATAGAAATGTAACAAAATTCATTAAAGTATGATTTTAAGGGCACTTCCGCTTATATATTTATTGGTCTGTTAATTTATTTAGCTTTATCGACCCCCATTCCCTTTATATACATTACTTATATACCTCAGGTATATAAGGGAGAGCTTTTGTACATAGAAATGTAACAAAATTCATTAAAGTATGATTTTAAGGGCACTTCCGCTTATATATTTATTGGTCTGTTAATTTATTTAGCTTTATCGACCCCCATTCCCTTTATATACATTACTTATATACCTCAGGTATATAAGGGAGAGCTTTTGTACATAGAAATGTAACAAAATTCATTAAAGTATGATTTTAAGGGCACTTCCGCTTATATATTTATTGGTCTGTTAATTTATTTAGCTTTATCGACCCCCATTCCCTTTATATACATTACTTATATACCTCAGGTATATAAGGGAGAGCTTTTGTACATAGAAATGTAACAAAATTCATTAAAGTATGATTTTAAGGGCACTTCCGCTTATATATTTATTGGTCTGTTAATTTATTTAGCTTTATCGACCCCCATTCCCTTTATATACATTACTTATATACCTCAGGTATATAAGGGAGAGCTTTTGTACATAGAAATGTAACAAAATTCATTAAAGTATGATTTTAAGGGCACTTCCGCTTATATATTTATTGGTCTGTTAAATTATTTAGCTTTATCGACCCCCATTCCCTTTATATACATTACTTATATACCTCAGGTATATAAGGGAGAGAGCTTTTGTACATAGAAATGTAACAAAATTCATTAAAGTATGATTTTAAGGGCACTTCCGCTTATATATTTATGGGTCTGTTAAATTATTTAGCTTTATCGACCCCCATTCCCTTTATATACATTACTTATATACCTCAGGTATATAAGGGAGAGCTTTTGTACATAGAAATGTAACAAAATTCATTAAAGTATGATTTTAAGGGCACTTCCGCTTATATTTTTATTGGTCTGTTAATTTATTTAGCTTTATCGACCCCCATTCCCTTTATATACATTACTTATATACCTCAGGTATATAAGGGAGAGCTTTTGTACATAGAAATGTAACAAAATTCATTAAAGTATGATTTTAAGGGCACTTCCGCTTATATATTTATTGGTCTGTTAATTTATTTAGCTTTATCGACCCCCATTCCCTTTATATACATTACTTATATACCTCAGGTATATAAGGGAGAGCTTTTGTACATAGAAATGTAACAAAATTCATTAAAGTATGATTTTAAGGGCACTTCCGCTTATATATTTATTGGTCTGTTAAATTATTTAGCTTTATCGACCCCCATTCCCTTTATATACATTACTTATATACCTCAGGTATATAAGGGAGAGAGCTTTTGTACATAGAAATGTAACAAAATTCATTAAAGTATGATTTTAAGGGCACTTCCGCTTATATATTTATTGGTCTGTTAAATTATTTAGCTTTATCGACCCCCATTGCCTTTATATACATTACTTATATACCTCAGGTATATAAGGGAGAGCTTTTGTACATAGAAATGTAACAAAATTCATTAAAGTATGATTTTAAGGGCACTTCCGCTTATATATTTATTGGTCTGTTAATTTATTTAGCTTTATCGACCCCCATTCCCTTTATATACATTACTTATATACCTCAGGTATATAAGGAGGAGCTTTTGTACATAGAAATGTAACAAAATTCATTAAAGTATGATTTTAAGGGCACTTCCGCTTATATATTTATGGGTCTGTTAAATTATTTAGCTTTATCGACCCCCATTCCCTTTATATACATTACTTATATACCTCAGGTATATAAGGGAGAGAGCTTTTGTACATAGAAATGTAACAAAATTCATTAAAGTATGATTTTAAGGGCACTTCCGCTTATATATTTATTGGTCTGTTAATTTATTTAGCTTTATCGACCCCCATTCCCTTTATATACATTACTTATATACTTCAGGTATATATGGGAGCCCTTATGTACAAGGAAATGTAACAAAATTAATTTTATGAAACTGCGAAAATTGATTTTAAGGGCACTTCCGCTTATATATTTATTGGTCTGTTAATTTATTTAGCTTTATCGACCCCCATTCCCTTTATATACATTACTTATATACCTCAGGTATATAAGGGAGAGCTTTTGTACATAGAAATGTAACAAAATTCATTAAAGTATGATTTTAAGGGCACTTCCGCTTATATATTTATTGGTCTGTTAATTTATTTAGCTTTATCGACCCCCATTCCCTTTATATACATTACTTATATACCTCAGGTATATAAGGGAGAGCTTTTGTACATAGAAATGTAACAAAATTAATTTTATGAAACAGCGAAAATTGATTTTAAGGGCACTTTCGCTTATATATTTATTGGTCTGTTAATTTATTTAGCTTTATCGACCCCCATTCCCTTTATATACATTACTTATATACTTCAGGTATATAAGGGAGCCCTTATGTACAAGGAAATGTAACAAAATTAATTTTATGAAACTGCGAAAATTGATTTTAAGGGCACTTCCGCTTATATATTTATTGGTCTGTTAATTTATTTAGCTTTATCGACCCCCATTCCCTTTATATACATTACTTATATACCTCAGGTATATAAGGGAGAGCTTTTGTACATAGAAATGTAACAAAATTCATTAAAGTATGATTTTAAGGGCACTTCCGCTTATATATTTATTGGTCTGTTAATTTATTTAGCTTTATCGACCCCCATTCCCTTTATATACATTACTTATATACTTCAGGTATATAAGGGAGCCCTTATGTACAAGGAAATGTAACAAAATTAATTTTATGAAACTGCGAAAATTGATTTTAAGGGCACTTCCGCTTATATATTTATTGGTCTGTTAATTTATTTAGCTTTATCGACCCCCATTCCCTTTATATACATTACTTATATACCTCAGGTATATAAGGGAGAGCTTTTGTACATAGAAATGTAACAAAATTCATTAAAGTATGATTTTAAGGGCACTTCCGCTTATATATTTACTAGCTGGGACCCGGTGCGCCTACGCTGCACCCATAAGTCAATATTAGTAATCAGGTGATATGAATTTTAATATACAGTAGGAGAGTTTGAAAAAGGCATTTTTTGGTATTTTTGAATACTTCCAAAGTTTCGAGTATGTTACAACTTTTTAATATTCGATGATGAAAAATTGTGTACAACAGACACCTAGCCAATATTCAGAATCGTCCACATAGATTTTGCTATTCCGGGAGATTAGACGCCCTGTGCAGAACTTCGCTCTTGGCGCCCTCCCCCCCCAAATTATTTTTTCCAAAAAAAGCGCCAAAAAAAAGTAATCAATTTTGAAAATTTGGCCTAAAAAGGCACACTTTGGTGCCCTAAAAAAAGCTAATAAATACATTACACACACATTTTCTCTGTTTTTTTCATTTCGGCTTGAGACGAACAGAAGGGGCAAAAAAAATGTCAAGCATATAATCAGACATGCAACTGATGTTACCATATTTTTTTAAAGAGCTTCATGATAAACTATAGTTAATGTTCTGGCGCTTTTTTTACATTTCGAAAGGTAGGTTGTTTCCATATACTGGCTGGAGCCATAACAACTGCACATTCAAAATTATTTTTTACTTTTTATTTAATTTTAAAATAAAATTGTATATTTTAGTTTTTTTAAACTACATATTTTATTTTCTACTTTTTAGTCTATTATATGTCTTCCGCCATTTTGTGGTGACCGCCATATTAGATTTAAAGTGACGTCACACAGCTTATTGTACTATACTCGCCATTCACTTTCATTTGATACCCGTACCGAGCTGACCCGGCCGAGCTGACCCGGCAAACGTTGTTTTGTCATATAAATTATTTCTAGGGAATTTATAGTGTAGAAAAAAAATAACTTACTTATTGTGAGTGTGTAAGGATGTGGTATATGAGTGAAAGAGGCATGGAGCGCTGTGAGCGATGAGCGAATATAAAAATAACAAAACACCAAACATTTTTTATTTTATTTATTATAATTTATTCCTTAAAATTATATATATCATTAATTAATTACGACAGTAACACTAACAAACAATATCAATCTCTTAATGCTATAGCGTGAACAATATTTTTTGTTAGCCCATCTTTAGCTAACACAAACAAACTGGATGGTTTACCCACTCGAGAGCATGCCACGACGCTTGATGGACTATGGACGCTTGATGCATGAACAATAATAATGGCCGAAAACTGTGGAGGGAGTGAGCCAACAACATTTTCGATATAAATAAAATCCAAAAATATGGATAAATAAAAACAAAAAAAAATTATGGATTTTATAAAAAATGTATAAGAATAATTTATACTCACAACACAATAGCCGTTGTTGGCGGGAGCTCGTGACACGTGTTGAGTACTTTTGAGGTTATGTTAATCACTTAATTAACTAATCGTGGGAACTACACAACATTAATAATTATTGATAAATAATTATGGTCCAGAAAATTAATAATAAATTGACTTAAGAATATAGTTAATATGAGAGTTACACTGAGATAGTAAAATGATAATTGCAAACGTCACTACTACGCTTGATGCATGAACAATAATAATGGCCGAAAACTGTGGAGGGAGTGAGAAAAGGCTTATTGTGTGAGAGAAACAGGAGACCGGCTTCGGTCTCATCCCTACTCCGTTTACTGGGAAGTGACACCGGTATAGTCTGGCAAATGAGTGTTGATCCAGGAAAAGCTCGGAAAATTTAAAAAATCTAGCACTGGTAACACTAATTATAGCAGCAATAAACTGTCTTGATACTAATGTCACCATGTAATAAGTTTCAATTAAATGTTAGGCTGTTGAGCCTAACATTAAATTGAGCCTAACATTTAATTGAGAGTAAGTGGCGGGGATAACTTACCAAGTGATAATTGATCAGTTATCGAGCGGGATGAAAAATGATTAAATTACTAAAATGACTATTAAAAATTAGGGGTTGCTGACAGAAGGGTGAAAATTTAGGGTTGTATGTATTTTTTAATGGCACATTATAAAAAATTAAAAATTAAAATTTTGTCCAAAAAATAAAAATAAAATGTTAGGGGTGGACAACCCTTATCACTTAGGGGTATGAAAAATAGATAGTAGCCGATTCTCAGACTTACTGAATATGCATATAAAATTTGATAAAAATTGGTCAAGCCGTTTCAGAGGAGTATGGTAACTAACATTGTGACACGAGAATTTTATATATTAGATGGGTCTGTTAATTTATTTAGCTTTATCGACCCCCATTCCCTTTATATACATTACTTATATACTTCAGGTATATAAGGGAGCCCTTATGTACAAGGAAATGTAACAAAATTAATTTTATGAAACTGCGAAAATTGATTTTAAGGGCACTTCCGCTTATATATTTATTGGTCTGTTAATTTATTTAGCTTTATCGACCCCCATTCCCTTTATATACATTACTTATATACCTCAGGTATATAAGGGAGAGCTTTTGTACATAGAAATGTAACAAAATTCATTAAAGTATGATTTTAAGGGCACTTCCGCTTATATATTTATTGGTCTGTTAATTTATTTAGCTTTATCGACCCCCATTCCCTTTATATACATTACTTATATACCTCAGGTATATAAGGGAGAGCTTTTGTACATAGAAATGTAACAAAATTAATTTTATGAAACAGCGAAAATTGATTTTAAGGGCACTTTCGCTTATATATTTATTGGTCTGTTAATTTATTTAGCTTTATCGACCCCCATTCCCTTTATATACATTACTTATATACTTCAGGTATATAAGGGAGCCCTTATGTACAAGGAAATGTAACAAAATTAATTTTATGAAACTGCGAAAATTGATTTTAAGGGCACTTCCGCTTATATATTTATTGGTCTGTTAATTTATTTAGCTTTATCGACCCCCATTCCCTTTATATACATTACTTATATACCTCAGGTATATAAGGGAGAGCTTTTGTACATAGAAATGTAACAAAATTCATTAAAGTATGATTTTAAGGGCACTTCCGCTTATATATTTATTGGTCTGTTAATTTATTTAGCTTTATCGACCCCCATTCCCTTTATATACATTACTTATATACTTCAGGTATATAAGGGAGCCCTTATGTACAAGGAAATGTAACAAAATTAATTTTATGAAACTGCGAAAATTGATTTTAAGGGCACTTCCGCTTATATATTTATTGGTCTGTTAATTTATTTAGCTTTATCGACCCCCATTCCCTTTATATACATTACTTATATACCTCAGGTATATAAGGGAGAGCTTTTGTACATAGAAATGTAACAAAATTCATTAAAGTATGATTTTAAGGGCACTTCCGCTTATATATTTATGGGTCTGTTAATTTATTTAGCTTTATCGACCCCCATTCCCTTTATATACATTACTTATATACTTCAGGTATATAAGGGAGCCCTTATGTACAAGGAAATGTAACAAAATTAATTTTATGAAACTGCGAAAATTGATTTTAAGGGCACTTCCGCTTATATATTTATTGGTCTGTTAATTTATTTAGCTTTATCGACCCCCATTCCCTTTATATACATTACTTATATACCTTAGGTATATAAGGGAGAGCTTTTGTACATAGAAATGTAACAAAATTCATTAAAGTATGATTTTAAGGGCACTTCCGCTTATATATTTATTGGTCTGTTAATTTATTTAGCTTTATCGACCCCCATTCCCTTTATATACATTACTTATATACCTCAGGTATATAAGGGAGAGCTTTTGTACATAGAAATGTAACAAAATTCATTAAAGTATGATTTTAAGGGCACTTCCGCTTATATATTTATGGGTCTGTTAATTTATTTAGCTTTATCGACCCCCATTCCCTTTATATACATTACTTATATACTTCAGGTATATAAGGGAGCCCTTATGTACAAGGAAATGTAACAAAATTAATTTTATGAAACTGCGAAAATTGATTTTAAGGGCACTTCCGCTTATATATTTATTGGTCTGTTAATTTATTTAGCTTTATCGACCCCCATTCCCTTTATATACATTACTTATATACCTCAGGTATATAAGAGAGAGCTTTTGTACATAGAAATGTAACAAAATTCATTAAAGTATGATTTTAAGGGCACTTCCGCTTATATATTTATTGGTCTGTTAATTTATTTAGCTTTATCGACCCCCATTCCCTTTATATACATTACTTATATACCTCAGGTATATAAGGGAGAGCTTTTGTACATAGAAATGTAACAAAATTCATTAAAGTATGATTTTAAGGGCACTTCCGCTTATATATTTATTGGTCTGTTAATTTATTTAGCTTTATCGACCCCCATTCCCTTTATATACATTACTTATATACCTCAGGTATATAAGGGAGAGCTTTTGTACATATAAATGTAACAAAATTCATTAAAGTATGATTTTAAGGGCACTTCCGCTTATATATTTATTGGTCTGTTAATTTATTTAGCTTTATCGACCCCCATTCCCTTTATATACATTACTTATATACCTCAGGTATATAAGGGAGAGCTTTTGTACATAGAAATGTAACAAAATTCATTAAAGTATGATTTTAAGGGCACTTCCGCTTATATATTTATGGGTCTGTTAATTTATTTAGCTTTATCGACCCCCATTCCCTTTATATACATTACTTATATACTTCAGGTATATAAGGGAGCCCTTATGTACAAGGAAATGTAACAAAATTAATTTTATGAAACTGCGAAAATTGATTTTAAGGGCACTTCCGCTTATATATTTATTGGTCTGTTAATTTATTTAGCTTTATCGACCCCCATTCCCTTTATATACATTACTTATATACCTCAGGTATATAAGGGAGAGCTTTTGTACATAGAAATGTAACAAAATTCATTAAAGTATGATTTTAAGGGCACTTCCGCTTATATATTTATTGGTCTGTTAATTTATTTAGCTTTATCGACCCCCATTCCATTTATATACATTACTTATATACCTCAGGTATATAAGGGAGAGCTTTTGTACATAGAAATGTAACAAAATTCATTAAAGTATGATTTTAAGGGCACTTCCGCTTATATATTTATTGGTCTGTTAATTTATTTAGCTTTATCGACCCCCATTCCCTTTATATACATTACTTATATACCTCAGGTATATAAGGGAGAGCTTTTGTACATAGAAATGTAACAAAATTCATTAAAGTATGATTTTAAGGGCACTTCCGCTTATATATTTATTGGTCTGTTAATTTATTTAGCTTTATCGACCCCCATTCCCTTTATATACATTACTTATATACCTCAGGTATATAAGGGAGAGCTTTTGTACATAGAAATGTAACAAAATTCATTAAAGTATGATTTTAAGGGCACTTCCGCTTATATATTTATGGGTCTGTTAATTTATTTAGCTTTATCGACCCCCATTCCCTTTATATACATTACTTATATACTTCAGGTATATAAGGGAGCCCTTATGTACAAGGAAATGTAACAAAATTAATTTTATGAAACTGCGAAAATTGATTTTAAGGGCACTTCCGCTTATATATTTATTGGTCTGTTAATTTATTTAGCTTTATCGACCCCCATTCCCTTTATATACATTACTTATATACCTCAGGTATATAAGGGAGAGCTTTTGTACATAGAAATGTAACAAAATTCATTAAAGTATGATTTTAAGGGCACTTCCGCTTATATATTTATTGGTCTGTTAATTTATTTAGCTTTATCGACCCCCATTCCCTTTATATACATTACTTATATACCTCAGGTATATAAGGGAGAGCTTTTGTACATAGAAATGTAACAAAATTCATTAAAGTATGATTTTAAGGGCACTTCCGCTTATATATTTATGGGTCTGTTAATTTATTTAGCTTTATCGACCCCCATTCCCTTTATATACATTACTTATATACTTCAGGTATATAAGGGAGCCCTTATGTACAAGGAAATGTAACAAAATTAATTTTATGAAACTGCGAAAATTGATTTTAAGGGCACTTCCGCTTATATATTTATTGGTCTGTTAATTTATTTAGCTTTATCGACCCCCATTCCCTTTATATACATTACTTATATACCTCAGGTATATAAGGGAGAGCTTTTGTACATAGAAATGTAACAAAATTCATTAAAGTATGATTTTAAGGGCACTTCCGCTTATATATTTATTGGTCTGTTAATTTATTTAGCTTTATCGACCCCCATTCCCTTTATATACATTACTTATATACCTCAGGTATATAAGGGAGAGCTTTTGTACATAGAAATGTAACAAAATTCATTAAAGTATGATTTTAAGGGCACTTCCGCTTATATATTTATTGGTCTGTTAATTTATTTAGCTTTATCGACCCCCATTCCCTTTATATACATTACTTATATACCTCAGGTATATAAGGGAGAGCTTTTGTACATAGAAATGTAACAAAATTCATTAAAGTATGATTTTAAGGGCACTTCCGCTTATATATTTATTGGTCTGTTAATTTATTTAGCTTTATCGACCCCCATTCCCTTTATATACATTACTTATATACCTCAGGTATATAAGGGAGAGCTTTTTTTTTTTTTTTTTATGTGAAAAAGTCAAGCTCAGGAATCACCCTTTGTACTACTAGTCCGTCATGTCTTTCAAGTCATGGTGCAATGTCTAGTAGTAAGCTTGATGTGAAGGATAGAGAAGGAAAGGATAGGTTAGAGGTCTGGAGGGTGCGTGAGTAGATGTCGGTGGACCTTGCGTTTGAACTCTGATGTGTTATATGAGTTCGGAAATATTGACTGCGGAAGACAATTCCACAATCGAGTTGTTCTATTTATAAACGAACTTCTAAAACGTAATGTGCGCGAAGAGGGGGGCTGAAGGGTGTGGGGGTGAGCCGAGTTGGCTAGTCTTGTGTTGCGGGAAAAAAGTTTCCGTGTAGGCATGAGGTTTCTGATTTCAGTGGAGCAGTCGCTATAGTAGTAGCGGTAAAACTTGCTGAGGGCTGCTACATTCCTACGGTGGCTTAAAGAGTCGATGGAGGAGCAAATGGTCCTATCGCCAATGAGTTTAATGGCGCGGTTTTGCACCTTGTCCAGCCAAGCCAAGATGGTTTTTGGGGCGCCCGCCCAAATGTACGAGTTGTATTCAAGGCGGGGCCGAATGTAGGACTTGTAGATTGTAGCCAGAGCAGATGGCTGAAGGAGGAACTTGCATCTCTTGAGGAATCCCAGGCATTGGTAAGCTTGTTTGGCGATTTGGAATATGTGATTATTCCATCGCAGATTCGAAGATAAGGTTACGCCTAGGATGTTAAGAGATGGGTCAGCCATTACATTCTTTTCGCCCACTGAGATAGAGGGACGGTCGGTACAGGTTTTTGTAGAGAAAAGGCAGTACTTTGTTTTGGTTGCGTTGAATTCGACGCGATTCTTGAGGCCCCAAGCAAGAATGAATTCAATGTCCCTGTTAATAGAGTTGGACATGAGTTCGCGGTCTAGGAGACAAGGTCTGTACATAGAAATGTAACAAAATTCATTAAAGTATGATTTTAAGGGCACTTCCGCTTATATATTTATTGGTCTGTTAATTTATTTAGCTTTATCGACCCCCATTCCCTTTATATACATTACTTATATACCTCAGGTATATAAGGGAGAGCTTTTGTACATAGAAATGTAACAAAATTCATTAAAGTATGATTTTAAGGGCACTTCCGCTTATATATTTATGGGTTTGTTAATTTATTTAGCTTTATCGACCCCCATTCCCTTTATATACATTACTTATATACTTCAGGTATATAAGGGAGCCCTTATGTACAAGGAAATGTAACAAAATTAATTTTATGAAACTGCGAAAATTGATTTTAAGGGCACTTCCGCTTATATATTTATTGGTCTGTTAATTTATTTAGCTTTAGCGACCCCCATTCCCTTTATATACATTACTTATATACCTCAGGTATATAAGGGAGAGCTTTTGTACATAAAAATGTAACAAAATTCATTAAAGTATGATTTTAAGGGCACTTCCGCTTATATATTTATTGGTCTGTTAATTTATTTAGCTTTATCGACCCCCATTCCCTTTATATACATTACTTATATACCTCAGGTATATAAGGGAGAGCTTTTGTACATAGAAATGTAACAAAATTCATTAAAGTATGATTTTAAGGGCACTTCCGCTTATATATTTATTGGTCTGTTAATTTATTTAGCTTTATCGACCCCCATTCCCTTTATATACATTACTTATATACCTCAGGTATATAAGGGAGAGCTTTTGTACATAGAAATGTAACAAAATTCATTAAAGTATGATTTTAAGGGCACTTCCGCTTATATATTTATTGGTCTGTTAATTTATTTAGCTTTATCGACCCCCATTCCCTTTATATACATTACTTATATACCTCAGGTATATAAGGGAGAGCTTTTGTACATAGAAATGTAACAAAATTCATTAAAGTATGATTTTAAGGGCACTTCCGCTTATATATTTATGGGTCTGTTAATTTATTTAGCTTTATCGACCCCCATTCCCTTTATATACATTACTTATATACTTCAGGTATATAAGGGAGCCCTTATGTACAAGGAAATGTAACAAAATTAATTTTATGAAACTGCGAAAATTGATTTTAAGGGCACTTCCGCTTATATATTTATTGGTCTGTTAATTTATTTAGCTTTATCGACCCCCATTCCCTTTATATACATTACTTATATACTTCAGGTATATAAGGGAGCCCTTATGTACAAGGAAATGTAACAAAATTAATTTTATGAAACTGCGAAAATTGATTTTAAGGGCACTTCCGCTTATATATTTATTGGTCTGTTAATTTATTTAGCTTTATCGACCCCCATTCCCTTTATATACATTACTTATATACCTCAGGTATATAAGGGAGAGCTTTTGTACATAGAAATGTAACAAAATTCATTAAAGTATGATTTTAAGGGCACTTCCGCTTATATATTTATGGGTCTGTTAATTTATTTAGCTTTATCGACCCCCATTCCCTTTATATACATTACTTATATACTTCAGGTATATAAGGGAGCCCTTATGTACAAGGAAATGTAACAAAATTAATTTTATGAAACTGCGAAAATTGATTTTAAGGGCACTTCCGCTTATATATTTATTGGTCTGTTAATTTATTTAGCTTTATCGACCCCCATTCCCTTTATATACATTACTTATATACCTCAGGTATATAAGGGAGAGCTTTTGTACATAGAAATGTAACAAAATTCATTAAAGTATGATTTTAAGGGCACTTCCGCTTATATATTTATGGGTCTGTTAATTTATTTAGCTTTATCGACCCCCATTCCCTTTATATACATTACTTATATACTTCAGGTATATAAGGGAGAGCTTTTGTACATAGAAATGTAACAAAATTCATTAAAGTATGATTTTAAGGGCACTTCCGCTTATATATTTATTGGTCTGTTAATTTATTTAGCTTTATCGACCCCCATTCCCTTTATATACATTACTTATATACCTCAGGTATATAAGGGAGAGCTTTTTTTTTTTTTTTTATGTGAAAAAGTCAAGCTCAGGAATCACCCTTTGTACTACTAGTCCGTCATGTCGTTCAAGTCATGGTGCAATGTCTAGTAGTAAGCTTGATGTGAAGGATAGAGAAGGAAAGGATAGGTTAGAGGTCTGGAGGGTGCGTGAGTAGATGTCGGTGGACCTTGCGTTTGAACTCTGATGTGTTATATGAGTTCGGAAATATTGACTGCGGAAGACAATTCCACAATCGAGTTGTTCTATTTATAAACGAACTTCTAAAACGTAATGTGCGCGAAGAGGGGGGCTGAAGGGTGTGGGGGTGAGCCGAGTTGGCTAGTCTTGTGTTGCGGGAAAAAAGTTTCCGTGTAGGCATGAGGTTTCTGATTTCAGTGGAGCAGTCGCTATAGTAGTAGCGGTAAAACTTGCTGAGGGCTGCTACATTCCTACGGTGGCTTAAAGAGTCGATGGAGGAGCAAATGGTCCTATCGCCAATGAGTTTAATGGCGCGGTTTTGCACCTTGTCCAGCCAAGCCAAGATGGTTTTTGGGGCGCCCGCCCAAATGTACGAGTTGTATTCAAGGCGGGGCCGAATGTAGGACTTGTAGATTGTAGCCAGAGCAGATGGCTGAAGGAGGAACTTGCATCTCTTGAGGAATCCCAGGCATTGGTAAGCTTGTTTGGCGATTTGGAATATGTGATTATTCCATCGCAGATTCGAAGATAAGGTTACGCCTAGGATGTTAAGAGATGGGTCAGCCATTACATTCTTTTCGCCCACTGAGATAGAGGGACGGTCGGTACAGGTTTTTGTAGAGAAAAGGCAGTACTTTGTTTTGGTTGCGTTGAATTCGACGCGATTCTTGAGGCCCCAAGCAAGAATGAATTCAATGTCCCTGTTAATAGAGTTGGACATGAGTTCGCGGTCTAGGAGACAAGGTCTGTACATAGAAATGTAACAAAATTCATTAAAGTATGATTTTAAGGGCACTTCCGCTTATATATTTATTGGTCTGTTAATTTATTTAGCTTTATCGACCCCCATTCCCTTTATATACATTACTTATATACCTCAGGTATATAAGGGAGAGCTTTTGTACATAGAAATGTAACAAAATTCATTAAAGTATGATTTTAAGGGCACTTCCGCTTATATATTTATGGGTCTGTTAATTTATTTAGCTTTATCGACCCCCATTCCCTTTATATACATTACTTATATACCTCAGGTATATAAGAGAGAGCTTTTGTACATAGAAATGTAACAAAATTCATTAAAGTATGATTTTAAGGGCACTTCCGCTTATATATTTATTGGTCTGTTAATTTATTTAGCTTTATCGACCCCCATTCCCTTTATATACATTACTTATATACCTCAGGTATATAAGGGTGAGCTTTTGTACATAGAAATGTAACAAAATTCATTAAAGTATGATTTTAAGGGCACTTCCGCTTATATATTTATTGGTCTGTTAATTTATTTAGCTTTATCGACCCCCATTCCCTTTATATACATTACTTATATACCTCAGGTATATAAGGGAGAGCTTTTGTACATAGAAATGTAACAAAATTCAATAAAGTATGATTTTAAGGGCACTTCCGCTTATATATTTATTGGTCTGTTAATTTATTTAGCTTTATCGACCCCCATTCCCTTTATATACATTACTTATATACCTCAGGTATATAAGGGAGAGCTTTTGTACATAGAAATGTAACAAAATTCATTAAAGTATGATTTTAAGGGCACTTCCGCTTATATATTTATTGGTCTGTTAATTTATTTAGCTTTATCGACCCCCATTCCCTTTATATACATTACTTATATACCTCAGGTATATAAGGGAGAGCTTTTGTACATAGAAATGTAACAAAATTCATTAAAGTATGATTTTAAGGGCACTTCGGCTTATATATTTATTGGTCTGTTAATTTATTTAGCTTTATCGACCCCCATTCCCTTTATATACATTACTTATATACCTCAGGTATATAAGGGAGAGCTTTTGTACATAGAAATGTAACAAAATTCATTAAAGTATGATTTTAAGGGCACTTCCGCTTATATATTTATTGGTCTGTTAATTTATTTAGCTTTATCGACCCCCATTCCCTTTATATACATTACTTATATACCTCAGGTATATAAGGGAGAGCTTTTGTACATAGAAATGTAACAAAATTCATTAAAGTATGATTTTAAGGGCACTTCCGCTTATATATTTATTGGTCTGTTAATTTATTTAGCTTTATCGACCCCCATTCCCTTTATATACATACTTATAAACCTCAGGTATATAAGGGAGAGCTTTTGTACATAGAAATGTAACAAAATTCATTAAAGTATGATTTTAAGGGCACTTCCGCTTATATATTTATTGGTCTGTTAATTTATTTAGCTTTATCGACCCCCATTCCCTTTATATACATTACTTATATACCTCAGGTATATAAGGGAGAGCTTTTGTACATAGAAATGTAACAAAATTCATTAAAGTATGATTTTAAGGGCACTTCCGCTTATATATTTATTGGTCTGTTAATTTATTTAGCTTTATCGACCCCCATTCCCTTTATATACATTACTTATATACCTCAGGTATATAAGGGAGAGCTTTTGTACATAGAAATGTAACAAAATTCATTAAAGTATGATTTTAAGGGCACTTCCGCTTATATATTTATTGGTCTGTTAATTTATTTAGCTTTATCGACCCCCATTCCCTTTATATACATTACTTATATACCTCAGGTATATAAGAGAGAGCTTTTGTACATAGAAATGTAACAAAATTCATTAAAGTATGATTTTAAGGGCACTTCCGCTTATATATTTATTGGTCTGTTAATTTATTTAGCTTTATCGACCCCCATTCCCTTTATATACATTCCCCGTGTTCTTTTAATGAACTGGGTTTTGAGAGTTTTTGAGTTCCCATACAAAATCGAAAACCCAGGTTTTATCTGGGTCTTCTGGTTCTTCGATTTCGCATGGGAACTCAAAAGCTCCTCAAAAGCTCTCAAAACCCAGTTCATTAAAAGAACACGGGGATTACTTATATACCTCAGGTATATAAGGGAGAGCTTTTGTACATAGAAATGTAACAAAATTCATTAAAGTATGATTTTAAGGGCACTTCCGCTTATATATTTATTGGTCTGTTAATTTATTTAGCTTTATCGACCCCCATTCCCTTTATATACATTACTTATATACCTCAGGTATATAAGGGAGAGCTTTTGTACATAGAAATGTAACAAAATTCATTAAAGTATGATTTTAAGGGCACTTCGGCTTATATATTTATTGGTCTGTTAATTTATTTAGCTTTATCGACCCCCATTCCCTTTATATACATTACTTATATACCTCAGGTATATAAGGGAGAGCTTTTGTACATAGAAATGTAACAAAATTCATTAAAGTATGATTTTAAGGGCACTTCCGCTTATATATTTATTGGTCTGTTAATTTATTTAGCTTTATCGACCCCCATTCCCTTTATATACATTACTTATATACCTCAGGTATATAAGGGAGAGCTTTTGTACATAGAAATGTAACAAAATTCATTAAAGTATGATTTTAAGGGCACTTCCGCTTATATATTTATTGGTCTGTTAATTTATTTAGCTTTATCGACCCCCATTCCCTTTATATACATTACTTATATACCTCAGGTATATAAGGGAGAGCTTTTGTACATAGAAATGTAACAAAATTCATTAAAGTATGATTTTAAGGGCACTTCCGCTTATATATTTATTGGTCTGTTAATTTATTTAGCTTTATCGACCCCCATTCCCTTTATATACATACTTATAAACCTCAGGTATATAAGGGAGAGCTTTTGTACATAGAAATGTAACAAAATTCATTAAAGTATGATTTTAAGGGCACTTCCGCTTATATATTTATTGGTCTGTTAATTTATTTAGCTTTATCGACCCCCATTCCCTTTATATACATTACTTATATACCTCAGGTATATAAGGGAGAGCTTTTGTACATAGAAATGTAACAAAATTCATTCAAGTATGATTTTAAGGGCACTTCCGCTTATATATTTATTGGTCTGTTAATTTATTTAGCTTTATCGACCCCCATTCCCTTTATATACATTACTTATATACCTCAGGTATATAAGGGAGAGCTTTTGTACATAGAAATGTAACAAAATTCATTAAAGTATGATTTTAAGGGCACTTCCGCTTATATATTTATTGGTCTGTTAATTTATTTAGCTTTATCGACCCCCATTCCCTTTATATACATTACTTATATACCTCAGGTATATAAGGGAGAGCTTTTGTACATAGAAATGTAACAAAATTCATTAAAGTATGATTTTAAGGGCACTTCCGCTTATATATTTATTGGTCTGTTAATTTATTTAGCTTTATCGACCCCCATTCCCGTTATATACATACTTATATACCTCAGGTATATAAGGGAGAGCTTTTGTACATAGAAATGTAACAAAATTCATTAAAGTATGATTTTAAGGGCACTTCCGCTTATATATTTATTGGTCTGTTAATTTATTTAGCTTTATCGACCCCCATTCCCTTTATATACATTACTTATATACCTCAGGTATATAAGGGAGAGCTTTTGTACATAGAAATGTAACAAAATTCATTAAAGTATGATTTTAAGGGCACTTCCGCTTATATATTTATTGGTCTGTTAATTTATTTAGCTTTATCGACCCCCATTCCCTTTATATACATTACTTATATACCTCAGGTATATAAGGGAGAGCTTTTGTACATAGAAATGTAACAAAATTCATTAAAGTATGATTTTAAGGGCACTTCCGCTTATATATTTATTGGTCTGTTAATTTATTTAGCTTTATCGACCCCCATTCCCTTTATATACATTACTTATATACCTCAGGTATATAAGGGAGAGCTTTTGTACATAGAAATGTAACAAAATTCATTAAAGTATGATTTTAAGGGCACTTCCGCTTATATATTTATTGGTCTGTTAATTTATTTAGCTTTATCGACCCCCATTCCCTTTATATACATTACTTATATACCTCAGGTATATAAGGGTGAGCTTTTGTACATAGAAATGTAACAAAATTCATTAAAGTATGATTTTAAGGGCACTTCCGCTTATATATTTATTGGTCTGTTAATTTATTTAGCTTTATCGACCCCCATTCCCTTTATATACATTACTTATATACCTCAGGTATATAAGGGAGAGCTTTTGTACATAGAAATGTAACAAAATTCATTAAAGTATGATTTTAAGGGCACTTCCGCTTATATATTTATGGGTCTGTTAATTTATTTAGCTTTATCGACCCCCATTCCCTTTATATACATTACTTATATACTTCAGGTATATAAGGGAGCCCTTATGTACAAGGAAATGTAACAAAATTAATTTTATGAAACTGCGAAAATTGATTTTAAGGGCACTTCCGCTTATATATTTATTGGTCTGTTAATTTATTTAGCTTTATCGACCCCCATTCCCTTCATATACATTACTTATATACTTCAGGTATATAAGGGAGCCCTTATGTACAAGGAAATGTAACAAAATTAATTTTATGAAACTGCGAAAATTGATTTTAAGGGCACTTCCGCTTATATATTTATTGGTCTGTTAATTTATTTAGCTTTATCGACCCCCATTCCCTTTATATACATTACTTATATACTTCAGGTATATAAGGGAGCCCTTATGTACAAGGAAATGTAACAAAATTAATTTTATGAAACTGCGAAAATTGATTTTAAGGGCACTTCCGCTTATATATTTATTGGTCTGTTAATTTATTTAGCTTTATCGACCCCCATTCCCTTTATATACATTACTTATATACCTCAGGTATATAAGGGAGAGCTTTTGTACATAGAAATGTAACAAAATTCATTAAAGTATGATTTTAAGGGCACTTCCGCTTATATATTTATTGGTCTGTTAATTTATTTAGCTTTATCGACCCCCATTCCCTTTATATACATTACTTATATACCTCAGGTATATAAGGGAGAGCTTTTGTACATAGAAATGTAACAAAATTCATTAAAGTATGATTTTAAGGGCACTTCCGCTTATATATTTATTGGTCTGTTAATTTATTTAGCTTTATCGACCCCCATTCCTTTTATATACATTACTTATATACCTCAGGTATATAAGGGAGAGCTTTTGTACATAGAAATGTAACAAAATTCATTAAAGTATGATTTTAAGGGCACTTCCGCTTATATATTTATTGGTCTGTTAATTTATTTAGCTTTATCGACCGCCATTCCCTTTATATACATTACTTATATACCTCAGGTATATAAGGGAGAGCTTTTGTACAATGAAATGTAACAAATTTCGTTAAAGTATGATTTTAAGGGCACTTCCGCTTATATATTTATTGGTCTGTTAATTTATTTAGCTTTATCGACCCCCATTCCCTTTATATACATTACTTATATACCTCAGGTATATAAGGGAGAGCTTTTGTACATAGAAATGTAACAAAATTCATTAAAGTATGATTTTAAGGGCACTTCCGCTTATATATTTATTGGTCTGTTAATTTATTTAGCTTTATCGACCGCCATTCCCTTTATATACATTACTTATATACCTCAGGTATATAAGGGAGAGCTTTTGTACAATGAAATGTAACAAATTTCGTTAAAGTATGATTTTAAGGGCACTTCCGCTTATATATTTATTGGTCTGTTAATTTATTTAGCTTTATCGACCCCCATTCCCTTTATATACATTACTTATATACCTCAGGTATATAAGGGAGAGCTTTTGTACATAGAAATGTAACAAAATTCATTAAAGTATGATTTTAAGGGCACTTCCGCTTATATATTTATTGGTCTGTTAATTTATTTAGCTTTATCGACCCCCATTCCCTTTATATACATTACTTATATACCTCAGGTATATAAGGGAGAGCTTTTGTACATAGAAATGTAACAAAATTCATTAAAGTATGATTTTAAGGGCACTTCCGCTTATATATTTATTGGTCTGTTAATTTATTTAGCTTTATCGACCCCCATTCCCTTTATATACATTACTTATATACTTCAGGTATATAAGGGAGCCCTTATGTACAAGGAAATGTAACAAAATTAATTTTATGAAACTGCGAAAATTGATTTTAAGGGCACTTCCGCTTATATATTTATTGGTCTGTTAATTTATTTAGCTTTATCGACCCCCATTCCCTTCATATACATTACTTATATACTTCAGGTATATAAGGGAGCCCTTATGTACAAGGAAATGTAACAAAATTAATTTTATGAAACTGCGAAAATTGATTTTAAGGGCACTTCCGCTTATATATTTATTGGTCTGTTAATTTATTTAGCTTTATCGACCCCCATTCCCTTTATATACATTACTTATATACTTCAGGTATATAAGGGAGCCCTTATGTACAAGGAAATGTAACAAAATTAATTTTATGAAACTGCGAAAATTGATTTTAAGGGCACTTCCGCTTATATATTTATTGGTCTGTTAATTTATTTAGCTTTATCGACCCCCATTCCCTTTATATACATTACTTATATACCTCAGGTATATAAGGGAGAGCTTTTGTACATAGAAATGTAACAAAATTCATTAAAGTATGATTTTAAGGGCACTTCCGCTTATATATTTATTGGTCTGTTAATTTATTTAGCTTTATCGACCCCCATTCCCTTTATATACATTACTTATATACCTCAGGTATATAAGGGAGAGCTTTTGTACATAGAAATGTAACAAAATTCATTAAAGTATGATTTTAAGGGCACTTCCGCTTATATATTTATTGGTCTGTTAATTTATTTAGCTTTATCGACCCCCATTCCCTTTATATACATTACTTATATACCTCAGGTATATAAGGGAGAGCTTTTGTACATAGAAATGTAACAAAATTCATTAAAGTATGATTTTAAGGGCACTTCCGCTTATATATTTATTGGTCTGTTAATTTATTTAGCTTTATCGACCGCCATTCCCTTTATATACATTACTTATATACCTCAGGTATATAAGGGAGAGCTTTTGTACAATGAAATGTAACAAATTTCGTTAAAGTATGATTTTAAGGGCACTTCCGCTTATATATTTATTGGTCTGTTAATTTATTTAGCTTTATCGACCCCCATTCCCTTTATATACATTACTTATATACCTCAGGTATATAAGGGAGAGCTTTTGTACATAGAAATGTAACAAAATTCATTAAAGTATGATTTTAAGGGCACTTCCGCTTAAATATTTATTGGTCTGTTAATTTATTTAGCTTTATCGACCGCCATTCCCTTTATATACATTACTTATATACCTCAGGTATATAAGGGAGAGCTTTTGTACATAGAAATGTAACAAAATTCATTAAAGTATGATTTTAAGGGCACTTCCGCTTATATATTTATTGGTCTGTTAATTTATTTAGCTTTATCGACCCCCATTCCCTTTATATACATTACTTATATACCTCAGGTATATAAGGGAGAGCTTTTGTACATAGAAATGTAACAAAATTCATTAAAGTATGATTTTAAGGGCACTTCCGCTTATATATTTATTGGTCTGTTAATTTATTTAGCTTTATCGACCCCCATTCCCTTTATATACATTACTTATATACTTCAGGTATATAAGGGAGCCCTTATGTACAAGGAAATGTAACAAAATTAATTTTATGAAACTGCGAAAATTGATTTTAAGGGCACTTCCGCTTATATATTTATTGGTCTGTTAATTTATTTAGCTTTATCGACCCCCATTCCCTTTATATACATTACTTATATACCTCAGGTATATAAGGGAGAGCTTTTGTACATAGAAATGTAACAAAATTCATTAAAGTATGATTTTAAGGGCACTTCCGCTTATATATTTATTGGTCTGTTAATTTATTTAGCTTTATCGACCCCCATTCCCTTTATATACATTACTTATATACTTCAGGTATATAAGGGAGCCCTTATGTACAAGGAAATGTAACAAAATTAATTTTATGAAACTGCGAAAATTGATTTTAAGGGCACTTCCGCTTATATATTTATTGGTCTGTTAATTTATTTAGCTTTATCGACCCCCATTCCCTTTATATACATTACTTATATACCTCAGGTATATAAGGGAGAGCTTTTGTACATAGAAATGTAACAAAATTCATTAAAGTATGATTTTAAGGGCACTTCCGCTTATATATTTATTGGTCTGTTAATTTATTTAGCTTTATCGACCCCCATTCCCTTTATATACATTACTTATATACCTCAGGTATATAAGGGAGAGCTTTTGTACATAGAAATGTAACAAAATTCATTAAAGTATGATTTTAAGGGCACTTCCGCTTATATCTTTATTGGTCTGTTAATTTATTTAGCTTTATCGACCCCCATTCCCTTTATATACATTACTTATATACTTCAGGTATATAAGGGAGCCCTTATGTACAAGGAAATGTAACAAAATTAATTTTATGAAACTGCGAAAATTGATTTTAAGGGCACTTCCGCTTATATATTTATTGGTCTGTTAATTTATTTAGCTTTATCGACCCCCATTCCCTTTATATACATTACTTATATACCTCAGGTATATAAGGGAGAGCTTTTGTACATAGAAATGTAACAAAATTCATTAAAGTATGATTTTAAGGGCACTTCCGCTTATATATTTATTGGTCTGTTAATTTATTTAGCTTTATCGACCCCCATTCCCTTTATATACATTACTTATATACTTCAGGTATATAAGGGAGCCCTTATGTACAAGGAAATGTAACAAAATTAATTTTATGAAACTGCGAAAATTGATTTTAAGGGCACTTCCGCTTATATATTTATTGGTCTGTTAATTTATTTAGCTTTATCGACCCCCATTCCCTTTATATACATTACTTATATACTTCAGGTATATAAGGGAGCCCTTATGTACAAGGAAATGTAACAAAATTAACTGCGAAAATAGATTTTAAGGGCACTTCCGCTTATATATTTATTGGTCTGTTAATTTATTTAGCTTTATCGACCCCCATTCCCTTTATATACATTACTTATATACCTCAGGTATATAAGGGAGAGCTTTTGTACATAGAAATGTAACAAAATTCATTAAAGTATGATTTTAAGGGCACTTCCGCTTATATATTTATTGGTCTGTTAATTTATTTAGCTTTATCGACCCCCATTCCCTTTATATACATTACTTATATACCTCAGGTATATAAGGGAGAGCTTTTGTACATAGAAATGTAACAAAATTCATTAAAGTATGATTTTAAGGGCACTTCCGCTTATATATTTATTGGTCTGTTAATTTATTTAGCTTTATCGACCGCCATTCCCTTTATATACATTACTTATATACCTCAGGTATATAAGGGAGAGCTTTTGTACAATGAAATGTAACAAATTTCGTTAAAGTATGATTTTAAGGGCACTTCCGCTTATATATTTATTGGTCTGTTAATTTATTTAGCTTTATCGACCCCCATTCCCTTTATATACATTACTTATATACCTCAGGTATATAAGGGAGAGCTTTTGTACATAGAAATGTAACAAAATTCATTAAAGTATGATTTTAAGGGCACTTCCGCTTATATATTTATTGGTCTGTTAATTTATTTAGCTTTATCGACCCCCATTCCCTTTATATACATTACTTATATACCTCAGGTATATAAGGGAGAGCTTTTGTACATAGAAATGTAACAAAATTCATTAAAGTATGATTTTAAGGGCACTTCCGCTTATATATTTATTGGTCTGTTAATTTATTTAGCTTTATCGACCCCCATTCCCTTTATATACATTACTTATATACTTCAGGTATATAAGGGAGCCCTTATGTACAAGGAAATGTAACAAAATTAATTTTATGAAACTGCGAAAATTGATTTTAAGGGCACTTCCGCTTATATATTTATTGGTCTGTTAATTTATTTAGCTTTATCGACCCCCATTCCCTTCATATACATTACTTATATACTTCAGGTATATAAGGGAGCCCTTATGTACAAGGAAATGTAACAAAATTAATTTTATGAAACTGCGAAAATTGATTTTAAGGGCACTTCCGCTTATATATTTATTGGTCTGTTAATTTATTTAGCTTTATCGACCCCCATTCCCTTTATATACATTACTTATATACTTCAGGTATATAAGGGAGCCCTTATGTACAAGGAAATGTAACAAAATTAATTTTATGAAACTGCGAAAATTGATTTTAAGGGCACTTCCGCTTATATATTTATTGGTCTGTTAATTTATTTAGCTTTATCGACCCCCATTCCCTTTATATACATTACTTATATACCTCAGGTATATAAGGGAGAGCTTTTGTACATAGAAATGTAACAAAATTCATTAAAGTATGATTTTAAGGGCACTTCCGCTTATATATTTATTGGTCTGTTAATTTATTTAGCTTTATCGACCCCCATTCCCTTTATATACATTACTTATATACCTCAGGTATATAAGGGAGAGCTTTTGTACATAGAAATGTAACAAAATTCATTAAAGTATGATTTTAAGGGCACTTCCGCTTATATATTTATTGGTCTGTTAATTTATTTAGCTTTATCGACCCCCATTCCCTTTATATACATTACTTATATACCTCAGGTATATAAGGGAGAGCTTTTGTACATAGAAATGTAACAAAATTCATTAAAGTGTGATTTTAAGGGCACTTCCGCTTATATATTTATTGGTCTGTTAATTTATTTAGCTTTATCGACCGCCATTCCCTTTATATACATTACTTATATACCTCAGGTATATAAGGGAGAGCTTTTGTACAATGAAATGTAACAAATTTCGTTAAAGTATGATTTTAAGGGCACTTCCGCTTATATATTTATTGGTCTGTTAATTTATTTAGCTTTATCGACCCCCATTCCCTTTATATACATTACTTATATACCTCAGGTATATAAGGGAGAGCTTTTGTACATAGAAATGTAACAAAATTCATTAAAGTATGATTTTAAGGGCACTTCCGCTTATATATTTATTGGTCTGTTAATTTATTTAGCTTTATCGACCGCCATTCCCTTTATATACATTACTTATATACCTCAGGTATATAAGGGAGAGCTTTTGTACATAGAAATGTAACAAAATTCATTAAAGTATGATTTTAAGGGCACTTCCGCTTATATATTTATTGGTCTGTTAATTTATTTAGCTTTATCGACCCCCATTCCCTTTATATACATTACTTATATACCTCAGGTATATAAGGGAGAGCTTTTGTACATAGAAATGTAACAAAATTCATTAAAGTATGATTTTAAGGGCACTTCCGCTTATATATTTATTGGTCTGTTAATTTATTTAGCTTTATCGACCCCCATTCCCTTTATATACATTACTTATATACTTCAGGTATATAAGGGAGCCCTTATGTACAAGGAAATGTAACAAAATTAATTTTATGAAACTGCGAAAATTGATTTTAAGGGCACTTCCGCTTATATATTTATTGGTCTGTTAATTTATTTAGCTTTATCGACCCCCATTCCCTTTATATACATTACTTATATACCTCAGGTATATAAGGGAGAGCTTTTGTACATAGAAATGTAACAAAATTCATTAAAGTATGATTTTAAGGGCACTTCCGCTTATATATTTATTGGTCTGTTAATTTATTTAGCTTTATCGACCCCCATTCCCTTTATATACATTACTTATATACTTCAGGTATATAAGGGAGCCCTTATGTACAAGGAAATGTAACAAAATTAATTTTATGAAACTGCGAAAATTGATTTTAAGGGCACTTCCGCTTATATATTTATTGGTCTGTTAATTTATTTAGCTTTATCGACCCCCATTCCCTTTATATACATTACTTATATACCTCAGGTATATAAGGGAGAGCTTTTGTACATAGAAATGTAACAAAATTCATTAAAGTATGATTTTAAGGGCACTTCCGCTTATATATTTATTGGTCTGTTAATTTATTTAGCTTTATCGACCCCCATTCCCTTTATATACATTACTTATATACCTCAGGTATATAAGGGAGAGCTTTTGTACATAGAAATGTAACAAAATTCATTAAAGTATGATTTTAAGGGCACTTCCGCTTATATCTTTATTGGTCTGTTAATTTATTTAGCTTTATCGACCCCCATTCCCTTTATATACATTACTTATATACCTCAGGTATATAAGGGAGAGCTTTTGTACATAGAAATGTAACAAAATTCATTAAAGTATGATTTTAAGGGCACTTCCGCTTATATATTTATTGGTCTGTTAATTTATTTAGCTTTATCGACCCCCATTCCCTTTATATACATTACTTATATACCTCAGGTATATAAGGGAGAGCTTTTGTACATAGAAATGTAACAAAATTCATTAAAGTATGATTTTAAGGGCACTTCCGCTTATATATTTATTGGTCTGTTAATTTATTTAGCTTTATCGACCCCCATTCCCTTTATATACATTACTTATATACCTCAGGTATATAAGGGAGAGCTTTTGTACATAGAAATGTAACAAAATTCATTAAAGTATGATTTTAAGGGCACTTCCGCTTATATATTTATTGGTCTGTTAATTTATTTAGCTTTATCGACCCCCATTCCCTTTATATACATTACTTATATACTTCAGGTATATAAGGGAGCCCTTATGTACAAGGAAATGTAACAAAATTAATTTTATGAAACTGCGAAAATTGATTTTAAGGGCACTTCCGCTTATATATTTATTGGTCTGTTAATTTATTTAGCTTTATCGACCCCCATTCCCTTTATATACATTACTTATATACCTCAGGTATATAAGGGAGAGCTTTTGTACATAGAAATGTAACAAAATTCATTAAAGTATGATTTTAAGGGCACTTCCGCTTATATATTTATTGGTCTGTTAATTTATTTAGCTTTATCGACCCCCATTCCCTTTATATACATTACTTATATACTTCAGGTATATAAGGGAGCCCTTATGTACAAGGAAATGTAACAAAATTAATTTTATGAAACTGCGAAAATTGATTTTAAGGGCACTTCCGCTTATATATTTATTGGTCTGTTAATTTATTTAGCTTTATCGACCCCCATTCCCTTTATATACATTACTTATATACTTCAGGTATATAAGGGAGCCCTTATGTACAAGGAAATGTAACAAAATTAATTTTATGAAACTGCGAAAATAGATTTTAAGGGCACTTCCGCTTATATATTTATTGGTCTGTTAATTTATTTAGCTTTATCGACCCCCATTCCCTTTATATACATTACTTATATACCTCAGGTATATAAGGGAGAGCTTTTGTACATAGAAATGTAACAAAATTCATTAAAGTATGATTTTAAGGGCACTTCCGCTTATATATTTATTGGTCTGTTAATTTATTTAGCTTTATCGACCCCCATTCCCTTTATATACATTACTTATATACCTCAGGTATATAAGGGAGAGCTTTTGTACATAGAAATGTAACAAAATTCATTAAAGTATGATTTTAAGGGCACTTCCGCTTATATATTTATTGGTCTGTTAATTTATTTAGCTTTATCGACCCCCATTCCCTTTATATACATTACTTATATACTTCAGGTATATAAGGGAGCCCTTATGTACAAGGAAATGTAACAAAATTAATTTTATGAAACTGCGAAAATTGATTTTAAGGGCACTTCCGCTTATATATTTATTGGTCTGTTAATTTATTTAGCTTTATCGACCCCCATTCCCTTTATATACATTACTTATATACTTCAGGTATATAAGGGAGCCCTTATGTACAAGGAAATGTAACAAAATTAATTTTATGAAACTGCGAAAATAGATTTTAAGGGCACTTCCGCTTATATATTTATTGGTCTGTTAATTTATTTAGCTTTATCGACCCCCATTCCCTTTATATACATTACTTATATACCTCAGGTATATAAGGGAGAGCTTTTGTACATAGAAATGTAACAAAATTCATTAAAGTATGATTTTAAGGGCACTTCCGCTTATATATTTATTGGTCTGTTAATTTATTTAGCTTTATCGACCCCCATTCCCTTTATATACATTACTTATATACTTCAGGTATA
Organism: Thereva nobilitata; assembly: GCA_963855945.1. Classification (NCBI taxonomy): domain Eukaryota; kingdom Metazoa; phylum Arthropoda; class Insecta; order Diptera; family Therevidae; genus Thereva; species Thereva nobilitata. The sequence continues at coordinate 109,801,553 of OY979698.1, read as the reverse complement.
TAAGGGAGCCCTTATGTACAAGGAAATGTAACAAAATTAATTTTATGAAACTGCGAAAATTGATTTTAAGGGCACTTCCGCTTATATATTTATTGGTCTGTTAATTTATTTAGCTTTATCGACCCCCATTCCCTTTATATACATTACTTATATACCTCAGGTATATAAGGGAGAGCTTTTGTACATAGAAATGTAACAAAATTCATTAAAGTATGATTTTAAGGGCACTTCCGCTTATATATTTATTGGTCTGTTAATTTATTTAGCTTTATCGACCCCCATTCCCTTTATATACATTACTTATATACTTCAGGTATATAAGGGAGCCCTTATGTACAAGGAAATGTAACAAAATTAATTTTATGAAACTGCGAAAATTGATTTTAAGGGCACTTCCGCTTATATATTTATTGGTCTGTTAATTTATTTAGCTTTATCGACCCCCATTCCCTTTATATACATTACTTATATACCTCAGGTATATAAGGGAGAGCTTTTGTACATAGAAATGTAACAAAATTCATTAAAGTATGATTTTAAGGGCACTTCCGTTTATATATTTATGGGTCTGTTAAATTATTTAGCTTTATCGACCCCCATTCCCTTTATATACATTACTTATATACTTCAGGTATATAAGGGAGCCCTTATGTACAAGGAAATGTAACAAAATTAATTTTATGAAACTGCGAAAATTGATTTTAAGGGCACTTCCGCTTATATATTTATTGGTCTGTTAATTTATTTAGCTTTATCGACCCCCATTCCCTTTATATACATTACTTATATACCTCAGGTATATAAGGGAGAGCTTTTGTACATAGAAATGTAACAAAATTCATTAAAGTATGATTTTAAGGGCACTTCCGCTTATATATTTATTGGTCTGTTAATTTATTTAGCTTTATCGACCCCCATTCCCTTTATATACATTACTTATATACCTCAGGTATATAAGGGAGAGCTTTTGTACATAGAAATGTAACAAAATTCATTAAAGTATGATTTTAAGGGCACTTCCGCTTATATATTTATTGGTCTGTTAATTTATTTAGCTTTATCGACCCCCATTCCCTTTATATACATTACTTATATACTTCAGGTATATAAGGGAGCCCTTATGTACAAGGAAATGTAACAAAATTAATTTTATGAAACTGCGAAAATTGATTTTAAGGGCACTTCCGCTTATATATTTATTGGTCTGTTAATTTATTTAGCTTTATCGACCCCCATTCCCTTTATATACATTACTTATATACTTCAGGTATATAAGGGAGCCCTTATGTACAAGGAAATGTAACAAAATTAATTTTATGAAACTGCGAAAATAGATTTTAAGGGCACTTCCGCTTATATATTTATTGGTCTGTTAATTTATTTAGCTTTATCGACCCCCATTCCCTTTATATACATTACTTATATACCTCAGGTATATAAGGGAGAGCTTTTGTACATAGAAATGTAACAAAATTCATTAAAGTATGATTTTAAGGGCACTTCCGCTTATATATTTATTGGTCTGTTAATTTATTTAGCTTTATCGACCCCCATTCCCTTTATATACATTACTTATATACCTCAGGTATATAAGGGAGAGCTTTTGTACATAGAAATGTAACAAAATTCATTAAAGTATGATTTTAAGGGCACTTCCGCTTATATATTTATTGGTCTGTTAATTTATTTAGCTTTATCGACCCCCATTCCCTTTATATACATTACTTATATACTTCAGGTATATAAGGGAGCCCTTATGTACAAGGAAATGTAACAAAATTAATTTTATGAAACTGCGAAAATAGATTTTAAGGGCACTTCCGCTTATATATTTATTGGTCTGTTAATTTATTTAGCTTTATCGACCCCCATTCCCTTTATATACATTACTTATATACCTCAGGTATATAAGGGAGAGCTTTTGTACATAGAAATGTAACAAAATTCATTAAAGTATGATTTTAAGGGCACTTCCGCTTATATATTTATTGGTCTGTTAATTTATTTAGCTTTATCGACCCCCATTCCCTTTATATACATTACTTATATACTTCAGGTATATAAGGGAGCCCTTATGTACAAGGAAATGTAACAAAATTAATTTTATGAAACTGCGAAAATTGATTTTAAGGGCACTTCCGCTTATATATTTATTGGTCTGTTAATTTATTTAGCTTTATCGACCCCCATTCCCTTTATATACATTACTTATATACCTCAGGTATATAAGGGAGAGCTTTTGTACATAGAAATGTAACAAAATTCATTAAAGTATGATTTTAAGGGCACTTCCGTTTATATATTTATGGGTCTGTTAAATTATTTAGCTTTATCGACCCCCATTCCCTTTATATACATTACTTATATACTTCAGGTATATAAGGGAGCCCTTATGTACAAGGAAATGTAACAAAATTAATTTTATGAAACTGCGAAAATTGATTTTAAGGGCACTTCCGCTTATATATTTATTGGTCTGTTAATTTATTTAGCTTTATCGACCCCCATTCCCTTTATATACATTACTTATATACCTCAGGTATATAAGGGAGAGCTTTTGTACATAGAAATGTAACAAAATTCATTAAAGTATGATTTTAAGGGCACTTCCGCTTATATATTTATTGGTCTGTTAATTTATTTAGCTTTATCGACCCCCATTCCCTTTATATACATTACTTATATACCTCAGGTATATAAGGGAGAGCTTTTGTACATAGAAATGTAACAAAATTCATTAAAGTATGATTTTAAGGGCACTTCCGCTTATATATTTATTGGTCTGTTAATTTATTTAGCTTTATGGACCCCCATTCCCTTTATATACATTACTTATATACCTCAGGTATATAAGGGAGAGCTTTTGTACATAGAAATGTAACAAAATTCATTAAAGTATGATTTTAAGGGCACTTCCGCTTATATATTTATTGGTCTGTTAATTTATTTAGCTTTATCGACCCCCATTCCCTTTATATACATTACTTATATACCTCAGGTATATAAGGGAGAGCTTTTGTACATAGAAATGTAACAAAATTCATTAAAGTATGATTTTAAGGGCACTTCCGCTTATATATTTATTGGTCTGTTAATTTATTTAGCTTTATCGACCCCCATTCCCTTTATATACATTACTTATATACTTCAGGTATATAAGGGAGCCCTTATGTACAAGGAAATGTAACAAAATTAATTTTATGAAACTGCGAAAATTGATTTTAAGGGCACTTCCGCTTATATATTTATTGGTCTGTTAATTTATTTAGCTTTATCGACCCCCATTCCCTTTATATACATTACTTATATACCTCAGGTATATAAGGGAGAGCTTTTGTACATAGAAATGTAACAAAATTCATTAAAGTATGATTTTAAGGGCACTTCCGCTTATATATTTATTGGTCTGTTAATTTATTTAGCTTTATCGACCCCCATTCCCTTTATATACATTACTTATATACCTCAGGTATATAAGGGAGAGCTTTTGTACATAGAAATGTAACAAAATTCATTAAAGTATGATTTTAAGGGCACTTCCGCTTATATATTTATTGGTCTGTTAATTTATTTAGCTTTATCGACCCCCATTCCCTTTATATACATTACTTATATACCTCAGGTATATAAGGGAGAGCTTTTGTACATAGAAATGTAACAAAATTCATTAAAGTATGATTTTAAGGGCACTTCCGCTTATATATTTATTGGTCTGTTAATTTATTTAGCTTTATCGACCCCCATTCCCTTTATATACATTAGTTATATACCTCAGGTATATAAGGGAGAGCTTTTGTACATAGAAATGTAACAAAATTCATTAAAGTATGATTTTAAGGGCACTTCCGCTTATATATTTATTGGTCTGTTAATTTATTTAGCTTTATCGACCCCCATTCCCTTTATATACATTACTTATATACCTCAGGTATATAAAGGAGAGCTTTTGTACATAGAAATGTAACAAAATTCATTAAAGTATGATTTTAAGGGCACTTCCGCTTATATATTTATTGGTCTGTTAATTTATTTAGCTTTATCGACCCCCATTCCCTTTATATACATTACTTATATACCTCAGGTATATAAGGGAGAGCTTTTGTACATAGAAATGTAACAAAATTCATTAAAGTATGATTTTAAGGGCACTTCCGCTTATATATTTATTGGTCTGTTAATTTATTTAGCTTTATCGACCCCCATTCCCTTTATATACATTACTTATATACCTCAGGTATATAAGGGAGAGCTTTTGTACATAGAAATGTAACAAAATTCATTAAAGTATGATTTTAAGGGCACTTCCGCTTATATATTTATTGGTCTGTTAATTTATTTAGCTTTATCGACCCCCATTCCCTTTATATACATTACTTATATACCTCAGGTATATAAGGGAGAGCTTTTGTACATAGAAATGTAACAAAATTCATTAAAGTATGATTTTAAGGGCACTTCCGCTTATATATTTATTGGTCTGTTAATTTATTTAGCTTTATCGACCCCCATTCCCTTTATATACATTACTTATATACCTCAGGTATATAAGGGAGAGCTTTTGTACATAGAAATGTAACAAAATTCATTAAAGTATGATTTTAAGGGCACTTCCGCTTATATATTTATTGGTCTGTTAATTTATTTAGCTTTATCGACCCCCATTCCCTTTATATACATTACTTATATACCTCAGGTATATAAGGGAGAGCTTTTGTACATAGAAATGTAACAAAATTCATTAAAGTATGATTTTAAGGGCACTTCCGCTTATATATTTATGGGTCTGTTAATTTATTTAGCTTTATCGACCCCCATTCCCTTTATATACATTACTTGTATACCTCAGGTATATAAGGGAGAGCTTTTGTACATAGAAATGTAACAAAATTCATTAAAGTATGATTTTAAGGGCACTTCCGCTTATATATTTATTGGTCTGTTAATTTATTTAGCTTTATCGACCCCCATTCCCTTTATATACATTACTTATATACCTCAGGTATATAAGGGAGAGCTTTTGTACATAGAAATGTAACAAAATTCATTAAAGTATGATTTTAAGGGCACTTCCGCTTATATATTTATTGGTCTGTTAATTTATTTAGCTTTATCGACCCCCATTCCCTTTATATACATTACTTATATGCCTCAGGTATATAAGGGAGAGCTTTTGTACATAGAAATGTAACAAAATTCATTAAAGTATGATTTTAAGGGCACTTCCGCTTATATATTTATTGGTCTGTTAATTTATTTAGCTTTATCGACCCCCATTCCCTTTATATACATTACTTATATACCTCAGGTATATAAGGGAGTGCTTTTGTACATAGAAATGTAACAAAATTCATTAAAGTATGATTTTAAGGGCACTTCCGCTTATATATTTATGGGTCTGTTAATTTATTTAGCTTTATCGACCCCCATTCCCTTTATATACATTACTTATATACTTCATGTATATAAGGGAGCCCTTATGTACAAGGAAATGTAACAAAATTAATTTTATGAAACTGCGAAAATTGATTTTAAGGGCACTTCCGCTTATATATTTATTGGTCTGTTAATTTATTTAGCTTTATCGACCCCCATTCCCTTTATATACATTACTTATATACCTCAGGTATATAAGGGAGAGCTTTTGTACATAGAAATGTAACAAAATTCATTAAAGTATGATTTTAAGGGCACTTCCGCTTATATATTTATTGGTCTGTTAATTTATTTAGCTTTATCGACCCCCATTCCCTTTATATACATTACTTATATACCTCAGGTATATAAGGGAGAGCTTTTGTACATAGAAATGTAACAAAATTCATTAAAGTATGATTTTAAGGGCACTTCCGCTTATATATTTATTGGTCTGTTAATTTATTTAGCTTTATCGACCCCCATTTCCTTTATATACATTACTTATATACCTCAGGTATATAAGGGAGAGCTTTTGTACATAGAAATGTAACAAAATTCATTAAAGTATGATTTTAAGGGCACTTCCGCTTATATATTTATTGGTCTGTTAATTTATTTAGCTTTATCGACCCCCATTCCCTTTATATACATTACTTATATACTTCAGGTATATAAGGGAGCCCTTATGTACAAGGAAATGTAACAAAATTAATTTTATGAAACTGCGAAAATTGATTTTAAGGGCACTTCCGCTTATATATTTATTGGTCTGTTAATTTATTTAGCTTTATCGACCCCCATTCCCTTTATATACATTACTTATATACCTCAGGTATATAAGGGAGAGCTTTTGTACATAGAAATGTAACAAAATTCATTAAAGTATGATTTTAAGGGCACTTCCGCTTATATATTTATTGGTCTGTTAATTTATTTAGCTTTATCGACCCCCATTCCCTTTATATACATTACTTATATACTTCAGGTATATAAGGGAGCCCTTATGTACAAGGAAATGTAACAAAATTAATTTTATGAAACTGCGAAAATTGATTTTAAGGGCACTTCCGCTTATATATTTATTGGTCTGTTAATTTATTTAGCTTTATCGACCCCCATTCCCTTTATATACATTACTTATATACCTCAGGTATATAAGGGAGAGCTTTTGTACATAGAAATGTAACAAAAATTCATTAAAGTGCGAAAATAGATTTTTAAGGGCACTTCCGCTTATCTATTTATTGGTCTGTTAATTTATTTAGCTTTATCGACCCCCATTCCCTTTATATACATTACTTATATACCTCAGGTATATAAGGGAGAGCTTTTGTACATAGAAATGTAACAAAATTCATTAAAGTATGATTTTAAGGGCACTTCCGCTTATATATTTATTGGTCTGTTAATTTATTTAGCTTTATCGACCCCCATTCCCTTTATATACATTACTTATATACCTCAGGTATATAAGGGAGAGCTTTTGTACATAGAAATGTAACAAAATTCATTAAAGTATGATTTTAAGGGCACTTCCGCTTATATATTTATTGGTCTGTTAATTTATTTAGCTTTATCGACCCCCATTCCCTTTATATACATTACTTATATACCTCAGGTATATAAGGGAGAGCTTTTGTACATAGAAATGTAACAAAATTCATTAAAGTATGATTTTAAGGGCACTTCCGCTTATATATTTATTGGTCTGTTAATTTATTTAGCTTTATCGACCCCCATTCCCTTTATATACATTACTTATATACTTCAGGTATATAAGGGAGCCCTTATGTACAAGGAAATGTAACAAAATTAATTTTATGAAACTGCGAAAATTGATTTTAAGGGCACTTCCGCTTATATATTTATTGGTCTGTTAATTTATTTAGCTTTATCGACCCCCATTCCCTTTATATACATTACTTATATACCTCAGGTATATAAGGGAGAGCTTTTGTACATAGAAATGTAACAAAATTCATTAAAGTATGATTTTAAGGGCACTTCCGCTTATATATTTATGGGTCTGTTAATTTATTTAGCTTTATCGACCCCCATTCCCTTTATATACATTACTTATATACTTCAGGTATATAAGGGAGCCCTTATGTACAAGGAAATGTAACAAAATTAATTTTATGAAACTGCGAAAATTGATTTTAAGGGCACTTCCGCTTATATATTTATTGGTCTGTTAATTTATTTAGCTTTATCGACCCCCATTCCCTTTATATACATTACTTATATACTTCAGGTATATAAGGGAGCCCTTATGTACAAGGAAATGTAACAAAATTAATTTTATGAAACTGCGAAAATTGATTTTAAGGGCACTTCCGCTTATATATTTATTGGTCTGTTAATTTATTTAGCTTTATCGACCCCCATTCCCTTTATATACATTACTTATATACTTCAGGTATATAAGGGAGCCCTTATGTACAAGGAAATGTTACAAAATTTATTTTATGAAACTGCGAAAATTGATTTTAAGGGCACTTCCGCTTATATATTTATTGGTCTGTTAATTTATTTAGCTTTATCGACCCCCATTCCCTTTATATACATTACTTATATACCTCAGGTATATAAGGGAGAGCTTTTGTACATAGAAATGTAACAAAATTCATTAAAGTATGATTTGAAGGGCACTTCCGCTTATATATTTATTGGTCTGTTAATTTATTTAGCTTTATCGACCCCCATTCCCTTTATATACATTACTTATATACCTCAGGTATATAAGGGAGAGCTTTTGTACATAGAAATGTAACAAAATTCATTAAAGTATGATTTGAAGGGCACTTCCGCTTATATATTTATTGGTCTGTTAATTTATTTAGCTTTATCGACCCCCATTCCCTTTATATACATTACTTATATACCTCAGGTATATAAGGGAGAGCTTTTGTACATAGAAATGTAACAAAATTCATTAAAGTATGATTTGAAGGGCACTTCCGCTTATATATTTATTGGTCTGTTAATTTATTTAGCTTTATCGACCCCCATTCCCTTTATATACATTACTTATATACCTCAGGTATATAAGGGAGAGCTTTTGTACATAGAAATGTAACAAAATTCATTAAAGTATGATTTGAAGGGCACTTCCGCTTATATATTTATTTTTCTGTTAATTTATTTAGCTTTATCGACCCCCATTCCCTTTATATACATTACTTATATACCTCAGGTATATAAGGGAGAGCTTTTGTACATAGAAATGTAACAAAATTCATTAAAGTATGATTTTAAGGGCACTTCCGCTTATATATTTATTGGTCTGTTAATTTATTTAGCTTTATCGACCCCCATTCCCTTTATATACATTACTTATATACTTCAGGTATATAAGGGAGCCCTTATGTACAAGGAAATGTAACAAAATTAATTTTATGAAACTGCGAAAATTGATTTTAAGGGCACTTCCGCTTATATATTTATTGGTCTGTTAATTTATTTAGCTTTATCGACCCCCATTCCCTTTATATACATTACTTATATACCTCAGGTATATAAGGGAGAGCTTTTGTACATAGAAATGTAACAAAATTCATTAAAGTATGATTTTAAGGGCACTTCCGCTTATATATTTATGGGTCTGTTAATTTATTTAGCTTTATCGACCCCCATTCCCTTTATATACTTTACTTATATACTTCAGGTATATAAGGGAGCCCTTATGTACAAGGAAATGTAACAAAATTAATTTTATGAAACTGCGAAAATTGATTTTAAGGGCACTTCCGCTTATATATTTATTGGTCTGTTAATTTATTTAGCTTTATCGACCCCCATTCCCTTTATATACATTACTTATATACTTCAGGTATATAAGGGAGCCCTTATGTACAAGGAAATGTAACAAAATTAATTTTATGAAACTGCGAAAATTGATTTTAAGGGCACTTCCGCTTATATATTTATTGGTCTGTTAATTTATTTAGCTTTATCGACCCCCATTCCCTTTATATACATTACTTATATACTTCAGGTATATAAGGGAGCCCTTATGTACAAGGAAATGTAACAAAATTAATTTTATGAAACTGGAAAATTGATTTTAAGGGCACTTCTGCTTATATATTTATTGGTCTGTTAATTTATTTAGCTTTATCGACCCCCATTCCCTTTATATACATTACTTATATACTTCAGGTATATAAGGGAGCCCTTATGTACAAGGAAATGTAACAAAATTAATTTTATGAAACTGCGAAAATTGATTTTAAGGGCACTTCCGCTTATATATTTATTGGTCTGTTAATTTATTTAGCTTTATCGACCCCCATTCCCTTTATATACATTACTTATATACCTCAGGTATATAAGGGAGAGCTTTTGTACATAGAAATGTAACAAAATTCATTAAAGTATGATTTTAAGGGCACTTCCGCTTATATATTTATGGGTCTGTTAATTTATTTAGCTTTATCGACCCCCATTCCCTTTATATACATTACTTATATACTTCAGGTATATAAGGGAGCCCTTATGTACAAGGAAATGTAACAAAATTAATTTTATGAAACTGCGAAAATTGATTTTAAGGGCACTTCCGCTTATATATTTATTGGTCTGTTAATTTATTTAGCTTTATCGAGCCCCATTCCCTTTATATACATTACTTATATACCTCAGGTATATAAGGGAGAGCTTTTGTACATAGAAATGTAACAAAATTCATTAAAGTATGATTTTAAGGGCACTTCCGGTTATATATTTATTGGTCTGTTAATTTATTTAGCTTTATCGACCCCCATTCCCTTTATATACATTACTTATATACTTCAGGTATATAAGGGAGCCCTTATGTACAAGGAAATGTAACAAAATTAATTCTATGAAACTGCGAAAATTGATTTTAAGGGCACTTCCGCTTATATATTTATTGGTCTGTTAATTTATTTAGCTTTATCGACCCCCATTCCCTTTATATACATTACTTATATACCTCAGGTATATAAGGGAGAGCTTTTGTGCATAGAAATGTAACAAAATTCATTAAAGTATGATTTTAAGGGCACTTCCGCTTATATATTTATTGGTCTGTTAATTTATTTAGCTTTATCGACCCCCATTCCCTTTATATACATTACTTATATACTTCAGGTATATAAGGGAGCCCTTATGTACAAGGAAATGTAACAAAATTAATTTTATGAAACTGCGAAAATTGATTTTAAGGGCACTTCCGCTTATATATTTATTGGTCTGTTAATTTATTTAGCTTTATCGACCCCCATTCCCTTTATATACATTACTTATATACCTCAGGTATATAAGGGAGAGCTTTTGTACATAGAAATGTAACAAAATTCATTAAAGTATGATTTTAAGGGCACTTCCGCTTATATATTTATGGGTCTGTTAATTTATTTAGCTTTATCGACCCCCATTCCCTTTATATACATTACTTATATACTTCAGGTATATAAGGGAGCCCTTATGTACAAGGAAATGTAACAAAATTAATTTTATGAAACTGCGAAAATTGATTTTAAGGGCACTTCCGCTTATATATTTATTGGTCTGTTAATTTATTTAGCTTTATCGACCCCCATTCCCTTTATATACATTACTTATATACCTCAGGTATATAAGGGAGAGCTTTTGTACATAGAAATGTAACAAAATTCATTAAAGTATGATTTTAAGGGCACTTCCGCTTATATATTTATTGGTCTGTTAATTTATTTAGCTTTATCGACCCCCATTCCCTTTATATACATTACTTATATACCTCAGGTATATAAGGGAGAGCTTTTGTACATAGAAATGTAACAAAATTCATTAAAGTATGATTTTAAGGGCACTTCCGCTTATATATTTATTGGTCTGTTAATTTATTTAGCTTTATCGACCCCCATTCCCTTTATATACATTACTTATATACCTCAGGTATATAAGGGAGAGCTTTTGTACATAGAAATGTAACAAAATTCATTAAAGTATGATTTTAAGGGCACTTCCGCTTATATATTTATGGGTCTGTTAATTTATTTAGCTTTATCGACCCCCATTTCCTTTATATACTTTACTTATATACTTCAGGTATATAAGGGAGCCCTTATGTACAAGGAAATGTAACAAAATTAATTTTATGAAACTGCGAAAATTGATTTTAAGGGCACTTCCGCTTATATATTTATTGGTCTGTTAATTTATTTAGCTTTATCGACCCCCATTCCCTTTATATACATTACTTATATACTTCAGGTATATAAGGGAGCCCTTATGTACAAGGAAATGTAACAAAATTAATTTTATGAAACTGCGAAAATTGATTTTAAGGGCACTTCCGCTTATATATTTATTGGTCTGTTAATTTATTTAGCTTTATCGACCCCCATTCCCTTTATATACATTACTTATATACTTCAGGTATATAAGGGAGCCCTTATGTACAAGGAAATGTAACAAAATTAATTTTATGAAACTGGAAAATTGATTTTAAGGGCACTTCCGCTTATATATTTATTGGTCTGTTAATTTATGTAGCTTTATCGACCCCCATTCCCTTTATATACATTACTTATATACCTCAGGTATATAAGGGAGAGCTTTTGTACATAGAAATGTAACAAAATTCATTAAAGTATGATTTTAAGGGCACTTCCGCTTATATATTTATGGGTCTGTTAATTTATTTAGCTTTATCGACCCCCATTCCCTTTATATACATTACTTATATACTTCAGGTATATAAGGGAGCCCTTATGTACAAGGAAATGTAACAAAATTAATTTTATGAAACTGCGAAAATTGATTTTAAGGGCACTTCCGCTTATATATTTATTGGTCTGTTAATTTATTTAGCTTTATCGACCCCCATTCCCTTTATATACATTACTTATATACCTCAGGTATATAAGGGAGAGCTTTTGTACATAGAAATGTAACAAAATTCATTAAAGTATGATTTTAAGGGCACTTCCGCTTATATATTTATAGGTCTGTTAATTTATTTAGCTTTATCGACCCCCATTCCCTTTATATACATTACTTATATACCTCAGGTATATAAGGGAGAGCTTTTGTACATAGAAATGTAACAAAATTCATTAAAGTATGATTTTAAGGGCACTTCCGCTTATATATTTATGGGTCTGTTAATTTATTTAGCTTTATCGACCCCCATTCCCTTTATATACATTACTTATATACCTCAGGTATATAAGGGAGAGCTTTTGTACATAGAAATGTAACAAAATTCATTAAAGTATGATTTTAAGGGCACTTCCGCTTATATATTTATTGGTCTGTTAATTTATTTAGCTTTATCGACCCCCATTCCCTTTATATACATTACTTATATACCTCAGGTATATAAGGGAGAGCTTTTGTACATAGAAATGTAACAAAATTCATTAAAGTATGATTTTAAGGGCACTTCCGCTTATATATTTATTGGTCTGTTAATTTATTTAGCTTTATCGACCCCCATTCCCTTTATATACATTACTTATATACCTCAGGTATATAAGGGAGAGCTTTTGTACATAGAAATGTAACAAAATTCATTAAAGTATGATTTTAAGGGCACTTCCGCTTATATATTTATGGGTCTGTTAATTTATTTAGCTTTATCGACCCCCATTCCCTTTATATACATTACTTATATACCTCAGGTATATAAGGGAGAGCTTTTGTACATAGAAATGTAACAAAATTCATTAAAGTATGATTTTAAGGGCACTTCCGCTTATATATTTATTGGTCTGTTAATTTATTTAGCTTTATCGACCCCCATTCCCTTTATATACATTACTTATATACCTCAGGTATATAAGGGAGAGCTTTTGTACATAGAAATGTAACAAAATTCATTAAAGTATGATTTTAAGGGCACTTCCGCTTATATATTTATAGGTCTGTTAATTTATTTAGCTTTATCGACCCCCATTCCCTTTATATACATTACTTATATACCTCAGGTATATAAGGGAGAGCTTTTGTACATAGAAATGTAACAAAATTCATTAAAGTATGATTTTAAGGGCACTTCCGCTTATATATTTATGGGTCTGTTAATTTATTTAGCTTTATCGACCCCCATTCCCTTTATATACATTACTTATATACCTCAGGTATATAAGGGAGAGCTTTTGTACATAGAAATGTAACAAAATTCATTAAAGTATGATTTTAAGGGCACTTCCGCTTATATATTTATTGGTCTGTTAATTTATTTAGCTTTATCGACCCCCATTCCCTTTATATACATTACTTATATACCTCAGGTATATAAGGGAGAGCTTTTGTACATAGAAATGTAACAAAATTCATTAAAGTATGATTTTAAGGGCACTTCCGCTTATATATTTATTGGTCTGTTAATTTATTTAGCTTTATCGACCCCCATTCCCTTTATATACATTACTTATATACCTCAGGTATATAAGGGAGAGCTTTTGTACATAGAAATGTAACAAAATTCATTAAAGTATGATTTTAAGGGCACTTCCGCTTATATATTTATTGGTCTGTTAATTTATTTAGCTTTATCGACCCCCATTCCCTTTATATACATTACTTATATACCTCAGGTATATAAGGGAGAGCTTTTGTACATAGAAATGTAACAAAATTCATTAAAGTATGATTTTAAGGGCACTTCCGCTTATATATTTATGGGTCTGTTAATTTATTTAGCTTTATCGACCCCCATTCCCTTTATATACATTACTTATATACCTCAGGTATATAAGGGAGAGCTTTTGTACATAGAAATGTAACAAAATTCATTAAAGTATGATTTTAAGGGCACTTCCGCTTATATATTTATTGGTCTGTTAATTTATTTAGCTTTATCGACCCCCATTCCCTTTATATACATTACTTATATACCTCAGGTATATAAGGGAGAGCTTTTGTACATAGAAATGTAACAAAATTCATTAAAGTATGATTTTAAGGGCACTTCCGCTTATATATTTATGGGTCTGTTAATTTATTTAGCTTTATCGACCCCCATTCCCTTTATATACATTACTTATATACCTCAGGTATATAAGGGAGAGCTTTTGTACATAGAAATGTAACAAAATTCATTAAAGTATGATTTTAAGGGCACTTCCGCTTATATATTTATTGGTCTGTTAATTTATTTAGCTTTATCGACCCCCATTCCCTTTATATACATTACTTATATACCTCAGGTATATAAGGGAGAGCTTTTGTACATAGAAATGTAACAAAATTCATTAAAGTATGATTTTAAGGGCACTTCCGCTTATATATTTATGGGTCTGTTAATTTATTTAGCTTTATCGACCCCCTGTTGTATAATTTATACACTGTTTTTATTCGATAACAACTTTATTCCATGATAGCTCTAACATTACTGACTATAAGCAAGGATAAGGAGATCAGCACGATCGGCTAACTGTTAATTATTATTTACTTAACTTAGGCTGTGTGCGTCATGACTTATATATGTTAATATTATTTTATGTTCATACAACATCTCCTTTCTCAAGTACAACAATGCATATAATTAACAATTTGCAATCAAAATATTTCAAGATATATTAATATTTAATTTTCAATTCGTTAAGTGTTAAATTCATATTTTATTAAGTTAAAAGTAGATACTTATATATTTCTATTGCTATATTAACTGAATAGGTTACGAAACGATCGCTTACCCTGGCCGATAGAAGTCTGGCTTTTTGCTCATGCGACCGGACCTAGTGATGTATTCAGAAGTGCTTAGTTGATGGTCTCTACTGACTTCTTCGGTATTGGCGGCGTTACAATTCTGTTCTTGATTGTGATTGTTTTCATTAGCGTCCCTTACTGGAGTATTAATCAATGATGGTGACGTTCTCATTCCTACTTCTTCAGGAGTTCTGTATTGTGGTGCATTGAGTGATTTTCGCAAGTGGAATGTATTTCGCCGTAATATTCTATTATTCTCATTTCGAATGAGGTAAGAGCGTGGTGAGGGATGCTTCGAAATTACACTAGCTGGTTCCCACTTTCCATTATGTCTATACACTACATTTTCCCCTTTTCGAATTCGCAGTTCTTTTCGGGGTCGTATTGGGTTATAATTTTGCTGTGCATTTTCTTGTCTGTGTTTCAAGATGTCTTGCAAATTCTCCTGTATTTTAGGGGTTAGCTGTCCTTTTTTTATGGGAAGCCATGTTCTCAACTTTCGGCTCATCAGCATTTCTGCTGGTGAACACCCTATACCCGGAATCGGTGTACTTCGATATTCTAGCAACGCTAGGTTTAGACTATCTTCTTTAGAATCAATTTTTTTAAGCATTGATTTTGCTATATGAACAGCTTTTTCCGCTAGCCCATTTGATCTCGGATACCGTGGGCTGCTGAAAATGAAATTAAAATTGGAGCTTTCTGCGAAATTACGAAGTTCATAGGAGTTGAAGGGTTGATTGTCTGCTATTATATTTTCTGGTATACCGTGCATCGAAAATATGTTACTCAGAACTTTCTTTATGGTTCTAGCGGTCTTATCTACGATAGGATGTAACTCAATCCATTTTGAAAAGTAATCGATGGCAACTAAGTAAGATCTGCCTGCATGATCAAGGCAATCGATTCCGATCTTGTTAAAAGGAAGTTCAGGTATTGCGTGTGGTATCAGAGAATGTTTTTTATTCTCCGGTCTATACTTTTCACACACCCGGCACTTGAAAATCATATTCTCAATATCTCGCTGCATATATGGCCAATATAAAATCTCTTTTGCTCTGTTGACAGTCTTCGTAATTCCCATGTGCGATTTATGCAGAAATTGTAAAATTTCATTAATAAGAGATTGAGGAACAAAAATACGGTCTTCAAAGAAGACGAGGCCATTTTCGACATATATTTTATCTTTAAATTGCCAAAAATACCTCATACTATCTGGTACAGTTTGTTTGTGTTTTGGCCATCCTTTGTGATAGAGCTCTGTCAGGGTTTGCAGAACTTCATCTTTTGCTGTTTCGTTCTGGAACAGTTGACGTTTTACGTCACTCATGTTAACGGTATGAACAAGTTCTTTAAGAGGACTCTCGATATCAATAGAATCATTAATAAAATTTCTCGACAATAAGTCAGCCACATGCAATAATTTTCCGGGAACATATTTTATTTCTAAATTGTATTTTGATAATTTTATTTTCATTCTTTGTAATCTAGTAGAATGAATCAGGCCAACATCTTTTCTTAATATTGCGACTAAAGGTTTATGGTCAGAGTGTACTACAAAAGTATGGCCATAAATATAATTGTTGAATTTTTCACAAGCATACACTACTGCTAATAGCTCCTTCTCGATCTGAGCATACCTACTCTCTGTCTCAGTTAAACTTTTAGATGCGTATGCAACGGGCGCGCCTTCCTGAATAAGGCAACAACCAAGACCGTTCTGTGATGCGTCGGTTTGAATTATTATATTTTTCTTCGGATCAAACACATGGAGTACCGTTTGTTGTGCCAAAATATTTTTAATTTCTTTTAAAACTTCAGAGTGCTTCGATGTCCACTGAAATTCTGAATTTTTCTTTAATAAATCACGTAATGGGGCATTAATATTCGAAAAATTTGGTATAAACGATCGAAGGTAATTAAACATGCCCATAATTCGTTCCAGTTCTTTTTTGTCTCGGGGATCTTTAAGTTCCAAGATGGCATTCACACGATTCGGATCTGGACTAACAGTATCACCAGTAAAAATGTGACCAAGATACTTAACTCGATCAACGCAATATTGCAACTTGCTTTCATTAAATTTAACATTAATATTACGTGCTCTTTCTACTATTCTTTTAACATTTTCAATGTGTTCTTCCTTAGTTTTTCCACCGACAATGATATCATCAATATAAATAAATGTACCTGGCAAGCTACCAAAATATTTCACATTTAGCTTCTGAAATTTTTCTGGTGCAGTTTTGACACCAAACGGAAGCACATTATATTGAAAACTTCCAAAAGGTGTGCTAAAGACAGTTAATTCTTTTGACTCGGGAGTTAGTCTGAGTTGCCAAAATCCTTCCTTAAGATCAAAAACGGTAAAATATCGCATCCCTCTCATGGCATCACAAAAATCTTCAAACGTGGGAATTATGAAATGTTCATCTTTAAGATTAATATTCAATGCACTGGGATCTAAACATAACCTCAATGACCCATTAGCTTTTTCTACTATAACTAATTGATGTGACCACTCTGCAGGATCTTCTCTTTTACTAATAATACCTCGTTTTTCCATATTCTCAAGAGCGGCCTTAACTTTAGAACGAATACCTAAAGGGATTCTGCGAGGAGGTTTACTAACTGGTACGGCATTAGGTTTAAGTTCTAATCTACACTGATCTGGAAACTGGCCGTCACCAGTAAATACATCATTATTGGACACTATGAAATCTTTACCATCGGTGGTAACTATTTCTGAGACTCTACGAATTAAATCAAACTCAATACACGACTTCAAACCTAATAACGGTTTTAAATCATCTTCGACAACCATATATTTCACATTATTAACTTTATTCTTATATTGTGTCGGCAGAGTAACACATCCCACTGTGCGAATATTAAAGCCACCATATGCCTCTAGTTTAGTTGGCATTGGTTTTATTTTTCCTTCACTCTTCAATTTTTTAATATGGTTTATAGAAATAACATTCACGTCAGCACCACTATCCAGCTTAAACTCAATAACTTGATTTTTAATTTTTAATTTTTCATACCAACTCATACCATTATGCCGCACTACATTAATCGCACTAATATACACAGTAGAGCCATCCCCATCACTATCATCATACATCCCATTAATATCTACATTATTTACCTTTTTAGCGTCACAAACCGATGCGAAATGATTATATTTGTGACATGCCAAACATCTTCTACCATATGCAGGACAGCGACCACGATCATGACTTCTATTGCAGTTCTTGCACACATAATTGCCTTTTGTAGTTCTGCTTTGTGTCTTTTCCGACTTTGTGTGCTGTTCTCCATTCCTTGTAACATTTAATCTAGAATTTAAAGAAGAATTAACTTTTTTAAAACAATTATTTATAATTTTGTTTTTTCCCTGATTTTGTAGGTTGTGATGTATAGCAGCAACTGATCCACGTTCCGACTGCATCCGTTGTGCCTGCATGTTCGCTTGCTCAGCCACACGACATATGTCTTTTGCTTTTGTTAGATTTAAATCATCTGCCTTCAATAGCTGTAGTCGCACATTGTGATCTGCAATTCCCATGACGATCCGATCTCTTATCATTGACTCCTTTTGTTCGTCGAATTCACAGCTTTCAGCCAATTTAATAACATCTGCCAAAAATTGTTCAAACGGTTCTGCTTCATTTTGGCTGCGTGAAAAAAATATGTACCGCTCGTACACCACGTTGCATCTTGGGATACAATAATCTTCGAACGCTTTTATCACTTCCTTTATTAGCTTTCTTTGCTCTGCAGATAACGGAAGAGTCTGAAATACCTCTATAGCCTTTTCACCTGCACAGCAAAGAAATCTAGCCACTCGTATTTCTTGAGTTTCTGCACTTGTCTTCGACGCTATTGAATAGATTTCCCACATGTTGATAAATTTTCTCCATTGCTCTTTAATATTGCCCTCTAAAATCAAGGGACCTGGTTTTTGAAAATCAGCCATTTTCGCACTTCAGTAACTTTATTAAATTGTATTTGTTTCTTCACTGCGCGCGCTTCACGTTACTATTACTTGATTAAATTTTAAATTCAAAGTTATCAATTCTAAAAAAAAAATTTTCTTTTCTTTCTTTGTTGCGTACACTTTATTAGTTACTTTATTATTATTTCACGGTTTTTATAACCACTTCGGCTGCGCCATGTTGTATAATTTATACACTGTTTTTATTCGATAACAACTTTATTCCATGATAGCTCTAACATTACTGACTATAAGCAAGGATAAGGAGATCAGCACGATCGGCTAACTGTTAATTATTATTTACTTAACTTAGGCTGTGTGCGTCATGACTTATATATGTTAATATTATTTTATGTTCATACAACACCCCCATTCCCTTTATATACATTACTTATATACCTCAGGTATATAAGGGAGAGCTTTTGTACATAGAAATGTAACAAAATTCATTAAAGTATGATTTTAAGGGCACTTCCGCTTATATATTTATGGGTCTGTTAATTTATTTAGCTTTATCGACCCCCATTCCCTTTATATACATTACTTATATACCTCAGGTATATAAGGGAGAGCTTTTGTACATAGAAATGTAACAAAATTCATTAAAGTATGATTTTAAGGGCACTTCCGCTTATATATTTATGGGTCTGTTAATTTATTTAGCTTTATCGACCCCCATTCCCTTTATATACATTACTTATATACCTCAGGTATATAAGGGAGAGCTTTTGTACATAGAAATGTAACAAAATTCATTAAAGTATGATTTTAAGGGCACTTCCGCTTATATATTTATTGGTCTGTTAATTTATTTAGCTTTATCGACCCCCATTCCCTTTATATACATTACTTATATACCTCAGGTATATAAGGGAGAGCTTTTGTACATAGAAATGTAACAAAATTCATTAAAGTATGATTTTAAGGGCACTTCCGCTTATATATTTATGGGTCTGTTAATTTATTTAGCTTTATCGACCCCCATTCCCTTTATATACATTACTTATATACCTCAGGTATATAAGGGAGAGCTTTTGTACATAGAAATGTAACAAAATTCATTAAAGTATGATTTTAAGGGCACTTCCGCTTATATATTTATGGGTCTGTTAATTTATTTAGCTTTATCGACCCCCATTCCCTTTATATACATTACTTATATACTTCAGGTATATAAGGGAGCCCTTATGTACAAGGAAATGTAACAAAATTAATTTTATGACTGCGAAAATTGATTTTAAGGGCACTTCCGCTTATATATTTATTGGTCTGTTAATTTATTTAGCTTTATCGACCCCCATTCCCTTTATATACATTACTTATATACCTCAGGTATATAAGGGAGAGCTTTTGTACATAGAAATGTAACAAAATTCATTAAAGTATGATTTTAAGGGCACTTCCGCTTATATATTTATGGGTCTGTTAATTTATTTAGCTTTATCGACCCCCATTCCCTTTATATACATTACTTATATACTTCAGGTATATAAGGGAGCCCTTATGTACAAGGAAATGTAACAAAATTAATTTTATGAAACTGCGAAAATTGATTTTAAGGGCACTTCCGCTTATATATTTATTGGTCTGTTAATTTATTTAGCTTTATCGACCCCCATTCCCTTTATATACATTACTTATATACCTCAGGTATATAAGGGAGAGCTTTTGTACATAGAAATGTAACAAAATTCATTAAAGTATGATTTTAAGGGCACTTCCGCTTATATATTTATGGGTCTGTTAATTTATTTAGCTTTATCGACCCCCATTCCCTTTATATACATTACTTATATACTTCAGGTATATAAGGGAGCCCTTATGTACAAGGAAATGTAACAAAATTAATTTTATGAAACTGCGAAAATTGATTTTAAGGGCACTTCCGCTTATATATTTATTGGTCTGTTAATTTATTTAGCTTTATCGACCCCCATTCCCTTTATATACATTACTTATATACCTCAGGTATATAAGGGAGAGCTTTTGTACATAGAAATGTAACAAAATTCATTAAAGTATGATTTTAAGGGCACTTCCGCTTATATATTTATTGGTCTGTTAATTTATTTAGCTTTATCGACCCCCATTCCCTTTATATACATTACTTATATACCTCAGGTATATAAGGGAGAGCTTTTGTACATAGAAATGTAACAAAATTCATTAAAGTATGATTTTAAGGGCACTTCCGCTTATATATTTATTGGTCTGTTAATTTATTTAGCTTTATCGACCCCCATTCCCTTTATATACATTACTTATATACCTCAGGTATATAAGGGAGAGCTTTTGTACATAGAAATGTAACAAAATTCATTAAAGTATGATTTTAAGGGCACTTCCGCTTATATATTTATGGGTCTGTTAATTTATTTAGCTTTATCGACCCCCATTCCCTTTATATACATTACTTATATACTTCAGGTATATAAGGGAGCCCTTATGTACAAGGAAATGTAACAAAATTAATTTTATGAAACTGCGAAAATTGATTTTAAGGGCACTTCCGCTTATATATTTATTGGTCTGTTAATTTATTTAGCTTTATCGACCCCCATTCCCTTTATATACATTACTTATATACCTCAGGTATATAAGGGAGAGCTTTTGTACATAGAAATGTAACAAAATTCATTAAAGTATGATTTTAAGGGCACTTCCGCTTATATATTTATTGGTCTGTTAATTTATTTAGCTTTATCGACCCCCATTCCCTTTATATACATTACTTATATACCTCAGGTATATAAGGGAGAGCTTTTGTACATAGAAATGTAACAAAATTCATTAAAGTATGATTTTAAGGGCACTTCCGCTTATATATTTATTGGTCTGTTAATTTATTTAGCTTTATCGACCCCCATTCCCTTTATATACATTACTTATATACTTCAGGTATATAAGGGAGCCCTTATGTACAAGGAAATGTAACAAAATTAATTTTATGAAACTGCGAAAATTGATTTTAGTGGCACTTCCGCTTATATATTTATTGGTCTGTTAATTTATTTAGCTTTATCGACCCTCATTCCCTTTATATACATTACTTATATACCTCAGGTATATAAGGGAGAGCTTTTGTACATAGAAATGTAACAAAATTCATTAAAGTATGATTTTAAGGGCACTTCCGCTTATATATTTATTGGTCTGTTAATTTATTTAGCTTTATCGACCCCCATTCCCTTTATATACATTACTTATATACTTCAGGTATATAAGGGAGCCCTTATGTACAAGGAAATGTAACAAAATTAATTTTATGAAACTGCGAAAATTGATTTTAAGGGCACTTCCGCTTATATATTTATTGGTCTGTTAATTTATTTAGCTTTATCGACCCCCATTCCCTTTATATACATTACTTATATACCTCAGGTATATAAGGGAGAGCTTTTGTACATAGAAATGTAACAAAATTCATTAAAGTATGATTTTAAGGGCACTTCCGCTTATATATTTATTGGTCTGTTAATTTATTTAGCTTTATCGACCCCCATTCCCTTTATATACATTACTTATATACTTCAGGTATATAAGGGAGCCCTTATGTACAAGGAAATGTAACAAAATTAATTTTATGAAACTGCGAAAATTGATTTTAAGGGCACTTCCGCTTATATATTTATTGGTCTGTTAATTTATTTAGCTTTATCGACCCCCATTCCCTTTATATACATTACTTATATACCTCAGGTATATAAGGGAGAGCTTTTGTACATAGAAATGTAACAAAATTCATTAAAGTATGATTTTAAGGGCACTTCCGCTTATATATTTATTGGTCTGTTAATTTATTTAGCTTTATCGACCCCCATTCCCTTTATATACATTACTTATATACCTCAGGTATATAAGGGAGAGCTTTTGTACATAGAAATGTAACAAAATTCATTAAAGTATGATTTTAAGGCCACTTCCGCTTATATATTTATTGGTCTGTTAATTTATTTAGCTTTATCGACCCCCATTCCCTTTATATACATTACTTATATACTTCAGGTATATAAGGGAGCCCTTATGTACAAGGAAATGTAACAAAATTAATTTTATGAAACTGCGAAAATTGATTTTAAGGGCACTTCCGCTTATATATTTATTGGTCTGTTAATTTATTTAGCTTTATCGACCCCCATTCCCTTTATATACATTACTTATATACCTCAGGTATATAAGGGAGAGCTTTTGTACATAGAAATGTAACAAAATTCATTAAAGTATGATTTTAAGGGCACTTCCGCTTATATATTTATGGGTCTGTTAATTTATTTAGCTTTATCGACCCCCATTCCCTTTATATACTTTACTTATATACTTCAGGTATATAAGGGAGCCCTTATGTACAAGGAAATGTAACAAAATTAATTTTATGAAACTGCGAAAATTGATTTTAAGGGCACTTCCGCTTATATATTTATTGGTCTGTTAATTTATTTAGCTTTATCGACCCCCATTCCCTTTATATACATTACTTATATACTTCAGGTATATAAGGGAGCCCTTATGTACAAGGAAATGTAACAAAATTAATTTTATGAAACTGCGAAAATTGATTTTAAGGGCACTTCCGCTTATATATTTATTGGTCTGTTAATTTATTTAGCTTTATCGACCCCCATTCCCTTTATATACATTACTTATATACTTCAGGTATATAAGGGAGCCCTTATGTACAAGGAAATGTAACAAAATTAATTTTATGAAACTGGAAAATTGATTTTAAGGGCACTTCCGCTTATATATTTATTGGTCTGTTAATTTATTTAGCTTTATCGACCCCCATTCCCTTTATATACATTACTTATATACTTCAGGTATATAAGGGAGCCCTTATGTACAAGGAAATGTAACAAAATTAATTTTATGAAACTGCGAAAATTGATTTTAAGGGCACTTCCGCTTATATATTTATTGGTCTGTTAATTTATTTAGCTTTATCGACCCCCATTCCCTTTATATACGTTACTTATATACCTCAGGTATATAAGGGAGAGCTTTTGTACATAGAAATGTAACAAAATTCATTAAAGTATGATTTGAAGGGCACTTCCGCTTATATATTTATTGGTCTGTTAATTTATTTAGCTTTATCGACCCCCATTCCCTTTATATACATTACTTATATACCTCAGGTAAATAAGGGAGAGCTTTTGTACATAGAAATGTAACAAAATTCATTAAAGTATGATTTGAAGGGCACTTCCGCTTATATATTTATTGGTCTGTTAATTTATTTAGCTTTATCGACCCCCATTCCCTTTATATACATTACTTATATACCTCAGGTATATAAGGGAGAGCTTTTGTACATAGAAATGTAACAAAATTCATTAAAGTATGATTTGAAGGGCACTTCCGCTTATATATTTATTGGTCTGTTAATTTATTTAGCTTTATCGACCCCCATTCCCTTTATATACATTACTTATATACCTCAGGTATATAAGGGAGAGCTTTTGTACATAGAAATGTAACAAAATTCATTAAAGTATGATTTTAAGGGCACTTCCGCTTATATATTTATTGGTCTGTTAATTTATTTAGCTTTATCGACCCCCATTCCCTTTATATACATTACTTATATACCTCAGGTATATAAGGGAGAGCTTTTGTACATAGAAATGTAACAAAATTCATTAAAGTATGATTTTAAGGGCACTTCCGCTTATATATTTATTGGTCTGTTAATTTATTTAGCTTTATCGACCCCCATTCCCTTTATATACATTACTTATATACCTCAGGTATATAAGGGAGAGCTTTTGTACATAGAAATGTAACAAAATTCATTAAAGTATGATTTGAAGGGCACTTCCGCTTATATATTTATTGGTCTGTTAATTTATTTAGCTTTATCGACCCCCATTCCCTTTATATACATTACTTATATACCTCAGGTATATAAGGGAGAGCTTTTGTACATAGAAATGTAACAAAATTCATTAAAGTATGATTTTAAGGGCACTTCCGCTTATATATTTATTGGTCTGTTAATTTATTTAGCTTTATCGACCCCCATTCCCTTTATATACATTACTTATATACCTCAGGTATATAAGGGAGAGCTTTTGTACATAGAAATGTAACAAAATTCATTAAAGTATGATTTTAAGGGCACTTCCGCTTATATATTTATTGGTCTGTTAATTTATTTAGCTTTATCGACCCCCATTCCCTTTATATACATTACTTATATACTTCAGGTATATAAGGGAGCCCTTATGTACAAGGAAATGTAACAAAATTAATTTTATGAAACTGCGAAAATTGATTTTAAGGGCACTTCCGCTTATATATTTATTGGTCTGTTAATTTATTTAGCTTTATCGACCCCCATTCCCTTTATATACATTACTTATATACCTCAGGTATATAAGGGAGAGCTTTTGTACATAGAAATGTAACAAAATTCATTAAAGTATGATTTTAAGGGCACTTCCGCTTATATATTTATGGGTCTGTTAATTTATTTAGCTTTATCGACCCCCATTCCCTTTATATACTTTACTTATATACTTCAGGTATATAAGGGAGCCCTTATGTACAAGGAAATGTAACAAAATTAATTTTATGAAACTGCGAAAATTGATTTTAAGGGCACTTCCGCTTATATATTTATTGGTCTGTTAATTTATTTAGCTTTATCGACCCCCATTCCCTTTATATACATTACTTATATACTTCAGGTATATAAGGGAGCCCTTATGTACAAGGAAATGTAACAAAATTAATTTTATGAAACTGGAAAATTGATTTTAAGGGCACTTCCGCTTATATATTTATTGGTCTGTTAATTTATTTAGCTTTATCGACCCCCATTCCCTTTATATACATTACTTATATACTTCAGGTATATAAGGGAGCCCTTATGTACAAGGAAATGTAACAAAATTAATTTTATGAAACTGCGAAAATTGATTTTAAGGGCACTTCCGCTTATATATTTATTGGTCTGTTAATTTATTTAGCTTTATCGACCCCCATTCCCTTTATATACATTACTTATATACCTCAGGTATATAAGGGAGAGCTTTTGTACATAGAAATGTAACAAAATTCATTAAAGTATGATTTTAAGGGCACTTCCGCTTATATATTTATGGGTCTGTTAATTTATTTAGCTTTATCGACCCCCATTCCCTTTATATACTTTACTTATATACTTCAGGTATATAAGGGAGCCCTTATGTACAAGGAAATGTAACAAAATTAATTTTATGAAACTGCGAAAATTGATTTTAAGGGCACTTCCGCTTATATATTTATTGGTCTGTTAATTTATTTAGCTTTATCGACCCCCATTCCCTTTATATACATTACTTATATACTTCAGGTATATAAGGGAGCCCTTATGTACAAGGAAATGTAACAAAATTAATTTTATGAAACTGCGAAAATTGATTTTAAGGGCACTTCCGCTTATATATTTATTGGTCTGTTAATTTATTTAGCTTTATCGACCCCCATTCCCTTTATATACATTACTTATATACTTCAGGTATATAAGGGAGCCCTTATGTACAAGGAAATGTAACAAAATTAATTTTATGAAACTGGAAAATTGATTTTAAGGGCACTTCCGCTTATATATTTATTGGTCTGTTAATTTATTTAGCTTTATCGACCCCCATTCCCTTTATATACATTACTTATATACTTCAGGTATATAAGGGAGCCCTTATGTACAAGGAAATGTAACAAAATTAATTTTATGAAACTGCGAAAATTGATTTTAAGGGCACTTCCGCTTATATATTTATTGGTCTGTTAATTTATTTAGCTTTATCGACCCCCATTCCCTTTATATACATTACTTATATACCTCAGGTATATAAGGGAGAGCTTTTGTACATAGAAATGTAACAAAATTCATTAAAGTATGATTTTAAGGGCACTTCCGGTTATATATTTATTGGTCTGTTAATTTATTTAGCTTTATCGACCCCCATTCCCTTTATATACATTACTTATATACTTCAGGTATATAAGGGAGCCCTTATGTACAAGGAAATGTAACAAAATTAATTTTATGAAACTGCGAAAATTGATTTTAAGGGCACTTCCGCTTATATATTTATTGGTCTGTTAATTTATTTAGCTTTATCGACCCCCATTCCCTTTATATACATTACTTATATACCTCAGGTATATAAGGGAGAGCTTTTGTACATAGAAATGTAACAAAATTCATTAAAGTATGATTTTAAGGGCACTTCCGCTTATATATTTATTGGTCTGTTAATTTATTTAGCTTTATCGACCCCCATTCCCTTTATATACATTACTTATATACTTCAGGTATATAAGGGAGCCCTTATGTACAAGGAAATGTAACAAAATTAATTTTATGAAACTGCGAAAATTGATTTTAAGGGCACTTCCGCTTATATATTTATTGGTCTGTTAATTTATTTAGCTTTATCGACCCCCATTCCCTTTATATACATTACTTATATACCTCAGGTATATAAGGGAGAGCTTTTGTACATAGAAATGTAACAAAATTCATTAAAGTATGATTTTAAGGGCACTTCCGCTTATATATTTATGGGTCTGTTAATTTATTTAGCTTTATCGACCCCCATTCCCTTTATATACATTACTTATATACCTCAGGTATATAAGGGAGAGCTTTTGTACATAGAAATGTAACAAAATTCATTAAAGTATGATTTTAAGGGCACTTCCGCTTATATATTTATTGGTCTGTTAATTTATTTAGCTTTATCGACCCCCATTCCCTTTATATACATTACTTATATACCTCAGGTATATAAGGGAGAGCTTTTGTACATAGAAATGTAACAAAATTCATTAAAGTATGATTTTAAGGGCACTTCCGCTTATATATTTATTGGTCTGTTAATTTATTTAGCTTTATCGACCCCCATTCCCTTTATATACATTACTTATATACCTCAGGTATATAAGGGAGAGCTTTTGTACATAGAAATGTAACAAAATTCATTAAAGTATGATTTTAAGGGCACTTCCGCTTATATATTTATGGGTCTGTTAATTTATTTAGCTTTATCGACCCCCATTCCCTTTATATACTTTACTTATATACTTCAGGTATATAAGGGAGCCCTTATGTACAAGGAAATGTAACAAAATTAATTTTATGAAACTGCGAAAATTGATTTTAAGGGCACTTCCGCTTATATATTTATTGGTCTGTTAATTTATTTAGCTTTATCGACCCCCATTCCCTTTATATACATTACTTATATACTTCAGGTATATAAGGGAGCCCTTATGTACAAGGAAATGTAACAAAATTAATTTTATGAAACTGCGAAAATTGATTTTAAGGGCACTTCCGCTTATATATTTATTGGTCTGTTAATTTATTTAGCTTTATCGACCCCCACTCCCTTTATATACATTACTTATATACTTCAGGTATATAAGGGAGCCCTTATGTACAAGGAAATGTAACAAAATTAATTTTATGAAACTGGAAAATTGATTTTAAGGGCACTTCCGCTTATATATTTATTGGTCTGTTAATTTATTTAGCTTTATCGACCCCCATTCCCTTTATATACATTACTTATATACTTCAGGTATATAAGGGAGCCCTTATGTACAAGGAAATGTAACAAAATTAATTTTATGAAACTGCGAAAATTGATTTTAAGGGCACTTCCGCTTATATATTTATTGGTCTGTTAATTTATTTAGCTTTATCGACCCCCATTCCCTTTATATACATTACTTATATACTTCAGGTATATAAGGGAGCCCTTATGTACAAGGAAATGTAACAAAATTAATTTTATGAAACTGCGAAAATTGATTTTAAGGGCACTTCCGCTTATATATTTATTGGTCTGTTAATTTATTTAGCTTTATCGACCCCCATTCCCTTTATATACATTACTTATATACCTCAGGTATATAAGGGAGAGCTTTTGTACATAGAAATGTAACAAAATTCATTAAAGTATGATTTTAAGGGCACTTCCGCTTATATATTTATGGGTCTGTTAATTTATTTAGCTTTATCGACCCCCATTCCCTTTATATACATTACTTATATACTTCAGGTATATAAGGGAGCCCTTATGTACAAGGAAATGTAACAAAATTAATTTTATGAAACTGCGAAAATTGATTTTAAGGGCACTTCCGCTTATATATTTATTGGTCTGTTAATTTATTTAGCTTTATCGACCCCCATTCCCTTTATATACATTACTTATATACCTCAGGTATATAAGGGAGAGCTTTTGTACATAGAAATGTAACAAAATTCATTAAAGTATGATTTTAAGGGCACTTCCGCTTATATATTTATTGGTCTGTTAATTTATTTAGCTTTATCGACCCCCATTCCCTTTATATACATTACTTATATACCTCAGGTATATAAGGGAGAGCTTTTGTACATAGAAATGTAACAAAATTCATTAAAGTATGATTTTAAGGGCACTTCCGCTTATATATTTATGGGTATGTTAATTTATTTAGCTTTATCGACCCCCATTCCCTTTATATACATTACTTATATACTTCAGGTATATAAGGGAGCCCTTATGTACAAGGAAATGTAACAAAATTAATTTTATGAAACTGCGAAAATTGATTTTAAGGGCACTTCCGCTTATATATTTATTGGTCTGTTAATTTATTTAGCTTTATCGACCCCCATTCCCTTTATATACATTACTTATATACCTCAGGTATATAAGGGAGAGCTTTTGTACATAGAAATGTAACAAAATTCATTAAAGTATGATTTTAAGGGCACTTCCGCTTATATATTTATTGGTCTGTTAATTTATTTAGCTTTATCGACCCCCATTCCCTTTATATACATTACTTATATACCTCAGGTATATAAGGGAGAGCTTTTGTACATAGAAATGTAACAAAATTCATTAAAGTATGATTTTAAGGGCACTTCCGCTTATATATTTATTGGTCTGTTAATTTATTTAGCTTTATCGACCTCCATTCCCTTTATATACATTACTTATATACCTCAGGTATATAAGGGAGAGCTTTTGTACATAGAAATGTAACAAAATTCATTAAAGTATGATTTTAAGGGCACTTCCGCTTATATATTTATTGGTCTGTTAATTTATTTAGCTTTATCGACCCCCATTCCCTTTATATACATTACTTATATACCTCAGGTATATAAGGGAGAGCTTTTGTACATAGAAATGTAACAAAATTCATTAAAGTATGATTTTAAGGGCACTTCCGCTTATATCTTTATGGGTCTGTTAATTTATTTAGCTTTATCGACGCCCATTCCCTTTATATACATTACTTATATACCTCAGGTATATAAGGGAGAGCTTTTGTACATAGAAATGTAACAAAATTCATTAAAGTATGATTTTAAGGGCAGTTCCGCTTATATATTTATTGGTCTGTTAATTTATTTAGCTTTATCGACCCCCATTCCCTTTATATACATTACTTATATACTTCAGGTATATAAGGGAGCCCTTATGTACAAGGAAATGTAACAAAATTAATTTTATGAAACTGCGAAAATTGATTTTAAGGGCACTTCCGCTTATATATTTATTGGTCTGTTAATTTATTTAGCTTTATCGACCCCCATTCCCTTTATATACATTACTTATATACCTCAGGTATATAAGGGAGAGCTTTTGTACATAGAAATGTAACAAAATTCATTAAAGTATGATTTTAAGGGCACTTCCGCTTATATATTTATTGGTCTGTTAATTTATTTAGCTTTATCGACCCCCATTCCCTTTATATACATTACTTATATCCCTCAGGTATATAAGGGAGAGGTTTTGTACATAGAAATGTAACAAAATTCATTAAAGTATGATTTTTAGGGCACTTCCGCTTATATATTTATGGGTCTGTTAATTTATTTAGCTTTATCGACCCCCATTCCCTTTATATACATTACTTATATACCTCAGGTATATAAGGGAGAGCTTTTGTACATAGAAATGTAACAAAATTCATTAAAGTATGATTTTAAGGGCACTTCCGCTTATATATTTATTGGTCTGTTAATTTATTTAGCTTTATCGACCCTCATTCCCTTTATATACATTACTTATATACCTCAGGTATATAAGGGAGAGCTTTTGTACATAGAAATGTAACAAAATTCATTAAAGTATGATTTTAAGGGCACTTCCGCTTATATATTTATTGGTCTGTTAATTTATTTAGCTTTATCGACCCCCATTCCCTTTATATACATTACTTATATACCTCAGGTATATAAGGGAGAGCTTTTGTACATAGAAATGTAACAAAATTCATTAAAGTATGATTTTTAGGGCACTTCCGCTTATATATTTATGGGTCTGTTAATTTATTTAGCTTTATCGACCCCCATTCCCTTTATATACATTACTTATATACTTCAGGTATATAAGGGAGCCCTTATGTACAAGGAAATGTAACAAAATTAATTTTATGAAACTGCGAAAATTGATTTTAAGGGCACTTCCGCTTATATATTTATTGGTCTGTTAATTTATTTAGCTTTATCGACCCCCATTCCCTTTATATACATTACTTATATACCTCAGGTATATAAGGGAGAGCTTTTGTACATAGAAATGTAACAAAATTTATTAAAGTATGATTTTAAGGGCACTTCCGCTTATATATTTATTGGTCTGTTAATTTATTTAGCTTTATCGACCCCCATTCCCTTTATATACATTACTTATATACCTCAGGTATATAAGGGAGAGCTTTTGTACATAGAAATGTAACAAAATTCATTAAAGTATGATTTTAAGGGCACTTCCGCTTATATATTTATTGGTCTGTTAATTTATTTAGCTTTATCGACCCCTATTCCCTTTATATACATTACTTATATACCTCAGGTATATAAGGGAGAGCTTTTGTACATAGAAATGTAACAAAATTCATTAAAGTATGATTTTAAGGGCACTTCCGCTTATATATTTATTGGTCTGTTAATTTATTTAGCTTTATCGACCCCCATTCCCTTTATATACATTACTTATATACCTCAGGTATATAAGGGAGAGCTTTTGTACATAGAAATGTAACAAAATTCATTAAAGTATGATTTTAAGGGCACTTCCGCTTATATATTTATTGGTCTGTTAATTTATTTAGCTTTATCGACCCCCATTCCCTTTATATACATTACTTATATACTTCAGGTATATAAGGGAGCCCTTATGTACAAGGAAATGTAACAAAATTAATTTTATGAAACTGCGAAAATTGATTTTAAGGGCACTTCCGCTTATATATTTATTGGTCTGTTAATTTATTTAGCTTTATCGACCCCCATTCCCTTTATATACATTACTTATATACCTCAGGTATATAAGGGAGAGCTTTTGTACATAGAAATGTAACAAAATTCATTAAAGTATGATTTTAAGGGCACTTCCGCTTATATATTTATTGGTCTGTTAATTTATTTAGCTTTATCGACCCCCATTCCCTTTATATACATTACTTATATACTTCAGGTATATAAGGGAGCCCTTATGTACAAGGAAATGTAACAAAATTAATTTTATGAAACTGCGAAAATTGATTTTAAGGGCACTTCCGCTTATATATTTATTGGTCTGTTAATTTATTTAGCTTTATCGACCCCCATTCCCTTTATATACATTACTTATATACCTCAGGTATATAAGGGAGAGCTTTTGTACATAGAAATGTAACAAAATTCATTAAAGTATGATTTTAAGGGCACTTCCGCTTATATATTTATTGGTCTGTTAATTTATTTAGCTTTATCGACCCCCATTCCCTTTATATACATTACTTATATACTTCAGGTATATAAGGGAGCCCTTATGTACAAGGAAATGTAACAAAATTAATTTTATGAAACTGCGAAAATTGATTTTAAGGGCACTTCCGCTTATATATTTATTGGTCTGTTAATTTATTTAGCTTTATCGACCCCCATTCCCTTTATATACATTACTTATATACCTCAGGTATATAAGGGAGAGCTTTTGTACATAGAAATGTAACAAAATTCATTAAAGTATGATTTTAAGGGCACTTCCGCTTATATATTTATGGGTCTGTTAATTTATTTAGCTTTATCGACCCCCATTCCCTTTATATACATTACTTATATACTTCAGGTATATAAGGGAGCCCTTATGTACAAGGAAATGTAACAAAATTAATTTTATGAAACTGCGAAAATTGATTTTAAGGGCACTTCCGCTTATATATTTATTGGTCTGTTAATTTATTTAGCTTTATCGACCCCCATTCCCTTTATATACATTACTTATATACCTCAGGTATATAAGGGAGAGCTTTTGTACATAGAAATGTAACAAAATTCATTAAAGTATGATTTTAAGGGCACTTCCGCTTATATATTTATTGGTCTGTTAATTTATTTAGCTTTATCGACCCCCATTCCCTTTATATACATTACTTATATACTTCAGGTATATAAGGGAGCCCTTATGTACAAGGAAATGTAACAAAATTAATTTTATGAAACTGCGAAAATTGATTTTAAGGGCACTTCCGCTTATATATTTATTGGTCTGTTAATTTATTTAGCTTTATCGACCCCCATTCCCTTTATATACATTACTTATATACTTCAGGTATATAAGGGAGCCCTTATGTACAAGGAAATGTAACAAAATTAATTTTATGAAACTGCGAAAATTGATTTTAAGGGCACTTCCGCTTATATATTTATTGGTCTGTTAATTTATTTAGCTTTATCGACCCCCATTCCCTTTATATACATTACTTATATACCTCAGGTATATAAGGGAGAGCTTTTGTACATAGAAATGTAACAAAATTCATTAAAGTATGATTTTAAGGGCACTTCCGCTTATATATTTATGGGTCTGTTAATTTATTTAGCTTTATCGACCCCCATTCCCTTTATATACATTACTTATATACTTCAGGTATATAAGGGAGCCCTTATGTACAAGGAAATGTAACAAAATTAATTTTATGAAACTGCGAAAATTGATTTTAAGGGCACTTCCGCTTATATATTTATTGGTCTGTTAATTTATTTAGCTTTATCGACCCCCATTCCCTTTATATACATTACTTATATACCTCAGGTATATAAGGGAGAGCTTTTGTACATAGAAATGTAACAAAATTCATTAAAGTATGATTTTAAGGGCACTTCCGCTTATCTATTTATTGGTCTGTTAATTTATTTAGCTTTATCGACCCCCATTCCCTTTATATACATTACTTATATACCTCAGGTATATAAGGGAGAGCTTTTGTACATAGAAATGTAACAAAATTCATTAAAGTATGATTTTAAGGGCACTTCCGCTTATATATTTATTGGTCTGTTAATTTATTTAGCTTTATCGACCCCCATTCCCTTTATATACATTACTTATATACCTCAGGTATATAAGGGAGAGCTTTTGTACATAGAAATGTAACAAAATTCATTAAAGTATGATTTTAAGGGCACTTCCGCTTATATATTTATTGGTCTGTTAATTTATTTAGCTTTATCGACCCCCATTCCCTTTATATACATTACTTATATACTTCAGGTATATAAGGGAGCCCTTATGTACAAGGAAATGTAACAAAATTAATTTTATGAAACTGCGAAAATTGATTTTAAGGGCACTTCCGCTTATATATTTATTGGTCTGTTAATTTATTTAGCTTTATCGACCCCCATTCCCTTTATATACATTACTTATATACCTCAGGTATATAAGGGAGAGCTTTTGTACATAGAAATGTAACAAAATTCATTAAAGTATGATTTTAAGGGCACTTCCGCTTATATATTTATTGGTCTGTTAATTTATTTAGCTTTATCGACCCCCATTCCCTTTATATACATTACTTATATACTTCAGGTATATAAGGGAGAGCTTTTGTACATAGAAATGTAACAAAATTCATTAAAGTATGATTTTAAGGGCACTTCCGCTTATATATTTATGGGTCTGTTAATTTATTTAGCTTTATCGACTCCCATTCCCTTTATATACATTACTTATATACCTCAGGTATATAAGGGAGAGCTTTTGTACATAGAAATGTAACAAAATTCATTAAAGTATGATTTTTAGGGCACTTCCGCTTATATATTTATGGGTCTGTTAATTTATTTAGCTTTATCGACCCCCATTCCCTTTATATACATTACTTATATACTTCAGGTATATAAGGGAGCCCTTATGTACAAGGAAATGTAACAAAATTAATTTTATGAAACTGCGAAAATTGATTTTAAGGGCACTTCCGC
Source organism: Thereva nobilitata (assembly GCA_963855945.1). Classification (NCBI taxonomy): domain Eukaryota; kingdom Metazoa; phylum Arthropoda; class Insecta; order Diptera; family Therevidae; genus Thereva; species Thereva nobilitata. The sequence continues at coordinate 109,766,220 of OY979698.1, read as the reverse complement.
TTATATATTTATTGGTCTGTTAATTTATTTAGCTTTATCGACCCCCATTCCCTTTATATACATTACTTATATACCTCAGGTATATAAGGGAGAGCTTTTGTACATAGAAATGTAACAAAATTCATTAAAGTATGATTTTAAGGGCACTTCCGCTTATATATTTATTGGTCTGTTAATTTATTTAGCTTTATCGACCCCCATTCCCTTTATATACATTACTTATATACCTCAGGTATATAAGGGAGAGCTTTTGTACATAGAAATGTAACAAAATTCATTAAAGTATGATTTTAAGGGCACTTCCGCTTATATATTTATTGGTCTGTTAATTTATTTAGCTTTATCGACCCCCATTCCCATTATATACATTACTTATATACCTCAGGTATATAAGGGAGAGCTTTTGTACATAGAAATGTAACAAAATTCATTAAAGTATGATTTTAAGGGCACTTCCGCTTATATATTTATTGGTCTGTTAATTTATTTAGCTTTATCGACCCCCATTCCCTTTATATACATTACTTATATACCTCAGGTATATAAGGGAGAGCTTTTGTACATAGAAATGTAACAAAATTCATTAAAGTATGATTTTAAGGGCACTTCCGCTTATATATTTATTGGTCTGTTAATTTATTTAGCTTTATCGACCCCCATTCCCTTTATATACATTACTTATATACTTCAGGTATATAAGGGAGCCCTTATGTACAAGGAAATGTAACAAAATTAATTTTATGAAACTGCGAAAATTGATTTTAAGGGCACTTCCGCTTATATATTTATTGGTCTGTTAATTTATTTAGCTTTATCGACCCCCATTCCCTTTATATACATTACTTATATACCTCAGGTATATAAGGGAGAGCTTTTGTACATAGAAATGTAACAAAATTCATTAAAGTATGATTTTAAGGGCACTTCCGCTTATATATTTATGGGTCTGTTAATTTATTTAGCTTTATCGACCCCCATTCCCTTTATATACATTACTTATATACTTCAGGTATATAAGGGAGCCCTTATGTACAAGGAAATGTAACAAAATTAATTTTATGAAACTGCGAAAATTGATTTTAAGGGCACTTCCGCTTATATATTTATTGGTCTGTTAATTTATTTAGCTTTATCGACCCCCATTCCCTTTATATACATTACTTATATACCTCAGGTATATAAGGGAGAGCTTTTGTACATAGAAATGTAACAAAATTCATTAAAGTATGATTTTAAGGGCACTTCCGCTTATATATTTATTGGTCTGTTAATTTATTTAGCTTTATCGACCCCCATTCCCTTTATATACATTACTTATATACTTCAGGTATATAAGGGAGCCCTTATGTACAAGGAAATGTAACAAAATTAATTTTATGAAACTGCGAAAATTGATTTTAAGGGCACTTCCGCTTATATATTTATTGGTCTGTTAATTTATTTAGCTTTATCGACCCCCATTCCCTTTATATACATTACTTATATACCTCAGGTATATAAGGGAGAGCTTTTGTACATAGAAATGTAACAAAATTCATTAAAGTATGATTTTAAGGGCACTTCCGCTTATATATTTATTGGTCTGTTAATTTATTTAGCTTCATCGACCCCCATTCCCTTTATATACATTACTTATATACCTCAGGTATATAAGGGAGGGCTTTTGTACATAGAAATGTAACAAAATTCATTAAAGTATGATTTTAAGGGCCCTTCCGCTTATATATTTATTGGTCTGTTAATTTATTTAGCTTTATCGACCCCCATTCCCTTTATATACATTACTTATATACCTCAGGTATATAAGGGAGAGCTTTTGTACATAGAAATGTAACAAAATTCATTAAAGTATGATTTTAAGGCACTTCCGCTTATATATTTATTGGTCTGTTAATTTATTTAGCTTTATCGACCCCCATTCCCTTTATATACATTACTTATATACTTCAGGTATATAAGGGAGCCCTTATGTACAAGGAAATGTAACAAAATTAATTTTATGAAACTGCGAAAATTGATTTTAAGGGCACTTCCGCTTATATATTTATTGGTCTGTTAATTTATTTAGCTTTATCGACCCCCATTCCCTTTATATACATTACTTATATACCTCAGGTATATAAGGGAGAGCTTTTGTACATAGAAATGTAACAAAATTCATTAAAGTATGATTTTAAGGGCACTTCCGCTTATATATTTATTGGTCTGTTAATTTATTTAGCTTTATCGACCCCCATTCCCTTTATATACATTACTTATATACCTCAGGTATATAAGGGAGAGCTTTTGTACATAGAAATGTAACAAAATTCATTAAAGTATGATTTTAAGGGCACTTCCGCTTATATATTTATTGGTCTGTTAATTTATTTAGCTTTATCGACCCCCATTCCCTTTATATACATTACTTATATACTTCAGGTATATAAGGGAGCCCTTATGTACAAGGAAATGTAACAAAATTAATTTTATGAAACTGCGAAAATTGATTTTAAGGGCACTTCCGCTTATATATTTATTGGTATGTTAATTTATTTAGCTTTATCGACCCCCATTCCCTTTATATACATTACTTATATACCTCAGGTATATAAGGGAGAGCTTTTGTACATAGAAATGTAACAAAATTCATTAAAGTATGATTTTAAGGGCACTTCCGCTTATATATTTATGGGTCTGTTAATTTATTTAGCTTTATCGACCCCCATTCCCTTTATATACATTACTTATATACCTCAGGTATATAAGGGAGAGCTTTTGTACATAGAAATGTAACAAAATTCATTAAAGTATGATTTTAAGGGCCCTTCCGCTTATATATTTATTGGTCTGTTAATTTATTTAGCTTTATCGACCCCCATTCCCTTTATATACATTACTTATATACCTCAGGTATATAAGGGAGAGCTTTTGTACATAGAAATGTAACAAAATTCATTAAAGTATGATTTTAAGGGCACTTCCGCTTATATATTTATTGGTCTGTTAATTTATTTAGCTTTATCGACCCCCATTCCCTTTATATACATTACTTATATACCTCAGGTATATAAGGGAGAGCTTTTGTACATAGAAATGTAACAAAATTCATTAAAGTATGATTTTAAGGGCACTTCCGCTTATATATTTATGGGTCTGTTAATTTATTTAGCTTTATCGACCCCCATTCCCTTTATATACATTACTTATATACTTCAGGTATATAAGGGAGCCCTTATGTACAAGGAAATGTAACAAAATTAATTTTATGAAACTGCGAAAATTGATTTTAAGGGCACTTCCGCTTATATATTTATTGGTCTGTTAATTTATTTAGCTTTATCGACCCCCATTCCCTTTATATACATTACTTATATACCTCAGGTATATAAGGGAGAGCTTTTGTACAGAGAAATGTAACAAAATTCATTAAAGTATGATTTTAAGGGCACTTCCGCTTATATATTTATTGGTCTGTTAATTTATTTAGCTTTATTGACCCCCATTCCCTTTATATACATTACTTATATACTTCAGGTATATAAGGGAGCCCTTATGTACAAGGAAATGTAACAAAATTAATTTTATGAAACTGCGAATATTGATTTTAAGGGCACTTCCGCTTATATATTTATTGGTCTGTTAATTTATTTAGCTTTATCGACCCCCATTCCCTTTATATACATTACTTATATACCTCAGGTATATAAGGGAGAGCTTTTGTACCTAGAAATGTAACAAAATTCATTAAAGTATGATTTTAAGGGCACTTCCGCTTATATATTTATGGGTCTGTTAATTTATTTAGCTTTATCGACCCCCATTCCCTTTATATACATTACTTATATACTTCAGGTATATAAGGGAACCCTTATGTACAAGGAAATGTAACAAAATTAATTTTATGAAACTGCGAAAATTGATTTTAAGGGCACTTCCGCTTATATATTTATTGGTCTGTTAATTTATTTAGCTTTATCGACCCCCATTCCCTTTATATACATTACTTATATACCTCAGGTATATAAGGGAGAGCTTTTGTACATAGAAATGTAACAAAATTCATTAAAGTATGATTTTAAGGGCACTTCCGCTTATATATTTATTGGTCTGTTAATTTATTTAGCTTTATCGACCCCCATTCCCTTTATATACATTACTTATATACCTCAGGTATATAAGGGAGAGCTTTTGTACATAGAAATGTAACAAAATTCATTAAAGTATGATTTTAAGGGCACTTCCGCTTATATATTTATTGGTCTGTTAATTTATTTAGCTTTATCGACCCCCATTCCCTTTATATACATTACTTATATACCTCAGGTATATAAGGGAGAGCTTTTGTACATAGAAATGTAACAAAATTCATTAAAGTATGATTTTAAGGGCACTTCCGCTTATATATTTATTGGTCTGTTAATTTATTTAGCTTTATCGACCCCCATTCCCTTTATATACATTACTTATATACCTGAGGTATATATGGGAGAGCTTTTGTACATAGAAATGTAACAAAATTCATTAAAATATGATTTTAAGGGCACTTCCGCTTATATATTTATTGGTCTGTTAATTTATTTAGCTTTATCGACCCCCATTCCCTTTATATACATTACTTATATACCTCAGGTATATAAGGGAGAGCTTTTGTACATAGAAATGTAACAAAATTCATTAAAGTATGATTTTAAGGGCACTTCCGCTTATATATTTATGGGTCTGTTAATTTATTTAGCTTTATCGACCCCCATTCCCTTTATATACATTACTTATATACTTCAGGTATATAAGGGAGCCCTTATGTACAAGGAAATGTAACAAAATTAATTTTATGAAACTGCGAAAATTGATTTTAAGGGCACTTCCGCTTATATATTTATTGGTCTGTTAATTTATTTAGCTTTATCGACCCCCATTCCCTTTATATACATTACTTATAGACTTCAGGTATATAAGGGAGCCCTTATGTACAAGGAAATGTAACAAAATTAATTTTATGAAACTGCGAAAATTGATTTTAAGGGCACTTCCGCTTATATATTTATTGGTCTGTTAATTTATTTAGCTTTATCGACCCCCATTCCCTTTATATACATTACTTATATACCTCAGGTATATAAGGGAGAGCTTTTGTACATAGAAATGTAACAAAATTCATTAAAGTATGATTTTAAGGGCACTTCCGCTTATATATTTATGGGTCTGTTAATTTATTTAGCTTTATCGACCCCCATTCCCTTTATATACATTACTTATATACTTCAGGTATATAAGGGAGCCCTTATGTACAAGAAATGTAACAAAATTAATTTTATGAAACTGCGAAAATTGATTTTAAGGGCACTTCCGCTTATATATTTATTGGTCTGTTAATTTATTTAGCTTCATCGACCCCCATTCCCTTTATATACATTACTTATATACCTCAGGTATATAAGGGAGGGCTTTTGTACATAGAAATGTAACAAAATTCATTAAAGTATGATTTTAAGGGCCCTTCCGCTTATATATTTATTGGTCTGTTAATTTATTTAGCTTTATCGACCCCCATTCCCTTTATATACATTACTTATATACCTCAGGTATATAAGGGAGAGCTTTTGTACATAGAAATGTAACAAAATTCATTAAAGTATGATTTTAAGGGCACTTCCGCTTATATATTTATTGGTCTGTTAATTTATTTAGCTTTATCGACCCCCATTCCCTTTATATACATTACTTATATACTTCAGGTATATAAGGGAGCCCTTATGTACAAGGAAATGTAACAAAATTAATTTTATGAAACTGCGAAAATTGATTTTAAGGGCACTTCCGCTTATATATTTATTGGTCTGTTAATTTATTTAGCTTTATCGACCCCCATTCCCTTTATATACATTACTTATATACCTCAGGTATATAAGGGAGAGCTTTTGTACATAGAAATGTAACAAAATTCATTAAAGTATGATTTTAAGGGCACTTCCGCTTATATATTTATTGGTCTGTTAATTTATTTAGCTTTATCGACCCCCATTCCCTTTATATACATTACTTATATACCTCAGGTATATAAGGGAGAGCTTTTGTACATAGAAATGTAACAAAATTCATTAAAGTATGATTTTAAGGGCACTTCCGCTTATATATTTATTGGTCTGTTAATTTATTTAGCTTTATCGACCCCCATTCCCTTTATATACATTACTTATATACTTCAGGTATATAAGGGAGCCCTTATGTACAAGGAAATGTAACAAAATTAATTTTATGAAACTGCGAAAATTGATTTTAAGGGCACTTCCGCTTATATATTTATTGGTATGTTAATTTATTTAGCTTTATCGACCCCCATTCCCTTTATATACATTACTTATATACCTCAGGTATATAAGGGAGAGCTTTTGTACATAGAAATGTAACAAAATTCATTAAAGTATGATTTTAAGGGCACTTCCGCTTATATATTTATGGGTCTGTTAATTTATTTAGCTTTATCGACCCCCATTCCCTTTATATACATTACTTATATACCTCAGGTATATAAGGGAGAGCTTTTGTACATAGAAATGTAACAAAATTCATTAAAGTATGATTTTAAGGGCCCTTCCGCTTATATATTTATTGGTCTGTTAATTTATTTAGCTTTATCGACCCCCATTCCCTTTATATACATTACTTATATACCTCAGGTATATAAGGGAGAGCTTTTGTACATAGAAATGTAACAAAATTCATTAAAGTATGATTTTAAGGGCACTTCCGCTTATATATTTATTGGTCTGTTAATTTATTTAGCTTTATCGACCCCCATTCCCTTTATATACATTACTTATATACCTCAGGTATATCAGGGAGAGCTTTTGTACAGAGAAATGTAACAAAATTCATTAAAGTATGATTTTAAGGGCACTTCCGCTTATATATTTATTGGTCTGTTAATTTATTTAGCTTTATTGACCCCCATTCCCTTTATATACATTACTTATATACTTCAGGTATATAAGGGAGCCCTTATGTACAAGGAAATGTAACAAAATTAATTTTATGAAACTGCGAATATTGATTTTAAGGGCACTTCCGCTTATATATTTATTGGTCTGTTAATTTATTTAGCTTTATCGACCCCCATTCCCTTTATATACATTACTTATATACCTCAGGTATATAAGGGAGAGCTTTTGTACATAGAAATGTAACAAAATTCATTAAAGTATGATTTTAAGGGCACTTCCGCTTATATATTTATGGGTCTGTTAATTTATTTAGCTTTATCGACCCCCATTCCCTTTATATACATTACTTATATACTTCAGGTATATAAGGGAACCCTTATGTACAAGGAAATGTAACAAAATTAATTTTATGAAACTGCGAAAATTGATTTTAAGGGCACTTCCGCTTATATATTTATTGGTCTGTTAATTTATTTAGCTTTATCGACCCCCATTCCCTTTATATACATTACTTATATACCTCAGGTATATAAGGGAGAGCTTTTGTACATAGAAATGTAACAAAATTCATTAAAGTATGATTTTAAGGGCACTTCCGCTTATATATTTATTGGTCTGTTAATTTATTTAGCTTTATCGACCCCCATTCCCTTTATATACATTACTTATATACCTCAGGTATATAAGGGAGAGCTTTTGTACATAGAAATGTAACAAAATTCATTAAAGTATGATTTTAAGGGCACTTCCGCTTATATATTTATTGGTCTGTTAATTTATTTAGCTTTATCGACCCCCATTCCCTTTATATACATTACCTATATACCTCAGGTATATAAGGGAGAGCTTTTGTACATAGAAATGTAACAAAATTCATTAAAGTATGATTTTAAGGGCACTTCCGCTTATATATTTATTGGTCTGTTAATTTATTTAGCTTTATCGACCCCCATTCCCTTTATATACATTACTTATATACCTGAGGTATATATGGGAGAGCTTTTGTACATAGAAATGTAACAAAATTCATTAAAATATGATTTTAAGGGCACTTCCGCTTATATATTTATTGGTCTGTTAATTTATTTAGCTTTATCGACCCCCATTCCCTTTATATACATTACTTATATACCTCAGGTATATAAGGGAGAGCTTTTGTACATAGAAATGTAACAAAATTCATTAAAGTATGATTTTAAGGGCACTTCCGCTTATATATTTATGGGTCTGTTAATTTATTTAGCTTTATCGACCCCCATTCCCTTTATATACATTACTTATATACTTCAGGTATATAAGGGAGCCCTTATGTACAAGGAAATGTAACAAAATTAATTTTATGAAACTGCGAAAATTGATTTTAAGGGCACTTCCGCTTATATATTTATTGGTCTGTTAATTTATTTAGCTTTATCGACCCCCATTCCCTTTATATACATTACTTATAGACTTCAGGTATATAAGGGAGCCCTTATGTACAAGGAAATGTAACAAAATTAATTTTATGAAACTGCGAAAATTGATTTTAAGGGCACTTCCGCTTATATATTTATTGGTCTGTTAATTTATTTAGCTTTATCGACCCCCATTCCCTTTATATACATTACTTATATACCTCAGGTATATAAGGGAGAGCTTTTGTACATAGAAATGTAACAAAATTCATTAAAGTATGATTTTAAGGGCACTTCCGCTTATATATTTATGGGTCTGTTAATTTATTTAGCTTTATCGACCCCCATTCCCTTTATATACATTACTTATATACTTCGGGTATATAAGGGAGCCCTTATGTACAAGGAAATGTAACAAAATTAATTTTATGAAACTGCGAAAATTGATTTTAAGGGCACTTCCGCTTATATATTTATTGGTCTGTTAATTTATTTAGCTTTATCGACCCCCATTCCCTTTATATACATTACTTATATACCTCAGGTATATAAGGGAGAGCTTTTGTACATAGAAATGTAACAAAATTCATTAAAGTATGATTTTAAGGGCACTTCCGCTTATATATTTATGGGTCTGTTAATTTATTTAGCTTTATCGACCCCCATTCCCTTTATATACATTACTTATATACTTCGGGTATATAAGGGAGCCCTTATGTACAAGGAAATGTAACAAAATTAATTTTATGAAACTGCGAAAATTGATTTTAAGGGCACTTCCGCTTATATATTTATTGGTCTGTTAATTTATTTAGCTTTATCGACCCCCATTCCCTTTATATACATTACTTATATACCTCAGGTATATAAGGGAGAGCTTTTGTACATAGAAATGTAACAAAATTCATTAAAGTATGATTTTAAGGGCACTTCCGCTTATATATTTATGGGTCTGTTAATTTATTTAGCTTTATCGACCCCCATTCCCTTTATATACATTACTTATATACTTCAGGTATATAAGGGAGCCCTTATGTACAAGGAAATGTAACAAAATTAATTTTATGAAACTGCGAAAATTGATTTTAAGGGCACTTCCGCTTATATATTTATTGGTCTGTTAATTTATTTAGCTTTATCGACCCCCATTCCCTTTATATACATTACTTATAGACTTCAGGTATATAAGGGAGCCCTTATGTACAAGGAAATGTAACAAAATTAATTTTATGAAACTGCGAAAATTGATTTTAAGGGCACTTCCGCTTATATATTTATTGGTCTGTTAATTTATTTAGCTTTATCGACCCCCATTCCCTTTATATACATTACTTATATACCTCAGGTATATAAGGGAGAGCTTTTGTACATAGAAATGTAACAAAATTCATTAAAGTATGATTTTAAGGGCACTTCCGCTTATATATTTATTGGTCTGTTAATTTATTTAGCTTTATCGACCCCCATTCCCTTTATATACATTACTTATATACCTCAGGTATATAAGGGAGAGCTTTTGTACATAGAAATGTAACAAAATTCATTAAAGTATGATTTGAAGGGCACTTCCGCTTATATATTTATTGGTCTGTTAATTTATTTAGCTTTATCGACCCCCATTCCCTTTATATACATTACTTATATACCTCAGGTATATAAGGGAGAGCTTTTGTACATAGAAATGTAACAAAATTCATTAAAGTATGATTTGAAGGGCACTTCCGCTTATATATTTATTGGTCTGTTAATTTATTTAGCTTTATCGACCCCCATTCCCTTTATATACATTACTTATATACCTCAGGTATATAAGGGAGAGCTTTTGTACATAGAAATGTAACAAAATTCATTAAAGTATGATTTTAAGGGCACTTCCGCTTATATATTTATTGGTCTGTTAATTTATTTAGCTTTATCGACCCCCATTCCCTTTATATACATTACTTATATACCTCAGGTATATAAGGGAGAGCTTTTGTACATAGAAATGTAACAAAATTCATTAAAGTATGATTTGAAGGGCACTTCCGCTTATATATTTATTGGTCTGTTAATTTATTTAGCTTTATCGACCCCCATTCCCTTTATATACATTACTTATATACCTCAGGTATATAAGGGAGAGCTTTTGTACATAGAAATGTAACAAAATTCATTAAAGTATGATTTTAAGGGCACTTCCGCTTATATATTTATTGGTCTGTTAATTTATTTAGCTTTATCGACCCCCATTCCCTTTATATACATTACTTATATACCTCAGGTATATAAGGGAGAGCTTTTGTACATAGAAATGTAACAAAATTCATTAAAGTATGATTTTAAGGGCACTTCCGCTTATATATTTATTGGTCTGTTAATTTATTTAGCTTTATCGACCCCCATTCCCTTTATATGCATTACTTATATACTTCAGGTATATAAGGGAGCCCTTATGTACAAGGAAATGTAACAAAATTAATTTTATGAAACTGCGAAAATTGATTTTAAGGGCACTTCCGCTTATATATTTATTGGTCTGTTAATTTATTTAGCTTTATCGACCCCCATTCCCTTTATATACATTACTTATATACCTCAGGTATATAAGGGAGAGCTTTTGTACATAGAAATGTAACAAAATTCATTAAAGTATGATTTTAAGGGCACTTCCGCTTATATATTTATGGGTCTGTTAATTTATTTAGCTTTATCGACCCCCATTCCCTTTATATACATTACTTATAGACTTCAGGTATATAAGGGAGCCCTTATGTACAAGGAAATGTAACAAAATTAATTTTATGAAACTGCGAAAATTGATTTTAAGGGCACTTCCGCTTATATATTTATTGGTCTGTTAATTTATTTAGCTTTATCGACCCCCATTCCCTTTATATACATTACTTATATACCTCAGGTATATAAGGGAGAGCTTTTGTACATAGAAATGTAACAAAATTCATTAAAGTATGATTTTAAGGGCACTTCCGCTTATATATTTATTGGTCTGTTAATTTATTTAGCTTTATCGACCCCCATTCCCTTTATATACATTACTTATATACCTCAGGTATATAAGGGAGAGCTTTTGTACATAGAAATGTAACAAAATTCATTAAAGTATGATTTTAAGGGCACTTCCGCTTATATATTTATTGGTCTGTTAATTTATTTAGCTTTATCGACCCCCATTCCCTTTATATACATTACTTATATACCTCAGGTATATAAGGGAGAGCTTTTGTACATAGAAATGTAACAAAATTCATTAAAGTATGATTTGAAGGGCACTTCCGCTTATATATTTATTGGTCTGTTAATTTATTTAGCTTTATCGACCCCCATTCCCTTTATATACATTACTTATATACCTCAGGTATATAAGGGAGAGCTTTTGTACATAGAAATGTAACAAAATTCATTAAAGTATGATTTTAAGGGCACTTCCGCTTATATATTTATTGGTCTGTTAATTTATTTAGCTTTATCGACCCCCATTCCCTTTATATACATTACTTATATACCTCAGGTATATAAGGGAGAGCTTTTGTACATAGAAATGTAACAAAATTCATTAAAGTATGATTTGAAGGGCACTTCCGCTTATATATTTATTGGTCTGTTAATTTATTTAGCTTTATCGACCCCCATTCCCTTTATATACATTACTTATATACCTCAGGTATATAAGGGAGAGCTTTTGTACATAGAAATGTAACAAAATTCATTAAAGTATGATTTGAAGGGCACTTCCGCTTATATATTTATTGGTCTGTTAATTTATTTAGCTTTATCGACCCCCATTCCCTTTATATACATTACTTATATACCTCAGGTATATAAGGGAGAGCTTTTGTACATAGAAATGTAACAAAATTCATTAAAGTATGATTTTAAGGGCACTTCCGCTTATATATTTATTGGTCTGTTAATTTATTTAGCTTTATCGACCCCCATTCCCTTTATATACATTACTTATATACCTCAGGTATATAAGGGAGAGCTTTTGTACATAGAAATGTAACAAAATTCATTAAAGTATGATTTGAAGGGCACTTCCGCTTATATATTTATTGGTCTGTTAATTTATTTAGCTTTATCGACCCCCATTCCCTTTATATACATTACTTATATACCTCAGGTATATAAGGGAGAGCTTTTGTACATAGAAATGTAACAAAATTCATTAAAGTATGATTTTAAGGGCACTTCCGCTTATATATTTATTGGTCTGTTAATTTATTTAGCTTTATCGACCCCCATTCCCTTTATATACATTACTTATATACCTCAGGTATATAAGGGAGAGCTTTTGTACATAGAAATGTAACAAAATTCATTAAAGTATGATTTTAAGGGCACTTCCGCTTATATATTTATTGGTCTGTTAATTTATTTAGCTTTATCGACCCCCATTCCCTTTATATGCATTACTTATATACTTCAGGTATATAAGGGAGCCCTTATGTACAAGGAAATGTAACAAAATTAATTTTATGAAACTGCGAAAATTGATTTTAAGGGCACTTCCGCTTATATATTTATTGGTCTGTTAATTTATTTAGCTTTATCGACCCCCATTCCCTTTATATACATTACTTATATACCTCAGGTATATAAGGGAGAGCTTTTGTACATAGAAATGTAACAAAATTCATTAAAGTATGATTTTAAGGGCACTTCCGCTTATATATTTATGGGTCTGTTAATTTATTTAGCTTTATCGACCCCCATTCCCTTTATATACTTTACTTATATACTTCAGGTATATAAGGGAGCCCTTATGTACAAGGAAATGTAACAAAATTAATTTTATGAAACTGCGAAAATTGATTTTAAGGGCACTTCCGCTTATATATTTATTGGTCTGTTAATTTATTTAGCTTTATCGACCCCCATTCCCTTTATATACATTACTTATATACTTCAGGTATATAAGGGAGCCCTTATGTACAAGGAAATGTAACAAAATTAATTTTATGAAACTGGAAAATTGATTTTAAGGGCACTTCCGCTTATATATTTATTGGTCTGTTAATTTATTTAGCTTTATCGACCCCCATTCCCTTTATATACATTACTTATATACTTCAGGTATATAAGGGAGCCCTTATGTACAAGGAAATGTAACAAAATTAATTTTATGAAACTGCGAAAATTGATTTTAAGGGCACTTCCGCTTATATATTTATTGGTCTGTTAATTTATTTAGCTTTATCGACCCCCATTCCCTTTATATACATTACTTATATACCTCAGGTATATAAGGGAGAGCTTTTGTACATAGAAATGTAACAAAATTCATTAAAGTATGATTTTAAAGGCACTTCCGGTTATATATTTATTGGTCTGTTAATTTATTTAGGTTTATCGACCCCCATTCCCTTTATATACATTACTTATATACTTCAGGTATATAAGGGAGCCCTTATGTACAAGGAAATGTAACAAAATTAATTTTATGAAACTGCGAAAATTGATTTTAAGGGCACTTCCGCTTATATATTTATTGGTCTGTTAATTTATTTAGCTTTATCGACCCCCATTCCCTTTATATACATTACTTATATACCTCAGGTATATAAGGGAGAGCTTTTGTACATAGAAATGTAACAAAATTCATTAAAGTATGATTTTAAGGGCACTTCCGCTTATATATTTATTGGTCTGTTAATTTATTTAGCTTTATCGACCCCCATTCCCTTTATATACATTACTTATATACTTCAGGTATATAAGGGAGCCCTTATGTACAAGGAAATGTAACAAAATTAATTTTATGAAACTGCGAAAATTGATTTTAAGGGCACTTCCGCTTATATATTTATTGGTCTGTTAATTTATTTAGCTTTATCGACCCCCATTCCCTTTATATACATTACTTATATACCTCAGGTATATAAGGGAGAGCTTTTGTACATAGAAATCACCCTTATTCCACACTCCGTCGGAAGACTTCTACGACGTAAGCTTACGCTACGACGTAACATATTCTGATATTCTGCACCAAAGATTCGGAGTGCGGAATGTCAAATTCGGGATTCGGAGAAAAAATATCATTACGTCGGAGTGTGGAATAAGGGTGTACGTAACAAAATTCATTAAAGTATGATTTTAAGGGCACTTCCGCTTATATATTTATGGGTCTGTTAATTTATTTAGCTTTATCGACCCCCATTCCCTTTATATACATTACTTATATACTTCAGGTATATAAGGGAGCCCTTATGTACAAGGAAATGTAACAAAATTAATTTTATGAAACTGCGAAAATTGATTTTAAGGGCACTTCCGCTTATATATTTATTGGTCTGTTAATTTATTTAGCTTTATCGACCCCCATTCCCTTTATATACATTACTTATATACCTCAGGTATATAAGGGAGAGCTTTTGTACATAGAAATGTAACAAAATTCATTAAAGTATGATTTTAAGGGCACTTCCGCTTATATATTTATTGGTCTGTTAATTTATTTAGCTTTATCGACCCCCATTCCCTTTATATACATTACTTATATACCTCAGGTATATAAGGGAGAGCTTTTGTACATAGAAATGTAACAAAATTCATTAAAGTATGATTTTAAGGGCACTTCCGCTTATATATTTATTGGTCTGTTAATTTATTTAGCTTTATCGACCCCCATTCCCTTTATATACATTACTTATATACCTCAGGTATATAAGGGAGAGCTTTTGTACATAGAAATGTAACAAAATTCATTAAAGTATGATTTTAAGGGCACTTCCGCTTATATATTTATGGGTCTGTTAATTTATTTAGCTTTATCGACCCCCATTCCCTTTATATACATTACTTATATACTTCAGGTATATAAGGGAGCCCTTATGTACAAGGAAATGTAACAAAATTAATTTTATGAAACTGCGAAAATTGATTTTAAGGGCACTTCCGCTTATATATTTATTGGTCTGTTAATTTATTTAGCTTTATCGACCCCCATTCCCTTTATATACATTACTTATATACCTCAGGTATATAAGGGAGAGCTTTTGTACATAGAAATGTAACAAAATTCATTAAAGTATGATTTTAAGGGCACTTCCGCTTATATATTTATTGGTCTGTTAATTTATTTAGCTTTATCGACCCCCATTCCCTTTATATACATTACTTATATACCTCAGGTATATAAGGGAGAGCTTTTGTACATAGAAATGTAACAAAATTCATTAAAGTATGATTTTAAGGGCACTTCCGCTTATATATTTATGGGTCTGTTAATTTATTTAGCTTTATCGACCCCCATTCCCTTTATATACTTTACTTATATACTTCAGGTATATAAGGGAGCCCTTATGTACAAGGAAATGTAACAAAATTAATTTTATGAAACTGCGAAAATTGATTTTAAGGGCACTTCCGCTTATATATTTATTGGTCTGTTAATTTATTTAGCTTTATCGACCCCCATTCCCTTTATATACATTACTTATATACTTCAGGTATATAAGGGAGCCCTTATGTACAAGGAAATGTAACAAAATTAATTTTATGAAACTGCGAAAATTGATTTTAAGGGCACTTCCGCTTATATATTTATTGGTCTGTTAATTTATTTAGCTTTATCGACCCCCATTCCCTTTGTATACATTACTTATATACTTCAGGTATATAAGGGAGCCCTTATGTACAAGGAAATGTAACAAAATTAATTTTATGAAACTGGAAAATTGATTTTAAGGGCACTTCCGCTTATATATTTATTGGTCTGTTAATTTATTTAGCTTTATCGACCCCCATTCCCTTTATATACATTACTTATATACTTCAGGTATATAAGGGAGCCCTTATGTACAAGGAAATGTAACAAAATTAATTTTATGAAACTGCGAAAATTGATTTTAAGGGCACTTCCGCTTATATATTTATTGGTCTGTTAATTTATTTAGCTTTATCGACCCCCATTCCCTTTATATACATTACTTATATACTTCAGGTATATAAGGGAGCCCTTATGTACAAGGAAATGTAACAAAATTAATTTTATGAAACTGCGAAAATTGATTTTAAGGGCACTTCCGCTTATATATTTATTGGTCTGTTAATTTATTTAGCTTTATCGACCCCCATTCCCTTTATATACATTACTTATATACCTCAGGTATATAAGGGAGAGCTTTTGTACATAGAAATGTAACAAAATTCATTAAAGTATGATTTTAAGGGCACTTCCGCTTATATATTTATGGGTCTGTTAATTTATTTAGCTTTATCGACCCCCATTCCCTTTATATACATTACTTATATACTTCAGGTATATAAGGGAGCCCTTATGTACAAGGAAATGTAACAAAATTAATTTTATGAAACTGCAAAAATTGATTTTAAGGGCACTTCCGCTTATATATTTATTGGTCTGTTAATTTATTTAGCTTTATCGACCCCCATTCCCTTTATATACATTACTTATATACCTCAGGTATATAAGGGAGAGCTTTTGTACATAGAAATGTAACAAAATTCATTAAAGTATGATTTTAAGGGCACTTCCGGTTATATATTTATTGGTCTGTTAATTTATTTAGCTTTATCGACCCCCATTCCCTTTATATACATTACTTATATACTTCAGGTATATAAGGGAGCCCTTATGTACAAGGAAATGTAACAAAATTAATTTTATGAAACTGCGAAAATTGATTTTAAGGGCACTTCCGCTTATATATTTATTGGTCTGTTAATTTATTTAGCTTTATCGACCCCCATTCCCTTTATATACATTACTTATATACCTCAGGTATATAAGGGAGAGCTTTTGTACATAGAAATGTAACAAAATTCATTAAAGTATGATTTTAAGGGCACTTCCGCTTATATATTTATTGGTCTGTTAATTTATTTAGCTTTATCGACCCCCATTCCCTTTATATACATTACTTATATACCTCAGGTATATAAGGGAGAGCTTTTGTACATAGAAATGTAACAAAATTCATTAAAGTATGATTTTAAGGGCACTTCCGCTTATATATTTATGGGTCTGTTAATTTATTTAGCTTTATCGACCCCCATTCCCTTTATATACATTACTTATATACTTCAGGTATATAAGGGAACCCTTATGTACAAGGAAATGTAACAAAATTAATTTTATGAAACTGCGAAAATTGATTTTAAGGGCACTTCCGCTTATATATTTATTGGTCTGTTAATTTATTTAGCTTTATCGACCCCCATTCCCTTTATATACATTACTTATATACCTCAGGTATATAAGGGAGAGCTTTTGTACATAGAAATGTAACAAAATTCATTAAAGTATGATTTTAAGGGCACTTCCGCTTATATATTTATTGGTCTGTTAATTTATTTAGCTTTATCGACCCCCATTCCCTTTATATACATTACTTATATACCTCAGGTATATAAGGGAGAGCTTTTGTACATAGAAATGTAACAAAATTCATTAAAGTATGATTTTAAGGGCACTTCCGCTTATATATTTATTGGTCTGTTAATTTATTTAGCTTTATCGACCTCCATTCCCTTTATATACATTACTTATATACCTCAGGTATATAAGGGAGAGCTTTTGTACATAGAAATGTAACAAAATTCATTAAAGTATGATTTTAAGGGCACTTCCGCTTATATATTTATTGGTCTGTTAATTTATTTAGCTTTATCGACCCCCATTCCCTTTATATACATTACTTATATACCTCAGGTATATAAGGGAGAGCTTTTGTACATAGAAATGTAACAAAATTCATTAAAGTATGATTTTAAGGGCACTTCCGCTTATATCTTTATGGGTCTGTTAATTTATTTAGCTTTATCGACCCCCATTCCCTTTATATACATTACTTATATACCTCAGGTATATAAGGGAGAGCTTTTGTACATAGAAATGTAACAAAATTCATTAAAGTATGATTTTAAGGGCACTTCCGCTTATATATTTATTGGTCTGTTAATTTATTTAGCTTTATCGACCCCCATTCCCTTTATATACATTACTTATATACTTCAGGTATATAAGGGAGCCCTTATGTACAAGGAAATGTAACAAAATTAATTTTATGAAACTGCGAAAATTGATTTTAAGGGCACTTCCGCTTATATATTTATTGGTCTGTTAATTTATTTAGCTTTATCGACCCCCATTCCCTTTATATACATTACTTATATACCTCAGGTATATAAGGGAGAGCTTTTGTACATAGAAATGTAACAAAATTCATTAAAGTATGATTTTAAGGGCACTTCCGCTTATATATTTATTGGTCTGTTAATTTATTTAGCTTTATCGACCCCCATTCCCTTTATATACATTACTTATATACCTCAGGTATATAAGGGAGAGATTTTGTACATAGAAATGTAACAAAATTCATTAAAGTATGATTTTTAGGGCACTTCCGCTTATATATTTATGGGTCTGTTAATTTATTTAGCTTTATCGACCCCCATTCCCTTTATATACATTACTTATATACCTCAGGTATATAAGGGAGAGCTTTTGTACATAGAAATGTAACAAAATTCATTAAAGTATGATTTTAAGGGCACTTCCGCTTATATATTTATTGGTCTGTTAATTTATTTAGCTTTATCGACCCCCATTCCCTTTATATACATTACTTATATCCCTCAGGTATATAAGGGAGAGCTTTTGTACATAGAAATGTAACAAAATTCATTAAAGTATGATTTTAAGGGCACTTCCGCTTATATATTTATTGGTCTGTTAATTTATTTAGCTTTATCGACCCCCATTCCCTTTATATACATTACTTATATACTTCAGGTATATAAGGGAGCCCTTATGTACAAGGAAATGTAACAAAATTAATTTTATGAAACTGCGAAAATTGATTTTAAGGGCACTTCCGCTTATATATTTATTGGTCTGTTAATTTATTTAGCTTTATCGACCCCCATTCCCTTTATATACATTACTTATATACCTCAGGTATATAAGGGAGAGCTTTTGTACATAGAAATGTAACAAAATTCATTAAAGTATGATTTTTAGGGCACTTCCGCTTATATATTTATTGGTCTGTTAATTTATTTAGCTTTATCGACCCCCATTCCCTTTATATACATTACTTATATACTTCAGGTATATAAGGGAGCCCTTATGTACAAGGAAATGTAACAAAATTAATTTTATGAAACTGCGAAAATTGATTTTAAGGGCACTTCCGCTTATATATTTATTGGTCTGTTAATTTATTTAGCTTTATCGACCCCCATTCCCTTTGTATACATTACTTATATACCTCAGGTATATAAGGGAGAGCTTTTGTACATAGAAATGTAACAAAATTCATTAAAGTATGATTTTAAGGGCACTTCCGCTTATATATTTATTGGTCTGTTAATTTATTTAGCTTTATCGACCCCCATTCCCTTTATATACATTACTTATATACTTCAGGTATATAAGGGAGCCCTTATGTACAAGGAAATGTAACAAAATTAATTTTATGAAACTGCGAAAATTGATTTTAAGGGCACTTCCGCTTATATATTTATTGGTCTGTTAATTTATTTAGCTTTATCGACCCCCATTCCCTTTATATACATTACTTATATACCTCAGGTATATAAGGGAGAGCTTTTGTACATAGAAATGTAACAAAATTCATTAAAGTATGATTTTAAGGGCACTTCCGCTTATATATTTATGGGTCTGTTAATTTATTTAGCTTTATCGACCCCCATTCCCTTTATATACTTTACTTATATACTTCAGGTATATAAGGGAGCCCTTATGTACAAGGAAATGTAACAAAATTAATTTTATGAAACTGCGAAAATTGATTTTAAGGGCACTTCCGCTTATATATTTATTGGTCTGTTAATTTATTTAGCTTTATCGACCCCCATTCCCTTTATATACATTACTTATATACTTCAGGTATATAAGGGAGCCCTTATGTACAAGGAAATGTAACAAAATTAATTTTATGAAACTGCGAAAATTGATTTTAAGGGCACTTCCGCTTATATATTTATTGGTCTGTTAATTTATTTAGCTTTATCGACCCCCATTCCCTTTGTATACATTACTTATATACTTCAGGTATATAAGGGAGCCCTTATGTACAAGGAAATGTAACAAAATTAATTTTATGAAACTGGAAAATTGATTTTAAGGGCACTTCCGCTTATATATTTATTGGTCTGTTAATTTATTTAGCTTTATCGACCCCCATTCCCTTTATATACATTACTTATATACTTCAGGTATATAAGGGAGCCCTTATGTACAAGGAAATGTAACAAAATTAATTTTATGAAACTGCGAAAATTGATTTTAAGGGCACTTCCGCTTATATATTTATTGGTCTGTTAATTTATTTAGCTTTATCGACCCCCATTCCCTTTATATACATTACTTATATACTTCAGGTATATAAGGGAGCCCTTATGTACAAGGAAATGTAACAAAATTAATTTTATGAAACTGCGAAAATTGATTTTAAGGGCACTTCCGCTTATATATTTATTGGTCTGTTAATTTATTTAGCTTTATCGACCCCCATTCCCTTTATATACATTACTTATATACCTCAGGTATATAAGGGAGAGCTTTTGTACATAGAAATGTAACAAAATTCATTAAAGTATGATTTTAAGGGCACTTCCGCTTATATATTTATGGGTCTGTTAATTTATTTAGCTTTATCGACCCCCATTCCCTTTATATACATTACTTATATACTTCAGGTATATAAGGGAGCCCTTATGTACAAGGAAATGTAACAAAATTAATTTTATGAAACTGCGAAAATTGATTTTAAGGGCACTTCCGCTTATATATTTATTGGTCTGTTAATTTATTTAGCTTTATCGACCCCCATTCCCTTTATATACATTACTTATATACCTCAGGTATATAAGGGAGAGCTTTTGTACATAGAAATGTAACAAAATTCATTAAAGTATGATTTTAAGGGCACTTCCGGTTATATATTTATTGGTCTGTTAATTTATTTAGCTTTATCGACCCCCATTCCCTTTATATACATTACTTATATACTTCAGGTATATAAGGGAGCCCTTATGTACAAGGAAATGTAACAAAATTAATTTTATGAAACTGCGAAAATTGATTTTAAGGGCACTTCCGCTTATATATTTATTGGTCTGTTAATTTATTTAGCTTTATCGACCCCCATTCCCTTTATATACATTACTTATATACCTCAGGTATATAAGGGAGAGCTTTTGTACATAGAAATGTAACAAAATTCATTAAAGTATGATTTTAAGGGCACTTCCGCTTATATATTTATTGGTCTGTTAATTTATTTAGCTTTATCGACCCCCATTCCCTTTATATACATTACTTATATACCTCAGGTATATAAGGGAGAGCTTTTGTACATAGAAATGTAACAAAATTCATTAAAGTATGATTTTAAGGGCACTTCCGCTTATATATTTATGGGTCTGTTAATTTATTTAGCTTTATCGACCCCCATTCCCTTTATATACATTACTTATATACTTCAGGTATATAAGGGAACCCTTATGTACAAGGAAATGTAACAAAATTAATTTTATGAAACTGCGAAAATTGATTTTAAGGGCACTTCCGCTTATATATTTATTGGTCTGTTAATTTATTTAGCTTTATCGACCCCCATTCCCTTTATATACATTACTTATATACCTCAGGTATATAAGGGAGAGCTTTTGTACATAGAAATGTAACAAAATTCATTAAAGTATGATTTTAAGGGCACTTCCGCTTATATATTTATTGGTCTGTTAATTTATTTAGCTTTATCGACCCCCATTCCCTTTATATACATTACTTATATACCTCAGGTATATAAGGGAGAGCTTTTGTACATAGAAATGTAACAAAATTCATTAAAGTATGATTTTAAGGGCACTTCCGCTTATATATTTATTGGTCTGTTAATTTATTTAGCTTTATCGACCTCCATTCCCTTTATATACATTACTTATATACCTCAGGTATATAAGGGAGAGCTTTTGTACATAGAAATGTAACAAAATTCATTAAAGTATGATTTTAAGGGCACTTCCGCTTATATATTTATTGGTCTGTTAATTTATTTAGCTTTATCGACCCCCATTCCCTTTATATACATTACTTATATACCTCAGGTATATAAGGGAGAGCTTTTGTACATAGAAATGTAACAAAATTCATTAAAGTATGATTTTAAGGGCACTTCCGCTTATATCTTTATGGGTCTGTTAATTTATTTAGCTTTATCGACCCCCATTCCCTTTATATACATTACTTATATACCTCAGGTATATAAGGGAGAGCTTTTGTACATAGAAATGTAACAAAATTCATTAAAGTATGATTTTAAGGGCACTTCCGCTTATATATTTATTGGTCTGTTAATTTATTTAGCTTTATCGACCCCCATTCCCTTTATATACATTACTTATATACCTCAGGTATATAAGGGAGAGCTTTTGTACATAGAAATGTAACAAAATTCATTAAAGTATGATTTTAAGGGCACTTCCGCTTATATATTTATGGGTCTGTTAATTTATTTAGCTTTATCGACCCCCATTCCCTTTATATACTTTACTTATATACTTCAGGTATATAAGGGAGCCCTTATGTACAAGGAAATGTAACAAAATTAATTTTATGAAACTGCGAAAATTGATTTTAAGGGCACTTCCGCTTATATATTTATTGGTCTGTTAATTTATTTAGCTTTATCGACCCCCATTCCCTTTATATACATTACTTATATACTTCAGGTATATAAGGGAGCCCTTATGTACAAGGAAATGTAACAAAATTAATTTTATGAAACTGCGAAAATTGATTTTAAGGGCACTTCCGCTTATATATTTATTGGTCTGTTAATTTATTTAGCTTTATCGACCCCCATTCCCTTTGTATACATTACTTATATACTTCAGGTATATAAGGGAGCCCTTATGTACAAGGAAATGTAACAAAATTAATTTTATGAAACTGGAAAATTGATTTTAAGGGCACTTCCGCTTATATATTTATTGGTCTGTTAATTTATTTAGCTTTATCGACCCCCATTCCCTTTATATACATTACTTATATACTTCAGGTATATAAGGGAGCCCTTATGTACAAGGAAATGTAACAAAATTAATTTTATGAAACTGCGAAAATTGATTTTAAGGGCACTTCCGCTTATATATTTATTGGTCTGTTAATTTATTTAGCTTTATCGACCCCCATTCCCTTTATATACATTACTTATATACTTCAGGTATATAAGGGAGCCCTTATGTACAAGGAAATGTAACAAAATTAATTTTATGAAACTGCGAAAATTGATTTTAAGGGCACTTCCGCTTATATATTTATTGGTCTGTTAATTTATTTAGCTTTATCGACCCCCATTCCCTTTATATACATTACTTATATACCTCAGGTATATAAGGGAGAGCTTTTGTACATAGAAATGTAACAAAATTCATTAAAGTATGATTTTAAGGGCACTTCCGCTTATATATTTATGGGTCTGTTAATTTATTTAGCTTTATCGACCCCCATTCCCTTTATATACATTACTTATATACTTCAGGTATATAAGGGAGCCCTTATGTACAAGGAAATGTAACAAAATTAATTTTATGAAACTGCGAAAATTGATTTTAAGGGCACTTCCGCTTATATATTTATTGGTCTGTTAATTTATTTAGCTTTATCGACCCCCATTCCCTTTATATACATTACTTATATACCTCAGGTATATAAGGGAGAGCTTTTGTACATAGAAATGTAACAAAATTCATTAAAGTATGATTTTAAGGGCACTTCCGGTTATATATTTATTGGTCTGTTAATTTATTTAGCTTTATCGACCCCCATTCCCTTTATATACATTACTTATATACTTCAGGTATATAAGGGAGCCCTTATGTACAAGGAAATGTAACAAAATTAATTTTATGAAACTGCGAAAATTGATTTTAAGGGCACTTCCGCTTATATATTTATTGGTCTGTTAATTTATTTAGCTTTATCGACCCCCATTCCCTTTATATACATTACTTATATACCTCAGGTATATAAGGGAGAGCTTTTGTACATAGAAATGTAACAAAATTCATTAAAGTATGATTTTAAGGGCACTTCCGCTTATATATTTATTGGTCTGTTAATTTATTTAGCTTTATCGACCCCCATTCCCTTTATATACATTACTTATATACCTCAGGTATATAAGGGAGAGCTTTTGTACATAGAAATGTAACAAAATTCATTAAAGTATGATTTTAAGGGCACTTCCGCTTATATATTTATGGGTCTGTTAATTTATTTAGCTTTATCGACCCCCATTCCCTTTATATACATTACTTATATACTTCAGGTATATAAGGGAACCCTTATGTACAAGGAAATGTAACAAAATTAATTTTATGAAACTGCGAAAATTGATTTTAAGGGCACTTCCGCTTATATATTTATTGGTCTGTTAATTTATTTAGCTTTATCGACCCCCATTCCCTTTATATACATTACTTATATACCTCAGGTATATAAGGGAGAGCTTTTGTACATAGAAATGTAACAAAATTCATTAAAGTATGATTTTAAGGGCACTTCCGCTTATATATTTATTGGTCTGTTAATTTATTTAGCTTTATCGACCCCCATTCCCTTTATATACATTACTTATATACCTCAGGTATATAAGGGAGAGCTTTTGTACATAGAAATGTAACAAAATTCATTAAAGTATGATTTTAAGGGCACTTCCGCTTATATATTTATTGGTCTGTTAATTTATTTAGCTTTATCGACCTCCATTCCCTTTATATACATTACTTATATACCTCAGGTATATAAGGGAGAGCTTTTGTACATAGAAATGTAACAAAATTCATTAAAGTATGATTTTAAGGGCACTTCCGCTTATATATTTATTGGTCTGTTAATTTATTTAGCTTTATCGACCCCCATTCCCTTTATATACATTACTTATATACCTCAGGTATATAAGGGAGAGCTTTTGTACATAG
This sequence comes from Thereva nobilitata, assembly GCA_963855945.1. Taxonomy (NCBI): domain Eukaryota; kingdom Metazoa; phylum Arthropoda; class Insecta; order Diptera; family Therevidae; genus Thereva; species Thereva nobilitata. The sequence goes on along the minus strand of OY979698.1, from coordinate 109,740,923 downwards.
AAATGTAACAAAATTCATTAAAGTATGATTTTAAGGGCACTTCCGCTTATATCTTTATGGGTCTGTTAATTTATTTAGCTTTATCGACCCCCATTCCCTTTATATACATTACTTATATACCTCAGGTATATAAGGGAGAGCTTTTGTACATAGAAATGTAACAAAATTCATTAAAGTATGATTTTAAGGGCACTTCCGCTTATATATTTATTGGTCTGTTAATTTATTTAGCTTTATCGACCCCCATTCCCTTTATATACATTACTTATATACTTCAGGTATATAAGGGAGCCCTTATGTACAAGGAAATGTAACAAAATTAATTTTATGAAACTGCGAAAATTGATTTTAAGGGCACTTCCGCTTATATATTTATTGGTCTGTTAATTTATTTAGCTTTATCGACCCCCATTCCCTTTATATACATTACTTATATACCTCAGGTATATAAGGGAGAGCTTTTGTACATAGAAATGTAACAAAATTCATTAAAGTATGATTTTAAGGGCACTTCCGCTTATATATTTATTGGTCTGTTAATTTATTTAGCTTTATCGACCCCCATTCCCTTTATATACATTACTTATATACCTCAGGTATATAAGGGAGAGCTTTTGTACATAGAAATGTAACAAAATTCATTAAAGTATGGTTTTTAGGGCACTTCCGCTTATATATTTATGGGTCTGTTAATTTATTTAGCTTTATCGACCCCCATTCCCTTTATATACATTACTTATATACCTCAGGTATATAAGGGAGAGCTTTTGTACATAGAAATGTAACAAAATTCATTAAAGTATGATTTTAAGGGCACTTCCGCTTATATATTTATTGGTCTGTTAATTTATTTAGCTTTATCGACCCCCATTCCCTTTATATACATTACTTATATCCCTCAGGTATATAAGGGAGAGCTTTTGTACATAGAAATGTAACAAAATTCATTAAAGTATGATTTTAAGGGCACTTCCGCTTATATATTTATTGGTCTGTTAATTTATTTAGCTTTATCGACCCCCATTCCCTTTATATACATTACTTATATACTTCAGGTATATAAGGGAGCCCTTATGTACAAGGAAATGTAACAAAATTAATTTTATGAAACTGCGAAAATTGATTTTAAGGGCACTTCCGCTTATATATTTATTGGTCTGTTAATTTATTTAGCTTTATCGACCCCCATTCCCTTTATATACATTACTTATATACCTCAGGTATATAAGGGAGAGCTTTTGTACATAGAAATGTAACAAAATTCATTAAAGTATGATTTTTAGGGCACTTCCGTTTATATATTTATTGGTCTGTTAATTTATTTAGCTTTATCGACCCCCATTCCCTTTATATACATTACTTATATACTTCAGGTATATAAGGGAGCCCTTATGTACAAGGAAATGTAACAAAATTAATTTTATGAAACTGCGAAAATTGATTTTAAGGGCACTTCCGCTTATATATTTATTGGTCTGTTAATTTATTTAGCTTTATCGACCCCCATTCCCTTTGTATACATTACTTATATACCTCAGGTATATAAGGGAGAGCTTTTGTACATAGAAATGTAACAAAATTCATTAAAGTATGATTTTAAGGGCACTTCCGCTTATATATTTATTGGTCTGTTAATTTATTTAGCTTTATCGACCCCCATTCCCTTTATATACATTACTTATATACTTCAGGTATATAAGGGAGCCCTTATGTACAAGGAAATGTAACAAAATTAATTTTATGAAACTGCGAAAATTGATTTTAAGGGCACTTCCGCTTATATATTTATTGGTCTGTTAATTTATTTAGCTTTATCGACCCCCATTCCCTTTATATACATTACTTATATACCTCAGGTATATAAGGGAGAGCTTTTGTACATAGAAATGTAACAAAATTCATTAAAGTATGATTTTAAGGGCACTTCCGCTTATATATTTATGGGTCTGTTAATTTATTTAGCTTTATCGACCCCCATTCCCTTTATATACATTACTTATATACTTCAGGTATATAAGGGAGCCCTTATGTACAAGGAAATGTAACAAAATTAATTTTAAGGGCACTTCCGCTTATATATTTATTGGTCTGTTAATTTATTTAGCTTTATCGACCCCCATTCCCTTTATATACATTACTTATATACCTCAGGTATATAAGGGAGAGCTTTTGTACATAGAAATGTAACAAAATTCATTAAAGTATGATTTTAAGGGCACTTCCGCTTATATATTTATTGGTCTGTTAATTTATTTAGCTTTATCGACCCCCATTCCCTTTATATACATTACTTATATACTTCAGGTATATAAGGGAGCCCTTATGTACAAGGAAATGTAACAAAATTAATTTTATGAAACTGCGAAAATTGATTTTAAGGGCACTTCCGCTTATATATTTATTGGTCTGTTAATTTATTTAGCTTTATCGACCCCCATTCCCTTTATATACATTACTTATATACCTCAGGTATATAAGGGAGAGCTTTTGTACATAGAAATGTAACAAAATTCATTAAAGTATGATTTTAAGGGCACTTCCGCTTATATATTTATTGGTCTGTTAATTTATTTAGCTTTATCGACCCCCATTCCCTTTATATACATTACTTATATACTTCAGGTATATAAGGGAGCCCTTATGTACAAGGAAATGTAACAAAATTAATTTTATGAAACTGCGAAAATTGATTTTAAGGGCACTTCCGCTTATATATTTATTGGTCTGTTAATTTATTTAGCTTTATCGACCCCCATTCCCTTTATATACATTACTTATATACCTCAGTTATATAAGGGAGAGCTTTTGTACATAGAAATGTAACAAAATTCATTAAAGTATGATTTTAAGGGCACTTCCGCTTATATATTTATGGGTCTGTTAATTTATTTAGCTTTATCGACCCCCATTCCCTTTATATACATTACTTATATACTTCAGGTATATAAGGGAGCCCTTATGTACAAGGAAATGTAACAAAATTAATTTTATGAAACTGCGAAAATTGATTTTAAGGGCACTTCCGCTTATATATTTATTGGTCTGTTAATTTATTTAGCTTTATCGACCCCCATTCCCTTTATATACATTACTTATATACCTCAGGTATATAAGGGAGAGCTTTTGTACATAGAAATGTAACAAAATTCATTAAAGTATGATTTTAAGGGCACTTCCGCTTATATATTTATTGGTCTGTTAATTTATTTAGCTTTATCGACCCCCATTCCCTTTATATACATTACTTATATACTTCAGGTATATAAGGGAGCCCTTATGTACAAGGAAATGTAACAAAATTAATTTTATGAAACTGCGAAAATTGATTTTAAGGGCACTTCCGCTTATATATTTATTGGTCTGTTAATTTATTTAGCTTTATCGACCCCCATTCCCTTTATATACATTACTTATATACTTCAGGTATATAAGGGAGCCCTTATGTACAAGGAAATGTAACAAAATTAATTTTATGAAACTGCGAAAATTGATTTTAAGGGCACTTCCGCTTATATATTTATTGGTCTGTTAATTTATTTAGCTTTATCGACCCCCATTCCCTTTATATACATTACTTATATACCTCAGGTATATAAGGGAGAGCTTTTGTACATAGAAATGTAACAAAATTCATTAAAGTATGATTTTAAGGGCACTTCCGCTTATATATTTATGGGTCTGTTAATTTATTTAGCTTTATCGACCCCCATTCCCTTTATATACATTACTTATATACTTCAGGTATATAAGGGAGCCCTTATGTACAAGGAAATGTAACAAAATTAATTTTATGAAACTGCGAAAATTGATTTTAAGGGCACTTCCGCTTATATATTTATTGGTCTGTTAATTTATTTAGCTTTATCGACCCCCATTCCCTTTATATACATTACTTATATACCTCAGGTATATAAGGGAGAGCTTTTGTACATAGAAATGTAACAAAATTCATTAAAGTATGATTTTAAGGGCACTTCCGCTTATATATTTATTGGTCTGTTAATTTATTTAGCTTTATCGACCCCCATTCCCTTTATATACATTACTTATATACTTCAGGTATATAAGGGAGCCCTTATGTACAAGGAAATGTAACAAAATTAATTTTATGAAACTGCGAAAATTGATTTTAAGGGCACTTCCGCTTATATATTTATTGGTCTGTTAATTTATTTAGCTTTATCGACCCCCATTCCCTTTATATACATTACTTATATACCTCAGGTATATAAGGGAGAGCTTTTGTACATAGAAATGTAACAAAATTCATTAAAGTATGATTTTAAGGGCACTTCCGCTTATATATTTATTGGTCTGTTAATTTATTTAGCTTTATCGACCCCCATTCCCTTTATATACATTACTTATATACTTCAGGTATATAAGGGAGCCCTTATGTACAAGGAAATGTAACAAAATTAATTTTATGAAACTGCGAAAATTGATTTTAAGGGCACTTCCGCTTATATATTTATTGGTCTGTTAATTTATTTAGCTTTATCGACCCCCATTCCCTTTATATACATTACTTATATACCTCAGGTATATAAGGGAGAGCTTTTGTACATAGAAATGTAACAAAATTCATTAAAGTATGATTTTAAGGGCACTTCCGCTTATATATTTATGGGTCTGTTAATTTATTTAGCTTTATCGACCCCCATTCCCTTTATATACATTACTTATATACTTCAGGTATATAAGGGAGCCCTTATGTACAAGGAAATGTAACAAAATTAATTTTATGAAACTGCGAAAATTGATTTTAAGGGCACTTCCGCTTATATATTTATTGGTCTGTTAATTTATTTAGCTTTATCGACCCCCATTCCCTTTATATACATTACTTATATACCTCAGGTATATAAGGGAGAGCTTTTGTACATAGAAATGTAACAAAATTCATTAAAGTATGATTTTAAGGGCACTTCCGCTTATATATTTATTGGTCTGTTAATTTATTTAGCTTTATCGACCCCCATTCCCTTTATATACATTACTTATATACTTCAGGTATATAAGGGAGCCCTTATGTACAAGGAAATGTAACAAAATTAATTTTATGAAACTGCGAAAATTGATTTTAAGGGCACTTCCGCTTATATATTTATTGGTCTGTTAATTTATTTAGCTTTATCGACCCCCATTCCCTTTATATACATTACTTATATACCTCAGGTATATAAGGGAGAGCTTTTGTACATAGAAATGTAACAAAATTCATTAAAGTATGATTTTAAGGGCACTTCCGCTTATATATTTATTGGTCTGTTAATTTATTTAGCTTTATCGACCCCCATTCCCTTTATATACATTACTTATATACTTCAGGTATATAAGGGAGCCCTTATGTACAAGGAAATGTAACAAAATTAATTTTATGAAACTGCGAAAATTGATTTTAAGGGCACTTCCGCTTATATATTTATTGGTATGTTAATTTATTTAGCTTTATCGACCCCCATTCCCTTTATATACATTACTTATATACCTCAGGTATATAAGGGAGAGCTTTTGTACATAGAAATGTAACAAAATTCATTAAAGTATGATTTTAAGGGCACTTCCGCTTATATATTTATTGGTCTGTTAATTTATTTAGCTTTATCGACCCCCATTCCCTTTATATACATTACTTATATACCTCAGGTATATAAGGGAGAGCTTTTGTACATAGAAATGTAACAAAATTCATTAAAGTATGATTTTAAGGGCACTTCCGCTTATATATTTATTGGTCTGTTAATTTATTTAGCTTTATCGACCCCCATTCCCTTTATATACATTACTTATATACTTCAGGTATATTAGGGAGCCCTTATGTACAAGGAAATGTAACAAAATTAATTTTATGAAACTGCGAAAATTGATTTTAAGGGCACTTCCGCTTATATATTTATTGGTATGTTAATTTATTTAGCTTTATCGACCCCCATTCCCTTTATATACATTACTTATATACCTCAGGTATATAAGGGAGAGCTTTTGTACATAGAAATGTAACAAAATTCATTAAAGTATGATTTTAAGGGCACTTCCGCTTATATATTTATTGGTCTGTTAATTTATTTAGCTTTATCGACCCCCATTCCCTTTATATACATTACTTATATACCTCAGGTATATAAGGGAGAGCTTTTGTACATAGAAATGTAACAAAATTCATTAAAGTATGATTTTAAGGGCACTTCCGCTTATATATTTATTGGTCTGTTAATTTATTTAGCTTTATCGACCCCCATTCCCTTTATATACATTACTTATATACTTCAGGTATATAAGGGAGCCCTTATGTACAAGGAAATGTAACAAAATTAATTTTATGAAACTGCGAAAATTGATTTTAAGGGCACTTCCGCTTATATATTTATTGGTCTGTTAATTTATTTAGCTTTATCGACCCCCATTCCCTTTATATACATTACTTATATACCTCAGGTATATAAGGGAGAGCTTTTGTACATAGAAATGTAACAAAATTCATTAAAGTATGATTTTAAGGGCACTTCCGCTTATATATTTATGGGTCTGTTAATTTATTTAGCTTTATCGACCCCCATTCCCTTTATATACATTACTTATATACCTCAGGTATATAAGGGAGAGCTTTTGTACATAGAAATGTAACAAAATTCATTAAAGTATGATTTTAAGGGCACTTCCGCTTATATATTTATTGGTCTGTTAATTTATTTAGCTTTATCGACCCCCATTCCCTTTATATACATTACTTATATACTTCAGGTATATAAGGGAGCCCTTATGTACAAGGAAATGTAACAAAATTAATTTTATGAAACTGCGAAAATTGATTTTAAGGGCACTTCCGCTTATATATTTATTGGTCTGTTAATTTATTTAGCTTTATCGACCCCCATTCCCTTTATATACATTACTTATATACCTCAGGTATATAAGGGAGAGCTTTTGTACATAGAAATGTAACAAAATTCATTAAAGTATGATTTTAAGGGCACTTCCGCTTATATATTTATTGGTCTGTTAATTTATTTAGCTTTATCGACCCCCATTCCCTTTATATACATTACTTATATACTTCAGGTATATAAGGGAGCCCTTATGTACAAGGAAATGTAACAAAATTAATTTTATGAAACTGCGAAAATTGATTTTAAGGGCACTTCCGCTTATATATTTATTGGTCTGTTAATTTATTTAGCTTTATCGACCCCCATTCCCTTTATATACATTACTTATATACCTTAGGTATATAAGGGAGAGCTTTTGTACATAGAAATGTAACAAAATTCATTAAAGTATGATTTTAAGGGCACTTCCGCTTATATATTTATGGGTCTGTTAATTTATTTAGCTTTATCGACCCCCATTCCCTTTATATACATTACTTATATACTTCAGGTATATAAGGGAGCCCTTATGTACAAGGAAATGTAACAAAATTAATTTTATGAAACTGCGAAAATTGATTTTAAGGGCACTTCCGCTTATATATTTATTGGTCTGTTAATTTATTTAGCTTTATCGACCCCCATTCCCTTTATATACATTACTTATATACCTCAGGTATATAAGGGAGAGCTTTTGTACATAGAAATGTAACAAAATTCATTAAAGTATGATTTTAAGGGCACTTCCGCTTATATATTTATTGGTCTGTTAATTTATTTAGCTTTATCGACCCCCATTCCCTTTATATACATTACTTATATACCTCAGGTATATAAGGGAGAGCTTTTGTACATAGAAATGTAACAAAATTCATTAAAGTATGATTTTAAGGGCACTTCCGCTTATATATTTATTGGTCTGTTAATTTATTTAGCTTTATCGACCCCCATTCCCTTTATATACATTACTTATATCCCTCAGGTATATAAGGGAGAGCTTTTGTACATAGAAATGTAACAAAATTCATTAAAGTATGATTTTAAGGGCACTTCCGCTTATATATTTATTGGTCTGTTAATTTATTTAGCTTTATCGACCCCCATTCCCTTTATATACATTACTTATATACTTCAGGTATATAAGGGAGCCCTTATGTACAAGGAAATGTAACAAAATTAATTTTATGAAACTGCGAAAATTGATTTTAAGGGCACTTCCGCTTATATATTTATTGGTCTGTTAATTTATTTAGCTTTATCGACCCCCATTCCCTTTATATACATTACTTATATACCTCAGGTATATAAGGGAGAGCTTTTGTACATAGAAATGTAACAAAATTCATTAAAGTATGATTTTTAGGGCACTTCCGCTTATATATTTATTGGTCTGTTAATTTATTTAGCTTTATCGACCCCCATTCCCTTTATATACATTACTTATATACTTCAGGTATATAAGGGAGCCCTTATGTACAAGGAAATGTAACAAAATTAATTTTATGAAACTGCGAAAATTGATTTTAAGGGCACTTCCGCTTATATATTTATTGGTCTGTTAATTTATTTAGCTTTATCGACCCCCATTCCCTTTGTATACATTACTTATATACCTCAGGTATATAAGGGAGAGCTTTTGTACATAGAAATGTAACAAAATTCATTAAAGTATGATTTTAAGGGCACTTCCGCTTATATATTTATTGGTCTGTTAATTTATTTAGCTTTATCGACCCCCATTCCCTTTATATACATTACTTATATACTTCAGGTATATAAGGGAGCCCTTATGTACAAGGAAATGTAACAAAATTAATTTTATGAAACTGCGAAAATTGATTTTAAGGGCACTTCCGCTTATATATTTATTGGTCTGTTAATTTATTTAGCTTTATCGACCCCCATTCCCTTTATATACATTACTTATATACCTCAGGTATATAAGGGAGAGCTTTTGTACATAGAAATGTAACAAAATTCATTAAAGTATGATTTTAAGGGCACTTCCGCTTATATATTTATGGGTCTGTTAATTTATTTAGCTTTATCGACCCCCATTCCCTTTATATACATTACTTATATACTTCAGGTATATAAGGGAGCCCTTATGTACAAGGAAATGTAACAAAATTAATTTTAAGGGCACTTCCGCTTATATATTTATTGGTCTGTTAATTTATTTAGCTTTATCGACCCCCATTCCCTTTATATACATTACTTATATACCTCAGGTATATAAGGGAGAGCTTTTGTACATAGAAATGTAACAAAATTCATTAAAGTATGATTTTAAGGGCACTTCCGCTTATATATTTATTGGTCTGTTAATTTATTTAGCTTTATCGACCCCCATTCCCTTTATATACATTACTTATATACTTCAGGTATATAAGGGAGCCCTTATGTACAAGGAAATGTAACAAAATTAATTTTATGAAACTGCGAAAATTGATTTTAAGGGCACTTCCGCTTATATATTTATTGGTCTGTTAATTTATTTAGCTTTATCGACCCCCATTCCCTTTATATACATTACTTATATACCTCAGGTATATAAGGGAGAGCTTTTGTACATAGAAATGTAACAAAATTCATTAAAGTATGATTTTAAGGGCACTTCCGCTTATATATTTATTGGTCTGTTAATTTATTTAGCTTTATCGACCCCCATTCCCTTTATATACATTACTTATATACTTCAGGTATATAAGGGAGCCCTTATGTACAAGGAAATGTAACAAAATTAATTTTATGAAACTGCGAAAATTGATTTTAAGGGCACTTCCGCTTATATATTTATTGGTCTGTTAATTTATTTAGCTTTATCGACCCCCATTCCCTTTATATACATTACTTATATACCTCAGTTATATAAGGGAGAGCTTTTGTACATAGAAATGTAACAAAATTCATTAAAGTATGATTTTAAGGGCACTTCCGCTTATATATTTATGGGTCTGTTAATTTATTTAGCTTTATCGACCCCCATTCCCTTTATATACATTACTTATATACTTCAGGTATATAAGGGAGCCCTTATGTACAAGGAAATGTAACAAAATTAATTTTATGAAACTGCGAAAATTGATTTTAAGGGCACTTCCGCTTATATATTTATTGGTCTGTTAATTTATTTAGCTTTATCGACCCCCATTCCCTTTATATACATTACTTATATACCTCAGGTATATAAGGGAGAGCTTTTGTACATAGAAATGTAACAAAATTCATTAAAGTATGATTTTAAGGGCACTTCCGCTTATATATTTATTGGTCTGTTAATTTATTTAGCTTTATCGACCCCCATTCCCTTTATATACATTACTTATATACTTCAGGTATATAAGGGAGCCCTTATGTACAAGGAAATGTAACAAAATTAATTTTATGAAACTGCGAAAATTGATTTTAAGGGCACTTCCGCTTATATATTTATTGGTCTGTTAATTTATTTAGCTTTATCGACCCCCATTCCCTTTATATACATTACTTATATACTTCAGGTATATAAGGGAGCCCTTATGTACAAGGAAATGTAACAAAATTAATTTTATGAAACTGCGAAAATTGATTTTAAGGGCACTTCCGCTTATATATTTATTGGTCTGTTAATTTATTTAGCTTTATCGACCCCCATTCCCTTTATATACATTACTTATATACCTCAGGTATATAAGGGAGAGCTTTTGTACATAGAAATGTAACAAAATTCATTAAAGTATGATTTTAAGGGCACTTCCGCTTATATATTTATGGGTCTGTTAATTTATTTAGCTTTATCGACCCCCATTCCCTTTATATACATTACTTATATACTTCAGGTATATAAGGGAGCCCTTATGTACAAGGAAATGTAACAAAATTAATTTTATGAAACTGCGAAAATTGATTTTAAGGGCACTTCCGCTTATATATTTATTGGTCTGTTAATTTATTTAGCTTTATCGACCCCCATTCCCTTTATATACATTACTTATATACCTCAGGTATATAAGGGAGAGCTTTTGTACATAGAAATGTAACAAAATTCATTAAAGTATGATTTTAAGGGCACTTCCGCTTATATATTTATTGGTCTGTTAATTTATTTAGCTTTATCGACCCCCATTCCCTTTATATACATTACTTATATACCTCAGGTATATAAGGGAGAGCTTTTGTACATAGAAATGTAACAAAATTCATTAAAGTATGATTTTAAGGGCACTTCCGCTTATATATTTATTGGTCTGTTAATTTATTTAGCTTTATCGACCCCCATTCCCTTTATATACATTACTTATATACCTCAGGTATATAAGGGAGAGCTTTTGTACATAGAAATGTAACAAAATTCATTAAAGTATGATTTTAAGGGCACTTCCGCTTATATATTTATTGGTCTGTTAATTTATTTAGCTTTATCGACCCCCATTCCCTTTATATACATTACTTATATACTTCAGGTATATAAGGGAGCCCTTATGTACAAGGAAATGTAACAAAATTAATTTTATGAAACTGCGAAAATTGATTTTAAGGGCACTTCCGCTTATATATTTATTGGTCTGTTAATTTATTTAGCTTTATCGACCCCCATTCCCTTTATATACATTACTTATATACCTCAGGTATATAAGGGAGAGCTTTTGTACATAGAAATGTAACAAAATTCATTAAAGTATGATTTTAAGGGCACTTCCGCTTATATATTTATTGGTCTGTTAATTTATTTAGCTTTATCGACCCCCATTCCCTTTATATACATTACTTATATACTTCAGGTATATAAGGGAGCCCTTATGTACAAGGAAATGTAACAAAATTAATTTTATGAAACTGCGAAAATTGATTTTAAGGGCACTTCCGCTTATATATTTATTGGTCTGTTAATTTATTTAGCTTTATCGACCCCCATTCCCTTTATATACATTACTTATATACCTCAGGTATATAAGGGAGAGCTTTTGTACATAGAAATGTAACAAAATTCATTAAAGTATGATTTTAAGGGCACTTCCGCTTATATATTTATGGGTCTGTTAACTTATTTAGCTTTATCGACCCCCATTCCCTTTATATACATTACTTATATACTTCAGGTATATAAGGGAGCCCTTATGTACAAGGAAATGTAACAAAATTAATTTTATGAAACTGCGAAAATTGATTTTAAGGGCACTTCCGCTTATATATTTATTGGTCTGTTAATTTATTTAGCTTTATCGACCCCCATTCCCTTTATATACATTACTTATATACCTCAGGTATATAAGGGAGAGCTTTTGTACATAGAAATGTAACAAAATTCATTAAAGTATGATTTTAAGGGCACTTCCGCTTATATATTTATTGGTCTGTTAATTTATTTAGCTTTATCGACCCCCATTCCCTTTATATACATTACTTATATACTTCAGGTATATAAGGGAGCCCTTATGTACAAGGAAATGTAACAAAATTAATTTTATGAAACTGCGAAAATTGATTTTAAGGGCACTTCCGCTTATATATTTATTGGTCTGTTAATTTATTTAGCTTTATCGACCCCCATTCCCTTTATATACATTACTTATATACCTCAGGTATATAAGGGAGAGCTTTTGTACATAGAAATGTAACAAAATTCATTAAAGTATGATTTTAAGGGCACTTCCGCTTATATATTTATTGGTCTGTTAATTTATTTAGCTTTATCGACCCCCATTCCCTTTATATACATTACTTATATACTTCAGGTATATAAGGGAGCCCTTATGTACAAGGAAATGTAACAAAATTAATTTTATGAAACTGCGAAAATTGATTTTAAGGGCACTTCCGCTTATATATTTATTGGTATGTTCATTTATTTAGCTTTATCGACCCCCATTCCCTTTATATACATTACTTATATACCTCAGGTATATAAGGGAGAGCTTTTGTACATAGAAATGTAACAAAATTCATTAAAGTATGATTTTAAGGGCACTTCCGCTTATATATTTATTGGTCTGTTAATTTATTTAGCTTTATCGACCCCCATTCCCTTTATATACATTACTTATATACCTCAGGTATATAAGGGAGAGCTTTTGTACATAGAAATGTAACAAAATTCATTAAAGTATGATTTTAAGGGCACTTCCGCTTATATATTTATTGGTCTGTTAATTTATTTAGCTTTATCGACCCCCATTCCCTTTATATACATTACTTATATACTTCAGGTATATAAGGGAGCCCTTATTTACAAGGAAATGTAACAAAATTAATTTTATGAAACTGCGAAAATTGATTTTAAGGGCACTTCCGCTTATATATTTATTGGTATGTTAATTTATTTAGCTTTATCGACCCCCATTCCCTTTATATACATTACTTATATACCTCAGGTATATAAGGGAGAGCTTTTGTACATAGAAATGTAACAAAATTCATTAAAGTATGATTTTAAGGGCACTTCCGCTTATATATTTATTGGTCTGTTAATTTATTTAGCTTTATCGACCCCCATTCCCTTTATATACATTACTTATATACCTCAGGTATATAAGGGAGAGCTTTTGTACATAGAAATGTAACAAAATTCATTAAAGTATGATTTTAAGGGCACTTCCGCTTATATATTTATTGGTCTGTTAATTTATTTAGCTTTATCGACCCCCATTCCCTTTATATACATTACTTATATACTTCAGGTATATAAGGGAGCCCTTATGTACAAGGAAATGTAACAAAATTAATTTTATGAAACTGCGAAAATTGATTTTAAGGGCACTTCCGCTTATATATTTATTGGTCTGTTAATTTATTTAGCTTTATCGACCCCCATTCCCTTTATATACATTACTTATATACCTCAGGTATATAAGGGAGAGCTTTTGTACATAGAAATGTAACAAAATTCATTAAAGTATGATTTTAAGGGCACTTCCGCTTATATATTTATGGGTCTGTTAATTTATTTAGCTTTATCGACCCCCATTCCCTTTATATACATTACTTATATACCTCAGGTATATAAGGGAGAGCTTTTGTACATAGAAATGTAACAAAATTCATTAAAGTATGATTTTAAGGGCACTTCCGCTTATATATTTATTGGTCTGTTAATTTATTTAGCTTTATCGACCCCCATTCCCTTTATATACATTACTTATATACTTCAGGTATATAAGGGAGCCCTTATGTACAAGGAAATGTAACAAAATTAATTTTATGAAACTGCGAAAATTGATTTTAAGGGCACTTCCGCTTATATATTTATTGGTCTGTTAATTTATTTAGCTTTATCGACCCCCATTCCCTTTATATACATTACTTATATACCTCAGGTATATAAGGGAGAGCTTTTGTACATAGAAATGTAACAAAATTCATTAAAGTATGATTTTAAGGGCACTTCCGCTTATATATTTATTGGTCTGTTAATTTATTTAGCTTTATCGACCCCCATTCCCTTTATATACATTACTTATATACTTCAGGTATATAAGGGAGCCCTTATGTACAAGGAAATGTAACAAAATTAATTTTATGAAACTGCGAAAATTGATTTTAAGGGCACTTCCGCTTATATATTTATTGGTCTGTTAATTTATTTAGCTTTATCGACCCCCATTCCCTTTATATACATTACTTATATACCTTAGGTATATAAGGGAGAGCTTTTGTACATAGAAATGTAACAAAATTCATTAAAGTATGATTTTAAGGGCACTTCCGCTTATATATTTATGGGTCTGTTAATTTATTTAGCTTTATCGACCCCCATTCCCTTTATATACATTACTTATATACTTCAGGTATATAAGGGAGCCCTTATGTACAAGGAAATGTAACAAAATTAATTTTATGAAACTGCGAAAATTGATTTTAAGGGCACTTCCGCTTATATATTTATTGGTCTGTTAATTTATTTAGCTTTATCGACCCCCATTCCCTTTATATACATTACTTATATACCTCAGGTATATAAGGGAGAGCTTTTGTACATAGAAATGTAACAAAATTCATTAAAGTATGATTTTAAGGGCACTTCCGCTTATATATTTATTGGTCTGTTAATTTATTTAGCTTTATCGACCCCCATTCCCTTTATATACATTACTTATATACCTCAGGTATATAAGGGAGAGCTTTTGTACATAGAAATGTAACAAAATTCATTAAAGTATGATTTTAAGGGCACTTCCGCTTATATATTTATTGGTCTGTTAATTTATTTAGCTTTATCGACCCCCATTCCCTTTATATACATTACTTATATACCTCAGGTATATAAGGGAGAGCTTTTGTACATAGAAATGTAACAAAATTCATTAAAGTATGATTTTAAGGGCACTTCCGCTTATATATTTATTGGTCTGTTAATTTATTTAGCTTTATCGACCCCCATTCCCTTTATATACATTACTTATATACTTCAGGTATATAAGGGAGCCCTTATGTACAAGGAAATGTAACAAAATTAATTTTATGAAACTGCGAAAATTGATTTTAAGGGCACTTCCGCTTATATATTTATTGGTCTGTTAATTTATTTAGCTTTATCGACCCCCATTCCCTTTATATACATTACTTATATACCTCAGGTATATAAGGGAGAGCTTTTGTACATAGAAATGTAACAAAATTCATTAAAGTATGATTTTAAGGGCACTTCCGCTTATATATTTATTGGTCTGTTAATTTATTTAGCTTTATCGACCCCCATTCCCTTTATATACATTACTTATATACTTCAGGTATATAAGGGAGCCCTTATGTACAAGGAAATGTAACAAAATTAATTTTATGAAACTGCGAAAATTGATTTTAAGGGCACTTCCGCTTATATATTTATTGGTCTGTTAATTTATTTAGCTTTATCGACCCCCATTCTCTTTATATACATTACTTATATACCTCAGGTATATAAGGGAGAGCTTTTGTACATAGAAATGTAACAAAATTCATTAAAGTATGATTTTAAAGGCACTTCCGGTTATATATTTATTGGTCTGTTAATTTATTTAGGTTTATCGACCCCCATTCCCTTTATATACATTACTTATATACTTCAGGTATATAAGGGAGCCCTTATGTACAAGGAAATGTAACAAAATTAATTTTATGAAACTGCGAAAATTGATTTTAAGGGCACTTCCGCTTATATATTTATTGGTCTGTTAATTTATTTAGCTTTATCGACCCCCATTCCCTTTATATACATTACTTATATACCTCAGGTATATAAGGGAGAGCTTTTGTACATAGAAATGTAACAAAATTCATTAAAGTATGATTTTAAGGGCACTTCCGCTTATATATTTATTGGTCTGTTAATTTATTTAGCTTTATCGACCCCCATTCCCTTTATATACATTACTTATATACTTCAGGTATATAAGGGAGCCCTTATGTACAAGGAAATGTAACAAAATTAATTTTATGAAACTGCGAAAATTGATTTTAAGGGCACTTCCGCTTATATATTTATTGGTCTGTTAATTTATTTAGCTTTATCGACCCCCATTCCCTTTATATACATTACTTATATACCTCAGGTATATAAGGGAGAGCTTTTGTACGTAGAAATGTAACAAAATTCATTAAAGTATGATTTTAAGGGCACTTCCGCTTATATATTTATGGGTCTGTTAATTTATTTAGCTTTATCGACCCCCATTCCCTTTATATACATTACTTATATACTTCAGGTATATAAGGGAGCCCTTATGTACAAGGAAATGTAACAAAATTAATTTTATGAAACTGCGAAAATTGATTTTAAGGGCACTTCCGCTTATATATTTATTGGTCTGTTAATTTATTTAGCTTTATCGACCCCCATTCCCTTTATATACATTACTTATATACCTCAGGTATATAAGGGAGAGCTTTTGTACATAGAAATGTAACAAAATTCATTAAAGTATGATTTTAAGGGCACTTCCGCTTATATATTTATTGGTCTGTTAATTTATTTAGCTTTATCGACCCCCATTCCCTTTATATACATTACTTATATACTTCAGGTATATAAGGGAGCCCTTATGTACAAGGAAATGTAACAAAATTAATTTTATGAAACTGCGAAAATTGATTTTAAGGGCACTTCCGCTTATATATTTATTGGTATGTTAATTTATTTAGCTTTATCGACCCCCATTCCCTTTATATACATTACTTATATACCTCAGGTATATAAGGGAGAGCTTTTGTACATAGAAATGTAACAAAATTCATTAAAGTATCATTTTAAGGGCACTTCCGCTTATATATTTATTGGTCTGTTAATTTATTTAGCTTTATCGACCCCCATTCCCTTTATATACATTACTTATATACCTCAGGTATATAAGGGAGAGCTTTTGTACATAGAAATGTAACAAAATTCATTAAAGTATGATTTTAAGGGCACTTCCGCTTATATATTTATTGGTCTGTTAATTTATTTAGCTTTATCGACCCCCATTCCCTTTATATACATTACTTATATACTTCAGGTATATAAGGGAGCCCTTATGTACAAGGAAATGTAACAAAATTAATTTTATGAAACTGCGAAAATTGATTTTAAGGGCACTTCCGCTTATATATTTATTGGTATGTTAATTTATTTAGCTTTATCGACCCCCATTCCCTTTATATACATTACTTATATACCTCAGGTATATAAGGGAGAGCTTTTGTACATAGAAATGTAACAAAATTCATTAAAGTATGATTTTAAGGGCCCTTCCGCTTATATATTTATTGGTCTGTTAATTTATTTAGCTTTATCGACCCCCATTCCCTTTATATACATTACTTATATACCTCAGGTATATAAGGGAGAGCTTTTGTACATAGAAATGTAACAAAATTCATTAAAGTATGATTTTAAGGGCACTTCCGCTTATATATTTATTGGTCTGTTAATTTATTTAGCTTTATCGACCCCCATTCCCTTTATATACATTACTTATATACCTCAGGTATATAAGGGAGAGCTTTTGTACATAGAAATGTAACAAAATTCATTAAAGTATGATTTTAAGGGCACTTCCGCTTATATATTTATTGGTCTGTTAATTTATTTAGCTTTATCGACCCCCATTCCCTTTATATACATTACTTATATACTTCAGGTATATAAGGGAGCCCTTATGTACAAGGAAATGTAACAAAATTAATTTTATGAAACTGCGAAAATTGATTTTAAGGGCACTTCCGCTTATATATTTATTGGTCTGTTAATTTATTTAGCTTTATCGACCCCCATTCCCTTTATATACATTACTTATATACCTCAGGTATATAAGGGAGAGCTTTTGTACATAGAAATGTAACAAAATTCATTAAAGTATGATTTTAAGGGCACTTCCGCTTATATATTTATTGGTCTGTTAATTTATTTAGCTTTATCGACCCCCATTCCCTTTATATACATTACTTATATACTTCAGGTATATAAGGGAGCCCTTATGTACAAGGAAATGTAACAAAATTAATTTTATGAAACTGCGAAAATTGATTTTAAGGGCACTTCCGCTTATATATTTATTGGTCTGTTAATTTATTTAGCTTTATCGACCCCCATTCCCTTTATATACATTACTTATATACCTCAGGTATATAAGGGAGAGCTTTTGTACATAGAAATGTAACAAAATTCATTAAAGTATGATTTTAAGGGCACTTCCGCTTATATATTTATGGGTCTGTTAATTTATTTAGCTTTATCGACCCCCATTCCCTTTATATACATTACTTATATACTTCAGGTATATAAGGGAGCCCTTATGTACAAGGAAATGTAACAAAATTAATTTTATGAAACTGCGAAAATTGATTTTAAGGGCACTTCCGCTTATATATTTATTGGTCTGTTAATTTATTTAGCTTTATCGACCCCCATTCCCTTTATATACATTACTTATATACCTCAGGTATATAAGGGAGAGCTTTTGTACATAGAAATGTAACAAAATTCATTAAAGTATGATTTTAAGGGCACTTCCGCTTATATATTTATTGGTCTGTTAATTTATTTAGCTTTATCGACCCCCATTCCCTTTATATACATTACTTATATACTTCAGGTATATAAGGGAGCCCTTATGTACAAGGAAATGTAACAAAATTAATTTTATGAAACTGCGAAAATTGATTTTAAGGGCACTTCCGCTTATATATTTATTGGTCTGTTAATTTATTTAGCTTTATCGACCCCCATTCCCTTTATATACATTACTTATATACCTCAGGTATATAAGGGAGAGCTTTTGTACATAGAAATGTAACAAAATTCATTAAAGTATGATTTTAAGGGCACTTCCGCTTATATATTTATTGGTCTGTTAATTTATTTAGCTTTATCGACCCCCATTCCCTTTATATACATTACTTATATACTTCAGGTATATAAGGGAGCCCTTATGTACAAGGAAATGTAACAAAATTAATTTTATGAAACTGCGAAAATTGATTTTAAGGGCACTTCCGCTTATATATTTATTGGTATGTTAATTTATTTAGCTTTATCGACCCCCATTCCCTTTATATACATTACTTATATACCTCAGGTATATAAGGGAGAGCTTTTGTACATAGAAATGTAACAAAATTCATTAAAGTATGATTTTAAAGGCACTTCCGCTTATATATTTATTGGTCTGTTAATTTATTTAGCTTTATCGACCCCCATTCCCTTTATATACATTACTTATATACCTCAGGTATATAAGGGAGAGCTTTTGTACATAGAAATGTAACAAAATTCATTAAAGTATGATTTTAAGGGCACTTCCGCTTATATATTTATTGGTCTGTTAATTTATTTAGCTTTATCGACCCCCATTCCCTTTATATACATTACTTATATACTTCAGGTATATAAGGGAGCCCTTATGTACAAGGAAATGTAACAAAATTAATTTTATGAAACTGCGAAAATTGATTTTAAGGGCACTTCCGCTTATATATTTATTGGTATGTTAATTGATTTAGCTTTATCGACCCCCATTCCCTTTATATACATTACTGATATACCTCAGGTATATAAGGGAGAGCTTTTGTACATAGAAATGTAACAAAATTCATTAAAGTATGATTTTAAGGGCACTTCCGCTTATATATTTATGGGTCTGTTAATTTATTTAGCTTTATCGACCCCCATTCCCCTTATATACATTACTTATATACCTCAGGTATATAAGGGAGAGCTTTTGTACATAGAAATGTAACAAAATTCATTAAAGTATGATTTTAAGGGCCCTTCCGCTTATATATTTATTGGTCTGTTAATTTATTTAGCTTTATCGACCCCCATTCCCTTTATATACATTACTTATATACCTCAGGTATATAAGGGAGAGCTTTTGTACATAGAAATGTAACAAAATTCATTAAAGTATGATTTTAAGGGCACTTCCGCTTATATATTTATTGGTCTGTTAATTTATTTAGCTTTATCGACCCCCATTCCCTTTATATACATTACTTATATACCTCAGGTATATAAGGGAGAGCTTTTGTACATAGAAATGTAACAAAATTCATTAAAGTATGATTTTAAGGGCACTTCCGCTTATATATTTATGGGTCTGTTAATTTATTTAGCTTTATCGACCCCCATTCCCTTTATATACATTACTTATATACTTCAGGTATATAAGGGAGCCCTTATGTACAAGGAAATGTAACAAAATTAATTTTATGAAACTGCGAAAATTGATTTTAAGGGCACTTCCGCTTATATATTTATTGGTCTGTTAATTTATTTAGCTTTATCGACCCCCATTCCCTTTATATACATTACTTATATACCTCAGGTATATAAGGGAGAGCTTTTGTACATAGAAATGTAACAAAATTCATTAAAGTATGATTTTAAGGGCACTTCC
Source organism: Thereva nobilitata (assembly GCA_963855945.1). NCBI lineage: Eukaryota > Metazoa > Arthropoda > Insecta > Diptera > Therevidae > Thereva > Thereva nobilitata. The sequence goes on along the minus strand of OY979698.1, from coordinate 109,720,222 downwards.
GCTTATATATTTATGGGTCTGTTAATTTATTTAGCTTTATCGACCCCCATTCCCTTTATATACATTACTTATATACTTCAGGTATATAAGGGAGCCCTTATGTACAAGGAAATGTAACAAAATTAATTTTATGAAACTGCGAAAATTGATTTTAAGGGCACTTCCGCTTATATATTTATTGGTCTGTTAATTTATTTAGCTTTATCGACCCCCATTCCCTTTATATACATTACTTATATACCTCAGGTATATAAGGGAGAGCTTTTGTACATAGAAATGTAACAAAATTCATTAAAGTATGATTTTAAGGGCACTTCCGCTTATATATTTATGGGTCTGTTAATTTATTTAGCTTTATCGACCCCCATTCCCTTTATATACATTACTTATATACTTCAGGTATATAAGGGAGCCCTTATGTACAAGGAAATGTAACAAAATTAATTTTATGAAACTGCGAAAATTGATTTTAAGGGCACTTCCGCTTATATATTTATTGGTCTGTTAATTTATTTAGCTTTATCGACCCCCATTCCCTTTATATACATTACTTATATACCTCAGGTATATAAGGGAGAGCTTTTGTACAGAGAAATGTAACAAAATTCATTAAAGTATGATTTTAAGGGCACTTCCGCTTATATATTTATTGGTCTGTTAATTTATTTAGCTTTATCGACCCCCATTCCCTTTATATACATTACTTATATACTTCAGGTATATAAGGGAGCCCTTATGTACAAGGAAATGTAACAAAATTAATTTTATGAAACTGCGAATATTGATTTTAAGGGCACTTCCGCTTATATATTTATTGGTCTGTTAATTTATTTAGCTTTATCGACCCCCATTCCCTTTATATACATTACTTATATACCTCAGGTATATAAGGGAGAGCTTTTGTACATAGAAATGTAACAAAATTCATTAAAGTATGATTTTAAGGGCACTTCCGCTTATATATTTATGGGTCTGTTAATTTATTTAGCTTTATCGACCCCCATTCCCTTTATATACATTACTTATATACTTCAGGTATATAAGGGAACCCTTATGTACAAGGAAATGTAACAAAATTAATTTTATGAAACTGCGAAAATTGATTTTAAGGGCACTTCCGCTTATATATTTATTGGTCTGTTAATTTATTTAGCTTTATCGAGCCCCATTCCCTTTATATACATTACTTATATACCTCAGGTATATAAGGGAGAGCTTTTGTACATAGAAATGTAACAAAATTCATTAAAGTATGATTTTAAGGGCACTTCCGCTTATATATTTATTGGTCTGTTAATTTATTTAGCTTTATCGACCCCCATTCCCTTTATATACATTACTTATATACCTCAGGTATATAAGGGAGAGCTTTTGTACATAGAAATGTAACAAAATTCATTAAAGTATGATTTTAAGGGCACTTCCGCTTATATATTTATTGGTCTGTTAATTTATTTAGCTTTATCGACCCCCATTCCCTTTATATACATTACTTATATACCTCAGGTATATAAGGGAGAGCTTTTGTACATAGAAATGTAACAAAATTCATTAAAGTATGATTTTAAGGGCACTTCCGCTTATATATTTATTGGTCTATTAATTTATTTAGCTTTATCGACCCCCATTCCCTTTATATACATTACTTATATACCTCAGGTATATAAGGGAGAGCTTTTGTACATAGAAATGTAACAAAATTCATTAAAGTATGATTTTAAGGGCACTTCCGCTTATATATTTATTGGTCTGTTAATTTATTTAGCTTTATCGACCCCCATTCCCTTTATATACATTACTTATATACCTCAGGTATATAAGGGAGAGCTTTTGTACATAGAAATGTAACAAAATTCATTAAAGTATGATTTTAAGGGCACTTCCGCTTATATATTTATTGGTCTGTTAATTTATTTAGCTTTATCGACCCCCATTCCCTTTATTTACATTACTTATATACCTGAGGTATATAAGGGAGAGCTTTTGTACATAGAAATGTAACAAAATTCATTAAAGTATGATTTTAAGGGCACTTCCGCTTATATATTTATTGGTCTGTTAATTTATTTAGCTTTATCGACCCCCATTCCCTTTATATACATTACTTATATACCTCAGGTATATAAGGGAGAGCTTTTGTACATAGAAATGTAACAAAATTCATTAAAGTATGATTTTAAGGGCACTTCCGCTTATATATTTATTGGTCTATTAATTTATTTAGCTTTATCGACCCCCATTCCCTTTATATACATTACTTATATACCTCAGGTATATAAGGGAGAGCTTTTGTACATAGAAATGTAACAAAATTCATTAAAGTATGATTTTAAGGGCACTTCCGCTTATATATTTATTGGTCTGTTAATTTATTTAGCTTTATCGACCCCCATTCCCTTTATATACATTACTTATATACCTCAGGTATATAAGGGAGAGCTTTTGTACATAGAAATGTAACAAAATTCATTAAAGTATGATTTTAAGGGCACTTCCGCTTATATATTTATGGGTCTGTTAATTTATTTAGCTTTATCGACCCCCATTCCCTTTATATACATTACTTATATACTTCAGGTATATAAGGGAGCCCTTATGTACAAGGAAATGTAACAAAATTAATTTTATGAAACTGCGAAAATTGATTTTAAGGGCACTTCCGCTTATATATTTATTGGTCTGTTAATTTATTTAGCTTTATCGACCCCCATTCCCTTTATATACATTACTTATATACCTCAGGTATATAAGGGAGAGCTTTTGTACAGAGAAATGTAACAAAATTCATTAAAGTATGATTTTAAGGGCACTTCCGCTTATATATTTATTGGTCTGTTAATTTATTTAGCTTTATCGACCCCCATTCCCTTTATATACATTACTTATATACTTCAGGTATATAAGGGAGCCCTTATGTACAAGGAAATGTAACAAAATTAATTTTATGAAACTGCGAATATTGATTTTAAGGGCACTTCCGCTTATATATTTATTGGTCTGTTAATTTATTTAGCTTTATCGACCCCCATTCCCTTTATATACATTACTTATATACCTCAGGTATATAAGGGAGAGCTTTTGTACATAGAAATGTAACAAAATTCATTAAAGTATGATTTTAAGGGCACTTCCGCTTATATATTTATGGGTCTGTTAATTTATTTAGCTTTATCGACCCCCATTCCCTTTATATACATTACTTATATACTTCAGGTATATAAGGGAACCCTTATGTACAAGGAAATGTAACAAAATTAATTTTATGAAACTGCGAAAATTGATTTTAAGGGCACTTCCGCTTATATATTTATTGGTCTGTTAATTTATTTAGCTTTCTCGACCCCCATTCCCTTTATATACATTACTTATATACCTCAGGTATATAAGGGAGAGCTTTTGTACATAGAAATGTAACAAAATTCATTAAAGTATGATTTTAAGGGCACTTCCGCTTATATATTTATTGGTCTGTTAATTTATTTAGCTTTATCGACCCCCATTCCCTTTATATACATTACTTATATACCTCAGGTATATAAGGGAGAGCTTTTGTACATAGAAATGTAACAAAATTCATTAAAGTATGATTTTAAGGGCACTTCCGCTTATATATTTATGGGTCTGTTAATTTATTTAGCTTTATCGACCCCCATTCCCTTTATATACATTACTTATATACTTCAGGTATATAAGGGAGCCCTTATGTACAAGGAAATGTAACAAAATTAATTTTATGAAACTGCGAAAATTGATTTTAAGGGCACTTCCGCTTATATATTTATTGGTCTGTTAATTTATTTAGCTTTATCGACCCCCATTCCCTTTATATACATTACTTATAGACTTCAGGTATATAAGGGAGCCCTTATGTACAAGGAAATGTAACAAAATTAATTTTATGAAACTGCGAAAATTGATTTTAAGGGCACTTCCGCTTATATATTTATTGGTCTGTTAATTTATTTAGCTTTATCGACCCCCATTCCCTTTATATACATTACTTATATACCTCAGGTATATAAGGGAGAGCTTTTGTACATAGAAATGTAACAAAATTCATTAAAGTATGATTTTAAGGGCACTTCCGCTTATATATTTATGGGTCTGTTAATTTATTTAGCTTTATCGACCCCCATTCCCTTTATATACATTACTTATATACTTCGGGTATATAAGGGAGCCCTTATGTACAAGGAAATGTAACAAAATTAATTTTATGAAACTGCGAAAATTGATTTTAAGGGCACTTCCGCTTATATATTTATTGGTCTGTTAATTTATTTAGCTTTATCGACCCCCATTCCCTTTATATACATTACTTATATACCTCAGGTATATAAGGGAGAGCTTTTGTACATAGAAATGTAACAAAATTCATTAAAGTATGATTTTAAGGGCACTTCCGCTTATATATTTATGGGTCTGTTAATTTATTTAGCTTTATCGACCCCCATTCCCTTTATATACATTACTTATATACTTCAGGTATATAAGGGAGCCCTTATGTACAAGGAAATGTAACAAAATTAATTTTATGAAACTGCGAAAATTGATTTTAAGGGCACTTCCGCTTATATATTTATTGGTCTGTTAATTTATTTAGCTTTATCGACCCCCATTCCCTTTATATACATTACTTATATACCTCAGGTATATAAGGGAGAGCTTTTGTACATAGAAATGTAACAAAATTCATTAAAGTATGATTTTAAGGGCACTTCCGCTTATATATTTATGGGTCTGTTAATTTATTTAGCTTTATCGACCCCCATTCCCTTTATATACATTACTTATATACTTCAGGTATATAAGGGAGCCCTTATGTACAAGGAAATGTAACAAAATTAATTTTATGAAACTGCGAAAATTGATTTTAAGGGCACTTCCGCTTATATATTTATTGGTCTGTTAATTTATTTAGCTTTATCGACCCCCATTCCCTTTATATACATTACTTATAGACTTCAGGTATATAAGGGAGCCCTTATGTACAAGGAAATGTAACAAAATTAATTTTATGAAACTGCGAAAATTGATTTTAAGGGCACTTCCGCTTATATATTTATTGGTCTGTTAATTTATTTAGCTTTATCGACCCCCATTCCCTTTATATACATTACTTATATACCTCAGGTATATAAGGGAGAGCTTTTGTACATAGAAATGTAACAAAATTCATTAAAGTATGATTTTAAGGGCACTTCCGCTTATATATTTATTGGTCTGTTAATTTATTTAGAAATGTAACAAAATTAATTTTATGAAACTGCGAAAATTGATTTTAAGGGCACTTCCGCTTATATATTTATTGGTCTGTTAATTTATTTAGCTTTATCGACCCCCATTCCCTTTATATACATTACTTATATACCTCAGGTATATAAGGGACAGCTTTTGTACATAGAAATGTAACAAAATTCATTAAAGTATGATTTTAAGGGCACTTCCGCTTATATATTTATTGGTCTGTTAATTTATTTAGCTTTATCGACCCCCATTCCCTTTATATACATTACTTATATACCTCAGGTATATAAGGGAGAGCTTTTGTACATAGAAATGTAACAAAATTCATTAAAGTATTATTTTAAGGGCACTTCCGCTTATATATTTATGGGTCTGTTAATTTATTTAGCTTTATCGACCCCCATTCCCTTTATATACATTACTTATATACTTCAGGTATATAAGGGAGCCCTTATGTACAAGAAATGTAACAAAATTAATTTTATGAAACTGCGAAAATTGATTTTAAGGGCACTTCCGCTTATATATTTATTGGTCTGTTAATTTATTTAGCTTTATCGACCCCCATTCCCTTTATATACATTACTTATATACCTCAGGTATATAAGGGACAGCTTTTGTACATAGAAATGTAACAAAATTCATTAAAGTATGATTTTAAGGGCACTTCCGCTTATATATTTATTGGTCTGTTAATTTATTTAGCTTTATCGACCCCCATTCCCTTTATATACATTACTTATATACCTCAGGTATATAAGGGAGAGCTTTTGTACATAGAAATGTAACAAAATTCATTAAAGTATTATTTTAAGGGCACTTCCGCTTATATATTTATGGGTCTGTTAATTTATTTAGCTTTATCGACCCCCATTCCCTTTATATACATTACTTATATACTTCAGGTATATAAGGGAGCCCTTATGTACAAGAAATGTAACAAAATTAATTTTATGAAACTGCGAAAATTGATTTTAAGGGCACTTCCGCTTATATATTTATTGGTCTGTTAATTTATTTAGCTTTATCGACCCCCATTCCCTTTATATACATTACTTATATACCTCAGGTATATAAGGGAGAGCTTTTGTACATAGAAATGTAACAAAATTCATTAAAGTATGATTTTAAGGGCACTTCCGCTTATATATTTATTGGTCTGTTAATTTATTTAGCTTCATCGACCCCCATTCCCTTTATATACATTACTTATATACCTCAGGTATATAAGGGAGGGCTTTTGTACATAGAAATGTAACAAAATTCATTAAAGTATGATTTTAAGGGCCCTTCCGCTTATATATTTATTGGTCTGTTAATTTATTTAGCTTTATCGACCCCCATTCCCTTTATATACATTACTTATATACCTCAGGTATATAAGGGAGAGCTTTTGTACATAGAAATGTAACAAAATTCATTAAAGTATGATTTTAAGGGCCCTTCCGCTTATATATTTATTGGTCTGTTAATTTATTTAGCTTTATCGACCCCCATTCCCTTTATATACATTACTTATATACCTCAGGTATATAAGGGAGAGCTTTTGTACATAGAAATGTAACAAAATTCATTAAAGTATGATTTTAAGGGCACTTCCGCTTATATATTTATTGGTCTGTTAATTTATTTAGCTTCATCGACCCCCATTCCCTTTATATACATTACTTATATACCTCAGGTATATAAGGGAGAGCTTTTGTACATAGAAATGTAACAAAATTCATTAAAGTATGATTTTAAGGGCACTTCCGCTTATATATTTATTGGTCTGTTAATTTATTTAGCTTCATCGACCCCCATTCCCTTTATATACATTACTTATATACCTCAGGTATATAAGGGAGGGCTTTTGTACATAGAAATGTAACAAAATTCATTAAAGTATGATTTTAAGTGCCCTTCCGCTTATATATTTATTGGTCTGTTAATTTATTTAGCTTTATCGACCCCCATTCCCTTTATATACATTACTTATATACCTCAGGTATATAAGGGAGAGCTTTTGTACATAGAAATGTAACAAAATTCATTAAAGTATGATTTTAAGGGCCCTTCCGCTTATATATTTATTGGTCTGTTAATTTATTTAGCTTTATCGACCCCCATTCCCTTTATATACATTACTTATATACCTCAGGTATATAAGGGAGAGCTTTTGTAGATAGAAATGTAACAAAATTCATTAAAGTATGATTTTAAGGGCCCTTCCGCTTATATATTTATTGGTCTGTTAATTTATTTAGCTTTATCGACCCCCATTCCCTTTATATACATTACTTATATACCTCAGGTATATAAGGGAGAGCTTTTGTACATAGAAATGTAACAAAATTCATTAAAGTATGATTTTAAGGGCACTTCCGCTTATATATTTATTGGTCTGTTAATTTATTTAGCTTCATCGACCCCCATTCCCTTTATATACATTACTTATATACCTCAGGTATATAAGGGAGGGCTTTTGTACATAGAAATGTAACAAAATTCATTAAAGTATGATTTTAAGGGCCCTTCCGCTTATATATTTATTGGTCTGTTAATTTATTTAGCTTTATCGACCCCCATTCCCTTTATATACATTACTTATATACCTCAGGTATATAAGGGAGAGCTTTTGTACATAGAAATGTAACAAAATTCATTAAAGTATGATTTTAAGGGCACTTCCGCTTATATATTTATTGGTCTGTTAATTTATTTAGCTTTATCGACCCCCATTCCCTTTATATACATTACTTATATACTTCAGGTATATAAGGGAGCCCTTATGTACAAGGAAATGTAACAAAATTAATTTTATGAAACTGCGAAAATTGATTTTAAGGGCACTTCCGCTTATATATTTATTGGTATGTTAATTTATTTAGCTTTATCGACCCCCATTCCCTTTATATACATTACTTATATACCTCAGGTATATAAGGGAGAGCTTTTGTACATAGAAATGTAACAAAATTCATTAAAGTATGATTTTAAGGGCACTTCCGCTTATATATTTATTGGTCTGTTAATTTATTTAGCTTTATCGACCCCCATTCCCTTTATATACATTACTTATATACCTCAGGTATATAAGGGAGAGCTTTTGTACATAGAAATGTAACAAAATTCATTAAAGTATGATTTTAAGGGCACTTCCGCTTATATATTTATTGGTCTGTTAATTTATTTAGCTTTATCGACCCCCATTCCCTTTATATACATTACTTATATACTTCAGGTATATAAGGGAGCCCTTATGTACAAGGAAATGTAACAAAATTAATTTTATGAAACTGCGAAAATTGATTTTAAGGGCACTTCCGCTTATATATTTATTGGTATGTTAATTTATTTAGCTTTATCGACCCCCATTCCCTTTATATACGTTACTTATATACCTCAGGTATATAAGGGAGAGCTTTTGTACATAGAAATGTAACAAAATTCATTAAAGTATGATTTTAAGGGCACTTCCGCTTATATATTTATGGGTCTGTTAATTTATTTAGCTTTATCGACCCCCATTCCCTTTATATACATTACTTATATACCTCAGGTATATAAGGGAGAGCTTTTGTACATAGAAATGTAACAAAATTCATTAAAGTATGATTTTAAGGGCCCTTCCGCTTATATATTTATTGGTCTGTTAATTTATTTAGCTTTATCGACCCCCATTCCCTTTATATACATTACTTATATACCTCAGGTATATAAGGGAGAGCTTTTGTACATAGAAATGTAACAAAATTCATTAAAGTATGATTTTAAGGGCACTTCCGCTTATATATTTATTGGTCTGTTAATTTATTTAGCTTTATCGACCCCCATTCCCTTTATATACATTACTTATATACCTCAGGTATATAAGGGAGAGCTTTTGTACATAGAAATGTAACAAAATTCATTAAAGTATGATTTTAAGGGCACTTCCGCTTATATATTTATGGGTCTGTTAATTTATTTAGCTTTATCGACCCCCATTCCCTTTATATACATTACTTATATACTTCAGGTATATAAGGGAGCCCTTATGTACAAGGAAATGTAACAAAATTAATTTTATGAAACTGCGAAAATTGATTTTAAGGGCACTTCCGCTTATATATTTATTGGTCTGTTAATTTATTTAGCTTTATCGACCCCCATTCCCTTTATATACATTACTTATATACTTCAGGTATATAAGGGAGCCCTTATGTACAAGGAAATGTAACAAAATTAATTTTATGAAACTGCGAAAATTGATTTTAAGGGCACTTCCACTTATATATTTATTGGTCTGTTAATTTATTTAGCTTTATCGACCCCCATTTCCTTTATATACATTACTTATATACCTCAGGTATATAAGGGAGAGCTTTTGTACAGAGAAATGTAACAAAATTCATTAAAGTATGATTTTAAGGGCACTTCCGCTTATATATTTATTGGTCTGTTAATTTATTTAGCTTTATCGACCCCCATTCCCTTTATATACATTACTTATATACTTCAGGTATATAAGGGAGCCCTTATGTACAAGGAAATGTAACAAAATTAATTTTATGAAACTGCGAATATTGATTTTAAGGGCACTTCCGCTTATATATTTATTGGTCTGTTAATTTATTTAGCTTTATCGACCCCCATTCCCTTTATATACATTACTTATATACCTCAGGTATATAAGGGAGAGCTTTTGTACATAGAAATGTAACAAAATTCATTAAAGTATGATTTTAAGGGCACTTCCGCTTATATATTTATGGGTCTGTTAATTTATTTAGCTTTATCGACCCCCATTCCCTTTATATACATTACTTATATACCTCAGGTTTTTAAGGGAGAGCTTTTGTACATAGAAATGTAACAAAATTCATTAAAGTATGATTTTAAGGGCACTTCCGCTTATATATTTATTGGTCTATTAATTTATTTAGCTTTATCGACCCCCATTCCCTTTATATACATTACTTATATACCTCAGGTATATAAGGGAGAGCTTTTGTACATAGAAATGTAACAAAATTCATTAAAGTATGATTTTAAGGGCACTTCCGCTTATATATTTATTGGTCTGTTAATTTATTTAGCTTTATCGACCCCCATTCCCTTTATATACATTACTTATATACCTCAGGTATATAAGGGAGAGCTTTTGTACATAGAAATGTAACAAAATTCATTAAAGTATGATTTTAAGGGCACTTCCGCTTATATATTTATTGGTCTGTTAATTTATTTAGCTTTATCGACCCCCATTCCCTTTATATACATTACTTATATACCTGAGGTATATAAGGGAGAGCTTTTGTACATAGAAATGTAACAAAATTCATTAAAATATGATTTTAAGGGCACTTCCGCTTATATATTTATTGGTCTGTTAATTTATTTAGCTTTATCGACCCCCATTCCCTTTATATACATTACTTATATACCTCAGGTATATAAGGGAGAGCTTTTGTACATAGAAATGTAACAAAATTCATTAAAGTATGATTTTAAGGGCACTTCCGCTTATATATTTATGGGTCTGTTAATTTATTTAGCTTTATCGACCCCCATTCCCTTTATATACATTACTTATATACTTCGGGTATATAAGGGAGCCCTTATGTACAAGGAAATGTAACAAAATTAATTTTATGAAACTGCGAAAATTGATTTTAAGGGCACTTCCGCTTATATATTTATTGGTCTGTTAATTTATTTAGCTTTATCGACCCCCATTCCCTTTATATACATTACTTATATACCTCAGGTATATAAGGGAGAGCTTTTGTACATAGAAATGTAACAAAATTCATTAAAGTATGATTTTAAGGGCACTTCCGCTTATATATTTATGGGTCTGTTAATTTATTTAGCTTTATCGACCCCCATTCCCTTTATATACATTACTTATATACTTCAGGTATATAAGGGAGCCCTTATGTACAAGGAAATGTAACAAAATTAATTTTATGAAACTGCGAAAATTGATTTTAAGGGCACTTCCGCTTATATATTTATTGGTCTATTAATTTATTTAGCTTTATCGACCCCCATTCCCTTTATATACATTACTTATATACCTCAGGTATATAAGGGAGAGCTTTTGTACATAGAAATGTAACAAAATTCATTAAAGTATGATTTTAAGGGCACTTCCGCTTATATATTTATTGGTCTGTTAATTTATTTAGCTTTATCGACCCCCATTCCCTTTATATACATTACTTATATATTTCAGGTATATAAGGGAGCCCTTATGTACAAGGAAATGTAACAAAATTAATTTTATGAAACTGCGAAAATTGATTTTAAGGGCACTTCCGCTTATATATTTATTGGTCTGTTAATTTATTTAGCTTTATCGACCCCCATTCCCTTTATATACATTACTTATATACCTCAGGTATATAAGGGAGAGCTTTTGTACATAGAAATGTAACAAAATTCATTAAAGTATGATTTTAAGGGCACTTCCGCTTATATATTTATGGGTCTGTTAATTTATTTAGCTTTATCGACCCCCATTCCCTTTATATACATTACTTTTATACTTCAGGTATATAAGGGAGCCCTTATGTACAAGGAAATGTAACAAAATTAATTTTATGAAACTGCGAAAATTGATTTTAAGGGCACTTCCGCTTATATATTTATTGGTCTGTTAATTTATTTAGCTTTATCGACCCCCATTCCCTTTATATACATTACTTATATACCTCAGGTATATAAGGGAGAGCTTTTGTACATAGAAATGTAACAAAATTCATTAAAGTATGATTTTAAGGGCACTTCCGCTTATATATTTATTGGTCTGTTAATTTATTTAGCTTTATCGACCGCCATTCCCTTTATATACATTACTTATATACCTCAGGTATATAAGGGAGAGCTTTTGTACATAGAAATGTAACAAAATTAATTTTATGAAACTGCGAAAATTGATTTTAAGGGCACTTCCGCTTATATATTTATTGGTCTGTTAATTTATTTAGCTTTATCGACCCCCATTCCCTTTATATACATTACTTATATACCTCAGGTATATAAGGGAGAGCTTTTGTACATAGAAATGTAACAAAATTCATTAAAGTATGATTTTAAGGGCACTTCCGCTTATATATTTATTGGTCTGTTAATTTATTTAGCTTTATCGACCCCCATTCCCTTTATATACATTACTTATATACCTCAGGTATATAAGGGAGAGCTTTTGTACATAGAAATGTAACAAAATTCATTAAAGTATGATTTTAAGGGCACTTCCGCTTATATATTTATGGGTCTGTTAATTTATTTAGCTTTATCGACCCCCATTCCCTTTATATACATTACTTATATACTTCAGGTATATAAGGGAGAGCTTTTGTACATAGAAATGTAACAAAATTCATTAAAGTATGATTTTAAGGGCACTTCCGCTTATATATTTATTGGTCTGTTAATTTATTTAGCTTTATCGACCCCCATTCCCTTTATATACATTACTTATATACCTCAGGTATATAAGGGAGAGCTTTTGTACATAGAAATGTAACAAAATTCATTAAAGTATGATTTTAAGGGCACTTCCGCTTATATATTTATGGGTCTGTTAATTTATTTAGCTTTATCGACCCCCATTCCCTTTATATACATTACTTATATACTTCAGGTATATAAGGGAGAGCTTTTGTACATAGAAATGTAACAAAATTCATTAAAGTATGATTTTAAGGGCACTTCCGCTTATATATTTATTGGTCTGTTAATTTATTTAGCTTTATCGACCCCCATTCCCTTTATATACATTACTTATATACTTCAGGTATATAAGGGAGAGCTTTTGTACATAGAAATGTAACAAAATTCATTAAAGTATGATTTTAAGGGCACTTCCGCTTATATATTTATGGGTCTGTTAATTTATTTAGCTTTATCGACCCCCATTCCCTTTATATACATTACTTATATACTTCAGGTATATAAGGGAGAGCTTTTGTACATAGAAATGTAACAAAATTCATTAAAGTATGATTTTAAGGGCACTTCCGCTTATATATTTATTGGTCTGTTAATTTATTTAGCTTTATCGACCCCCATTCCCTTTATATACATTACTTATATACCTCAGGTATATAAGGGAGAGCTTTTGTACATAGAAATGTAACAAAATTCATTAAAGTATGATTTTAAGGGCACTTCCGCTTATATATTTATTGGTCTGTTAATTTATTTAGCTTTATCGACCCCCATTCCCTTGATATACATTACTTATATACCTCAGGTATATAAGGGAGAGCTTTTGTACAGAGAAATGTAACAAAATTCATTAAAGTATGATTTTAAGGGCACTTCCGCTTATATATTTATTGGTCTGTTAATTTATTTAGCTTTATCGACCCCCATTCCCTTTATATACATTACTTATATACTTCAGGTATATAAGGGAGCCCTTATGTACAAGGAAATGTAACAAAATTAATTTTATGAAACTGCGAAAATTGATTTTAAGGGCACTTCCGCTTATATATTTATTGGTCTGTTAATTTATTTAGCTTTATCGACCCCCATTCCCTTTATATACATTACATATATACCTCAGGTATATAAGGGAGAGCTTTTGTACATAGAAATGTAACAAAATTCATTAAAGTATGATTTTAAGGGCACTTCCGCTTATATATTTATTGGTCTGTTAATTTATTTAGCTTTATCGACTCCCATTCCCTTTATATACATTACTTATATACCTCAGGTATATAAGGGAGCCCTTATGTACAAGGAAATGTAACAAAATTAATTTTATGAAACTGCGAAAATTGATTTTAATGGCACTTCCGCTTATATATTTATTGGTCTGTTAATTTATTTAGCTTTATCGACCCCCATTCCCTTTATATACATTACTTATATACCGCAGGTATATAAGGGAGAGCTTTTGTACATAGAAATGTAACAAAATTCATTAAAGTATGATTTTAAGGGCACTTCCGCTTATATATTTATTGGTCTGTTAATTTATTTAGCTTTATCGACCCCCATTCCCTTTATATACATTACTTATATACCTCAGGTATATAAGGGAGAGCTTTTGTACATAGAAATGTAACAAAATTCATTAAAGTATGATTTTAAGGGCACTTCCGCTTATATATTTATTGGTCTGTTAATTTATTTAGCTTTATCGACCCCCATTCCCTTTATATACATTACTTATATACCTCAGGTATATAAGGGAGAGCTTTTGTACAGAGAAATGTAACAAAATTCATTAAAGTATGATTTTAAGGGCACTTCCGCTTATATATTTATTGGTCTGTTAATTTATTTAGCTTTATCGACTCCCATTCCCTTTATATACATTACTTATATACTTCAGGTATATAAGGGAGCCCTTATGTACAAGGAAATGTAACAAAATTAATTTTATGAAACTGCGAAAATTGATTTTAAGGGCACTTCCGCTTATATATTTATTGGTCTGTTAATTTATTTAGCTTTATCGACCCCCATTCCCTTTATATACATTACTTATATACCTCAGGTATATAAGGGAGAGCTTTCGTACATAGAAATGTAACAAAATTCATTAAAGTATGATTTTAAGGGCACTTCCGCTTATATATTTATTGGTCTGTTAATTTATTTAGCTTTATCGACCCCCATTCCCTTTATATACATTACTTATATACCTCAGGTATATAAGGGAGAGCTTTTGTACATAGAAATGTAACAAAATTCATTAAAGTATGATTTTAAGGGCACTTCCGCTTATATATTTATTGGTCTGTTAATTTATTTAGCTTTATCGACCCCCATTCCCTTTATATACATTACTTATATACCTCAGGTATATAAGGGAGAGCTTTTGTACATAGAAATGTAACAAAATTCATTAAAGTATGATTTTAAGGGCACTTCCGCTTATATATTTATTGGTCTGTTAATTTATTTAGCTTTATCGACCTCCATTCCCTTTATATACATTACTTATATACCTCAGGTATATAAGGGAGAGCTTTTGTACATAGAAATGTAACAAAATTCATTAAGGATGATTTTAAAGGCACTTCCGCTTATATATTTATTGGTCTGTTAATTTATTTAGCTTTATCGACCCCCATTCCCTTTATATACATTACTTATATACCTCAGGTATATAAGGGAGAGCTTTTGTACATAGAAATGTAACAAAATTCATTAAAGTATGATTTTAAGGGCACTTCCGCTTATATATTTATTGGTCTGTTAATTTATTTAGCTTTATCGACCCCCATTCCCTTTATATACATTACTTATATACCTCAGGTATATAAGGGAGAGCTTTTGTACATAGAAATGTAACAAAATTCATTAAAGTATGATTTTAAGGGCACTTCCGCTTATATATTTATTGGTCTGTTAATTTATTTAGCTTTATCGACCCCCATTCCCTTTATATACATTACTTATATACCTCAGGTATATAAGGGAGAGCTTTTGTACATAGAAATGTAACAAAATTCATTAAAGTATGATTTTAAGGGCACTTCCGCTTATATATTTATTGGTCTGTTAATTTATTTAGCTTTATCGACCTCCATTCCCTTTATATACATTACTTATATACCTCAGGTATATAAGGGAGAGCTTTTGTACATAGAAATGTAACAAAATTCATTAAGGATGATTTTAAAGGCACTTCCGCTTATATATTTATTGGTCTGTTAATTTATTTAGCTTTATCGACCCCCATTCCCTTTATATACATTACTTATATACTTCAGGTATATAAGGGAGCCCTTATGTACAAGGAAATGTAACAAAATTCATTAAAGTATGATTTTAAGGGCACTTCCGCTTATATATTTATTGGTCTGTTAATTTATTTAGCTTTATCGACCCCCATTCCCTTTATATACATTACTTATATACCTCAGGTATATAAGGGAGAGCTTTTGTACATAGAAATGTAACAAAATTAATTTTATGAAACTGCGAAAATTGATTTTAAGGGCACTTCCGCTTATATATTTATTGGTCTGTTAATTTATTTAGCTTTATCGACCCCCATTCCCTTTATATACATTACTTATATACCTCAGGTATATAAGGGAGAGCTTTTGTACAGAGAAATGTAACAAAATTCATTAAAGTATGATTTTAAGGGCACTTCCGCTTATATATTTATTGGTCTGTTAATTTATTTAGCTTTATCGACTCCCATTCCCTTTATATACATTACTTATATACTTCAGGTATATAAGGGAGCCCTTATGTACAAGGAAATGTAACAAAATTAATTTTATGAAACTGCGAAAATTGATTTTAAGGGCACTTCCGCTTATATATTTATTGGTCTGTTAATTTATTTAGCTTTATCGACCCCCATTCCCTTTATATACATTACTTATATACCTCAGGTATATAAGGGAGAGCTTTTGTACATAGAAATGTAACAAAATTCATTAAAGTATGATTTTAAGGGCACTTCCGCTTATATATTTATTGGTCTGTTAATTTATTTAGCTTTATCGACCCCCATTCCCTTTATATACATTACTTATATACCTCAGGTATATAAGGGAGAGTTTTTGTACATAGAAATGTAACAAAATTCATTAAAGTATGATTTTAAGGGCACTTCCGCTTATATATTTATTGGTCTGTTAATTTATTTAGCTTTATCGACTCCCATTCCCTTTATATACATTACTTATATACCTCAGGTATATAAGGGAGCCCTTATGTACAAGGAAATGTAACAAAATTAATTTTATGAAACTGCGAAAATTGATTTTAAGGGCACTTCCGCTTATATATTTATTGGTCTGTTAATTTATTTAGCTTTATCGACCCCCATTCCCTTTATATACATTACTTATATACCTCAGGTATATAAGGGAGGGCTTTCGTACATAGAAATGTAACAAAATTCATTAAAGTATGATTTTAAGGGCACTTCCGCTTATATATTTATTGGTCTGTTAATTTATTTAGCTTTATCGACCCCCATTCCTTTTATATACATTACTTATATACCTCAGGTATATAAGGGAGAGCTTTTGTACATAGAAATGTAACAAAATTCATTAAAGTATGATTTTAAGGGCACTTCCGCTTATATATTTATTGGTCTGTTAATTTATTTAGCTTTATCGACCCCCATTCCCTTTATATACATTACTTATATACCTCAGGTATATAAGGGAGAGCTTTTGTACATAGAAATGTAACAAAATTCATTAAAGTATGATTTTAAGGGCACTTCCGCTTATATATTTATTGGTCTGTTAATTTATTTAGCTTTATCGACCCCCATTCCCTTTATATACATTACTTATATACCTCAGGTATATAAGGGAGAGCTTTTGTACATAGAAATGTAACAAAATTCATTAAAGTATGATTTTAAGGGCACTTCCGCTTATATATTTATTGGTCTGTTAATTTATTTAGCTTTATCGACCTCCATTCCCTTTATATACATTACTTATATACCTCAGGTATATAAGGGAGAGCTTTTGTACATAGAAATGTAACAAAATTCATTAAAGTATGATTTTAAGAGCACTTCCGCTTATATATTTATTGGTCTGTTAATTTATTTAGCTTTATCGACCCCCATTCCCTTTATATACATTACTTATATACCTCAGGTATATAAGGGAGAGCTTTTGTACATAGAAATGTAACAAAATTCATTAAAGTATGATTTTAAGGGCACTTCCGCTTATATATTTATTGGTCTGTTAATTTATTTAGCTTTATCGACCCCCATTCCCTTTATATACATTACTTATATACTTCAGGTATATAAGGGAGCCCTTATGTACAAGGAAATGTAACAAAATTAATTTTATGAAACTGCGAAAATTGATTTTAAGGGCACTTCCGCTTATATATTTATTGGTCTGTTAATTTATTTAGCTTTATCGACCCCCATTCCCTTTATATACATTACTTATATACCTCAGGTATATAAGGGAGAGCTTTTGTACATAGAAATGTAACAAAATTCATTAAAGTATGATTTTAAGGGCACTTCCGCTTATATATTTATTGGTCTGTTAATTTATTTAGCTTTATCGACCCCCATTCCCTTTATATACATTACTTAAATACCTCAGGTATATAAGGGAGAGCTTTTGTACATAGAAATGTAACAAAATTCATTAAAGTATGATTTTAAGGGCACTTCCGCTTATATATTTATGGGTCTGTTAATTTATTTAGCTTTATCGACCCCCATTCCCTTTATATACATTACTTATATACTTCAGGTATATAAGGGAACCCTTATGTACAAGGAAATGTAACAAAATTAATTTTATGAAACTGCGAAAATTGATTTTAAGGGCACTTCCGCTTATATATTTATTGGTCTGTTAATTTATTTAGCTTTATCGACCCCCATTCCCTTTATATACATTACTTATATACCTCAGGTATATAAGGGAGAGCTTTTGTACATAGAAATGTAACAAAATTCATTAAAGTATGATTTTAAGGGCACTTCCGCTTATATATTTATTGGTCTGTTAATTTATTTAGCTTTATCGACCCCCATTCCCTTTATATACATTACTTATATACCTCAGGTATATAAGGGAGAGCTTTTGTACATAGAAATGTAACAAAATTCATTAAAGTATGATTTTAAGGGCACTTCCGCTTATATATTTATTGGTCTGTTAATTTATTTAGCTTTATCGACCCCCATTCCCTTTATATACATTACTTATATACCTCAGGTATATAAGGGAGAGCTTTTGTACATAGAAATGTAACAAAATTCATTAAAGTATGATTTTAAGGGCACTTCCGCTTATATATTTATTGGTCTGTTAATTTATTTAGCTTTATCGACCCCCATTCCCTTTATATACATTACTTATATACCTCAGGTATATAAGGGAGAGCTTTTGTACATAGAAATGTAACAAAATTCATTAAAGTATGATTTTAAGGGCACTTCCGCTTATATATTTATTGGTCTGTTAATTTATTTAGCTTTATCGACCCCCATTCCCTTTATATACATTACTTATATACTTCAGGTATATAAGGGAGCCCTTATGTACAAGGAAATGTAACAAAATTAATTTTATGAAACTGCGAAAATTGATTTTAAGGGCACTTCCGCTTATATATTTATTGGTCTGTTAATTTATTTAGCTTTATCGACCCCCATTCCCTTTATATACATTACTTATATACCTCAGGTATATAAGGGAGAGCTTTTGTACATAGAAATGTAACAAAATTCATTAAAATATGATTTTAAGGGCACTTCCGCTTATATATTTATTGGTCTGTTATTTTATTTAGCTTTATCGACCCCCATTCCCTTTATATACATTGCTTATATACCTCAGGTATATAAGGGAACCCTTATGTACAAGGAAATGTAACAAAATTAATTTTATGAAACTGCGAAAATTGATTTTAAGGGCACTTCCGCTTATATATTTATTGGTCTGTTAATTTATTTAGCTTTATCGACCCCCATTCCCTTTATATACATTACTTATATACCTCAGGTATATAAGGGAGAGCTTTTGTACATAGAAATGTAACAAAATTCATTAAAGTATGATTTTAAGGGCACTTCCGCTTATATATTTATGGGTCTGTTAATTTATTTAGCTTTATCGACCCCCATTCCCTTTATATACATTACTTATATACTTCAGGTATATAAGGGAGCCCTTATGTACAAGGAAATGTAACAAAATTAATTTTATGAAACTGCGAAAATTGATTTTAAGGGCACTTCCGCTTATATATTTATTGGTCTATTAATTTATTTAGCTTTATCGACCCCCATTCCCTTTATATACATTACTTATATACCTCAGGTATATAAGGGAGAGCTTTTGTACATAGAAATGTAACAAAATTCATTAAAGTATGATTTTAAGGGCACTTCCGCTTATATATTTATGGGTCTGTTAATTTATTTAGCTTTATCGACCCCCATTCCCTTTATATACATTACTTATATACTTCAGGTATATAAGGGAGAGCTTTTGTACATAGAAATGTAACAAAATTCATTAAAGTATGATTTTAAGGGCACTTCCGCTTATATATTTATTGGTCTGTTAATTTATTTAGTTTTATCGACCCCCATTCGCTTTATATACATTACTTATATACTTCAGGTATATAAGGGAGCACTTATGTACAAGGAAATGTAACAAAATTAATTTTATGAAACTGCGAAAATTGATTTTAAGGGCACTTCCGCTTATATATTTATGGGTCTGTTAATTTATTTAGCTTTATCGACCCCCATTCGCTTTATATACAATACTTATATACTTCAGGTATATAAGGGAGCCCTTATGTACAAGGAAATGTAACAAAATTAATTTTATGAAACTGCGAAAATTGATTTTAAGGGCACTTCCGCTTATATATTTATTGGTCTGTTAATTTATTTAGCTTTATCGACCCCCATTCCCTTTATATACATTACTTATATACCTCAGGTATATAAGGGAGAGCTTTTGTACATAGAAATGTAACAAAATTCATTAAAGTATGATTTTAAGGGCACTTCCGCTTATATATTTATTGGTCTGTTAATTTATTTAGTTTTATCGACCCCCATTCGCTTTATATACATTACTTATATACTTCAGGTATATAAGGGAGCACTTATGTACAAGGAAATGTAACAAAATTAATTTTATGAAACTGCGAAAATTGATTTTAAGGGCACTTCCGCTTATATATTTATGGGTCTGTTAATTTATTTAGCTTTATCGACCCCCATTCGCTTTATATACAATACTTATATACTTCAGGTATATAAGGGAGCCCTTATGTACAAGGAAATGTAACAAAATTAATTTTATGAAACTGCGAAAATTGATTTTAAGGGCACTTCCGCTTATATATTTATTGGTCTGTTAATTTATTTAGCTTTATCGACCCCCATTCCCTTTATATACATTACTTATATACCTCAGGTATATAAGGGAGAGCTTTTGTACATAGAAATGTAACAAAATTCATTAAAATATGATTTTAAGGGCACTTCCGCTTATATATTTATTGGTCTGTTATTTTATTTAGCTTTATCGACCCCCATTCCCTTTATATACATTGCTTATATACCTCAGGTATATAAGGGAACCCTTATGTACAAGGAAATGTAACAAAATTAATTTTATGAAACTGCGAAAATTGATTTTAAGGGCACTTCCGCTTATATATTTATTGGTCTGTTAATTTATTTAGCTTTATCGACCCCCATTCCCTTTATATACATTACTTATATACCTCAGGTATATAAGGGAGAGCTTTTGTACATAGAAATGTAACAAAATTCATTAAAATATGATTTTAAGGGCACTTCCGCTTATATATTTATTGGTCTGTTATTTTATTTAGCTTTATCGACCCCCATTCCCTTTATATACATTGCTTATATACCTCAGGTATATAAGGGAACCCTTATGTACAAGGAAATGTAACAAAATTAATTTTATGAAACTGCGAAAATTGATTTTAAGGGCACTTCCGCTTATATATTTATTGGTCTGTTAATTTATTTAGCTTTATCGACCCCCATTCCCTTTATATACATTACTTATATACCTCAGGTATATAAGGGAGAGCTTTTGTACATAGAAATGTAACAAAATTCATTAAAATATGATTTTAAGGGCACTTCCGCTTATATATTTATTGGTCTGTTATTTTATTTAGCTTTATCGACCCCCATTCCCTTTATATACATTGCTTATATACCTCAGGTATATAAGGGAACCCTTATGTACAAGGAAATGTAACAAAATTAATTTTATGAAACTGCGAAAATTGATTTTAAGGGCACTTCCGCTTATATATTTATTGGTCTGTTAATTTATTTAGCTTTATCGACCCCCATTCCCTTTATATACATTACTTATATACCTCAGGTATATAAGGGAGAGCTTTTGTACATAGAAATGTAACAAAATTCATTAAAGTATGATTTTAAGGGCACTTCCGCTTATATATTTATGGGTCTGTTAATTTATTTAGCTTTATCGACCCCCATTCCCTTTATATACATTACTTATATACTTCAGGTATATAAGGGAGCCCTTATGTACAAGGAAATGTAACAAAATTAATTTTATGAAACTGCGAAAATTGATTTTAAGGGCACTTCCGCTTATATATTTATTGGTCTATTAATTTATTTAGCTTTATCGACCCCCATTCCCTTTATATACATTACTTATATACCTCAGGTATATAAGGGAGAGCTTTTGTACATAGAAATGTAACAAAATTCATTAAAGTATGATTTTAAGGGCACTTCCGCTTATATATTTATGGGTCTGTTAATTTATTTAGCTTTATCGACCCCCATTCCCTTTATATACATTACTTATATACTTCAGGTATATAAGGGAGAGCTTTTGTACATAGAAATGTAACAAAATTCATTAAAGTATGATTTTAAGGGCACTTCCGCTTATATATTTATTGGTCTGTTAATTTATTTAGTTTTATCGACCCCCATTCGCTTTATATACATTACTTATATACTTCAGGTATATAAGGGAGCACTTATGTACAAGGAAATGTAACAAAATTAATTTTATGAAACTGCGAAAATTGATTTTAAGGGCACTTCCGCTTATATATTTATGGGTCTGTTAATTTATTTAGCTTTATCGACCCCCATTCGCTTTATATACAATACTTATATACTTCAGGTATATAAGGGAGCCCTTATGTACAAGGAAATGTAACAAAATTAATTTTATGAAACTGCGAAAATTGATTTTAAGGGCACTTCCGCTTATATATTTATTGGTCTGTTAATTTATTTAGCTTTATCGACCCCCATTCCCTTTATATACATTACTTATATACCTCAGGTATATAAGGGAGAGCTTTTGTACATAGAAATGTAACAAAATTCATTAAAGTATGATTTTAAGGGCACTTCCGCTTATATATTTATTGGTCTGTTAATTTATTTAGTTTTATCGACCCCCATTCGCTTTATATACATTACTTATATACTTCAGGTATATAAGGGAGCACTTATGTACAAGGAAATGTAACAAAATTAATTTTATGAAACTGCGAAAATTGATTTTAAGGGCACTTCCGCTTATATATTTATGGGTCTGTTAATTTATTTAGCTTTATCGACCCCCATTCGCTTTATATACAATACTTATATACTTCAGGTATATAAGGGAGCCCTTATGTACAAGGAAATGTAACAAAATTAATTTTATGAAACTGCGAAAATTGATTTTAAGGGCACTTCCGCTTATATATTTATTGGTCTGTTAATTTATTTAGCTTTATCGACCCCCATTCCCTTTATATACATTACTTATATACCTCAGGTATATAAGGGAGAGCTTTTGTACATAGAAATGTAACAAAATTCATTAAAGTATGATTTTAAGGGCACTTCCGCTTATATATTTATTGGTCTGTTAATTTATTTAGCTTTATCGACCCCCATTCCCTTTATATACATTACTTAAATACCTCAGGTATATAAGGGAGAGCTTTTGTACATAGAAATGTAACAAAATTCATTAAAGTATGATTTTAAGGGCACTTCCGCTTATATATTTATGGGTCTGTTAATTTATTTAGCTTTATCGACCCCCATTCCCTTTATATACATTACTTATATACTTCAGGTATATAAGGGAACCCTTATGTACAAGGAAATGTAACAAAATTAATTTTATGAAACTGCGAAAATTGATTTTAAGGGCACTTCCGCTTATATATTTATTGGTCTGTTAATTTATTTAGCTTTATCGACCCCCATTCCCTTTATATACATTACTTATATACCTCAGGTATATAAGGGAGAGCTTTTGTACATAGAAATGTAACAAAATTCATTAAAGTATGATTTTAAGGGCACTTCCGCTTATATATTTATTGGTCTGTTAATTTATTTAGCTTTATCGACCCCCATTCCCTTTATATACATTACTTATATACCTCAGGTATATAAAGGAGAGCTTTTGTACATAGAAATGTAACAAAATTCATTAAAGTATGATTTTAAGGGCACTTCCGCTTATATATTTATGGGTCTGTTAATTTATTTAGCTTTATCGACCCCCATTCCCTTTATATACATTACTTATATACTTCAGGTATATAAGGGAGCCCTTATGTACAAGGAAATGTAACAAAATTAATTTTATGAAACTGCGAAAATTGATTTTAAGGGCACTTCCGCTTATATATTTATTGGTCTGTTAATTTATTTAGCTTTATCGACCCCCATTCCTTTTATATACATTACTTATAGACTTCAGGTATATAAGGGAGCCCTTATGTACAAGGAAATGTAACAAAATTAATTTTATGAAACTGCGAAAATTGATTTTAAGGGCACTTCCGCTTATATATTTATTGGTCTGTTAATTTATTTAGCTTTATCGACCCCCATTCCCTTTATATACATTACTTATATACCTCAGGTATATAAGGGAGAGCTTTTGTACATAGAAATGTAACAAAATTCATTAAAGTATGATTTTAAGGGCACTTCCGCTTATATATTTATGGGTCTGTTAATTTATTTAGCTTTATCGACCCCCATTCCCTTTATATACATTACTTATATACTTCGGGTATATAAGGGAGCCCTTATGTACAAGGAAATGTAACAAAATTAATTTTATGAAACTGCGAAAATTGATTTTAAGGGCACTTCCGCTTATATATTTATTGGTCTGTTAATTTATTTAGCTTTATCGACCCCCATTCCCTTTATATACATTACTTATATACCTCAGGTATATAAGGGAGAGCTTTTGTACATAGAAATGTAACAAAATTCATTAAAGTATGATTTTAAGGACACTTCCGCTTATATATTTATGGGTCTGTTAATTTATTTAGCTTTATCGACCCCCATTCCCTTTATATACATTACTTATATACTTCAGGTATATAAGGGAGCCCTTATGTACAAGGAAATGTAACAAAATTAATTTTATGAAACTGCGAAAATTGATTTTAAGGGCACTTCCGCTTATATATTTATTGGTCTGTTAATTTATTTAGCTTTATCGACCCCCATTCCTTTTATATACATTACCTATAGACTTCAGGTATATAAGGGAGCCCTTATGTACAAGGAAATGTAACAAAATTAATTTTATGAAACTGCGAAAATTGATTTTAAGGGCACTTCCGCTTATATATTTATTGGTCTGTTAATTTATTTAGCTTTATCGACCCCCATTCCCTTTATATACATTATTTATATATTTCAGGTATATAAGGGAGCCCTTATGTACAAGGAAATGTAACAAAATTAATTTTATGAAACTGCGAAAATTGATTTTAAGGGCACTTCCGCTTATATATTTATTGGTCTGTTAATTTATTTAGCTTTATCGACCCCCATTCCCTTTATATACATTACTTATATACCTCAGGTATATAAGGGAGAGCTTTTGTACATAGAAATGTAACAAAATTCATTAAAGTATGATTTTAAGGGCACTTCCGCTTATATATTTATGGGTCTGTTAATTTATTTAGCTTTATCGACCCCCATTCCCTTTATATACATTACTTATATACTTCAGGTATATAAGGGAGCCCTTATGTACAAGGAAATGTAACAAAATTAATTTTATGAAACTGCGAAAATTGATTTTAAGGGCACTTCCGCTTATATATTTATTGGTCTATTAATTTATTTAGCTTTATCGACCCCCATTCCCTTTATATACATTACTTATATACCTCAGGTATATAAGGGAGAGCTTTTGTACATAGAAATGTAACAAAATTCATTAAAGTATGATTTTAAGGGCACTTCCGCTTATATATTTATGGGTCTGTTAATTTATTTAGCTTTATCGACCCCCATTCCCTTTATATACATTACTTATATACTTCAGGTATATAAGGGAGCCCTTATGTACAAGGAAATGTAACAAAATTAATTTTATGAAACTGCGAAAATTGATTTTAAAGGCACTTCCGCTTATATATTTATTGGTCTGTTAATTTATTTAGCTTTATCGACCCCCATTCCCTTTATATACATTACTTATATACCTCAGGTATATAAGGGAGAGCTTTTGTACATAGAAATGTAACAAAATTCATTAAAGTATGATTTTAAGGGCACTTCCGCTTATATATTTATTGGTCTGTTAATTTATTTAGTTTTATCGACCCCCATTCGCTTTATATACATTACTTATATACTTCAGGTATATAAGGGAGCCCTTATGTACAAGGAAATGTAACAAAATTAATTTTATGAAACTGCGAAAATTGATTTTAAGGGCACTTCCGCTTATATATTTATGGGTCTGTTAATTTATTTAGCTTTATCGACCCCCATTCGCTTTATATACAATACTTATATACTTCAGGTATATAAGGGAGCCCTTATGTACAAGGAAATGTAACAAAATTAATTTTGTGAAACTGCGAAAATTGATTTTAAGGGCACTTCCGCTTATATATTTATTGGTCTGTTAATTTATTTAGCTTTATCGACCCCCATTCCCTTTATATACATTACTTATATACCTCAGGTATATAAGGGAGAGCTTTTGTACATAGAAATGTAACAAAATTCATTAAAGTATGATTTTAAGGGCACTTCCGCTTATATATTTATGGGTCTGTTAATTTATTTAGCTTTATCGACCCCCATTCCCTTTATATACATTACTTATATACTTCAGGTATATAAGGGAACCCTTATGTACAAGGAAATGTAACAAAATTAATTTTATGAAACTGCGAAAATTGATTTTAAGGGCACTTCCGCTTATATATTTATTGGTCTGTTAATTTATTTAGCTTTATCGACCCCCATTCCCTTTATATACATTACTTATATACCTCAGGTATATAAGGGAGAGCTTTTGTACATAGAAATGTAACAAAATTCATTAAAGTATGATTTTAAGGGCACTTCCGCTTATATATTTATTGGTCTGTTAATTTATTTAGCTTTATCGACCCCCATTCCCTTTATATACATTACTTATATACCTCAGGTATATAAGGGAGAGCTTTTGTACATAGAAATGTAACAAAATTCATTAAAGTATGATTTTAAGGGCACTTCCGCTTATATATTTATGGGTCTGTTAATTTATTTAGCTTTATCGACCCCCATTCCCTTTATATACATTACTTATATACTTCAGGTATATAAGGGAGCCCTTATGTACAAGGAAATGTAACAAAATTAATTTTATGAAACTGCGAAAATTGATTTTAAGGGCACTTCCGCTTATATATTTATTGGTCTGTTAATTTATTTAGCTTTATCGACCCCCATTCCTTTTATATACATTACTTATAGACTTCAGGTATATAAGGGAGCCCTTATGTACAAGGAAATGTAACAAAATTAATTTTATGAAACTGCGAAAATTGATTTTAAGGGCACTTCCGCTTATATATTTATTGGTCTGTTAATTTATTTAGCTTTATCGACCCCCATTCCCTTTATATACATTACTTATATACCTCAGGTATATAAGGGAGAGCTTTTGTACATAGAAATGTAACAAAATTCATTAAAGTATGATTTTAAGGGCACTTCCGCTTATATATTTATGGGTCTGTTAATTTATTTAGCTTTATCGACCCCCATTCCCTTTATATACATTACTTATATACTTCGGGTATATAAGGGAGCCCTTATGTACAAGGAAATGTAACAAAATTAATTTTATGAAACTGCGAAAATTGATTTTAAGGGCACTTCCGCTTATATATTTATTGGTCTGTTAATTTATTTAGCTTTATCGACCCCCATTCCCTTTATATACATTACTTATATACCTCAGGTATATAAGGGAGAGCTTTTGTACATAGAAATGTAACAAAATTCATTAAAGTATGATTTTAAGGGCACTTCCGCTTATATATTTATGGGTCTGTTAATTTATTTAGCTTTATCGACCCCCATTCCCTTTATATACATTACTTATATACTTCAGGTATATAAGGGAGCCCTTATGTACAAGGAAATGTAACAAAATTAATTTTATGAAACTGCGAAAATTGATTTTAAGGGCACTTCCGCTTATATATTTATTGGTCTGTTAATTTATTTAGCTTTATCGACCCCCATTCCTTTTATATACATTACCTATAGACTTCAGGTATATAAGGGAGCCCTTATGTACAAGGAAATGTAACAAAATTAATTTTATGAAACTGCGAAAATTGATTTTAAGGGCACTTCCGCTTATATATTTATGGGTCTGTTAATTTATTTAGCTTTATCGACCCCCATTCGCTTTATATACAATACTTATATACTTCAGGTATATAAGGGAGCCCTTATGTACAAGGAAATGTAACAAAATTAATTTTATGAAACTGCGAAAATTGATTTTAAGGGCACTTCCGCTTATATATTTATTGGTCTGTTAATTTATTTAGCTTTATCGACCCCCATTCCCTTTATATACATTACTTATATACCTCAGGTATATAAGGGAGAGCTTTTGTACATAGAAATGTAACAAAATTCATTAAAGTATGATTTTAAGGGCACTTCCGCTTATATATTTATGGGTCTGTTAATTTATTTAGCTTTATCGACCCCCATTCGCTTTATATACATTACTTATATACTTCAGGTATATAAGGGAGCCCTTATGTACAAGGAAATGTAACAAAATTAATTTTATGAAACTGCGAAAATTGATTTTAAGGGCACTTCCGCTTATATATTTATTGGTCTGTTAATTTATTTAGCTTTATCGACCCCCATTCCCTTTATATACATTACTTATATACTTCAGGTATATAAGGGAGCCCTTATGTACAAGGAAATGTAACAAAATTAATTTTATGAAACTGCGAAAATTGATTTTAAGGGCACTTCCGCTTATATATTTATTGGTCTGTTAATTTATTTAGCTTTATCGACCCCCATTCCCTTTATATACATTACTTATATACCTCAGGTATATAAGGGAGAGCTTTTGTACATAGAAATGTAACAAAATTCATTAAAGTATGATTTTAAGGGCACTTCCGCTTATATATTTATGGGTCTGTTAATTTATTTAGCTTTATCGACCCCCATTCCCTTTATATACATTACTTATATACCTCAGGTATATAAGGGAGAGCTTTTGTACATAGAAATGTAACAAAATTCATTAAAGTATGATTTTAAGGGCACTTCCGCTTATATATTTATTGGTCTGTTAATTTATTTAGCTTTATCGACCCCCATTCCCTTTATATACATTACTTATATACCTCAGGTATATAAGGGAGAGCTTTTGTACATAGAAATGTAACAAAATTCATTAAAGTATGATTTTAAGGGCACTTCCGCTTATATATTTATTGGTCTGTTAATTTATTTAGCTTTATCGACCCCCATTCCCTTTATATACATTACTTATATACCTCAGGTATATAAGGGAGAGCTTTTGTACATAGAAATGTAACAAAATTAATTTTATGAAACTGCGAAAATTGATTTTAAGGGCACTTCCGCTTATATATTTATTGGTCTGTTAATTTATTTAGCTTTATCGACCCCCATTCCCTTTATATACATTACTTATATACTTCAGGTATATAAGGGAGCCCTTATGTACAAGGAAATGTAACAAAATTAATTTTATGAAACTGCGAAAATTGATTTTAAGGGCACTTCCGCTTATATATTTATTGGTCTGTTAATTTATTTAGCTTTATCGACCCCCATTCCCTTTATATACATTACTTATATACCTCAGGTATATAAGGGAGAGCTTTTGTACAGAGAAATGTAACAAAATTCATTAAAGTATGATTTTAAGGGCACTTCCGCTTATATATTTATTGGTCTGTTAATTTATTTAGCTTTATCGACCCCCATTCCCTTTATATACATTACTTATATACTTCGGGTATATAAGGGAGCCCTTATGTACAAGGAAATGTAACAAAATTAATTTTATGAAACTGCGAAAATTGATTTTAAGGGCACTTCCGCTTATATATTTATTGGTCTGTTAATTTATTTAGCTTTATCGACCCCCATTCCCTTTATATACATTACTTATATACCTCAGGTATATAAGGGAGAGCTTTTGTACATAGAAATGTAACAAAATTCATTAAAGTATGATTTTAAGGGCACTTCCGCTTATATATTTATTGGTCTGTTAATTTATTTAGCTTTATCGACCCCCATTCCCTTTATATACATTACTTATATACCTCAGGTATATAAGGGAGAGCTTTTGTACATAGAAATGTAACAAAATTCATTAAAGTATGATTTTAAGGGCACTTCCGCTTATATATTTATTGGTCTGTTAATTTATTTAGCTTTATCGACCCCCATTCCCTTTATATACATTACTTATATACCTCAGGTATATAAGGGAGAGCTTTTGTACATAGAAATGTAACAAAATTCATTAAAGTATGATTTTAAGGGCACTTCCGCTTATATATTTATGGGTCTGTTAATTTATTTAGCTTTATCGACCCCCATTCCCTTTATATACATTACTTATATACTTCAGGTATATAAGGGAGCCCTTATGTACAAGGAAATGTAACAAAATTAATTTTATGAAACTGCGAAAATTGATTTTAAGGGCACTTCCGCTTATATATTTATTGGTCTGTTAATTTATTTAGCTTTATCGACCCCCATTCCCTTTATATACATTACTTATATACCTCAGGTATATAAGGGAGAGCTTTTGTACATAGAAATGTAACAAAATTCATTAAAGTATGATTTTAAGGGCACTTCCGCTTATATATTTATTGGTCTGTTAATTTATTTAGCTTTATCGACCCCCATTCCCTTTATATACATTACTTATATACCTCAGGTATATAAGGGAGAGCTTTTGTACATAGAAATGTAACAAAATTCATTAAAGTATGATTTTAAGGGCACTTCCGCTTATATATTTATTGGTCTGTTAATTTATTTAGCTTTATCGACCCCCATTCCCTTTATATACATTACTTATATACTTCAGGTATATAAGGGAGCCCTTATGTACAAGGAAATGTAACAAAATTAATTTTATGAAACTGCGAAAATTGATTTTAAGGGCACTTCCGCTTATATATTTATTGGTCTGTTAATTTATTTAGCTTTATCGACCCCCATTCCCTTTATATACATTACTTATATACCTCAGGTATATAAGGGAGAGCTTTTGTACAGAGAAATGTAACAAAATTCATTAAAGTATGATTTTAAGGGCACTTCCGCTTATATATTTATTGGTCTGTTAATTTATTTAGCTTTATCGACCCCCATTCCCTTTATATACATTACTTATATACTTCAGGTATATAAGGGAGCCCTTATGTACAAGGAAATGTAACAAAATTAATTTTATGAAACTGCGAAAATTGATTTTAAGGGCACTTCCGCTTATATATTTATTGGTCTGTTAATTTATTTAGCTTTATCGACCCCCATTCCCTTTATATACATTACTTATATACCTCAGGTATATAAGGGAGAGCTTTTGTACATAGAAATGTAACAAAATTCATTAAAGTATGATTTTAAGGGCACTTCCGCTTATATATTTATTGGTCTGTTAATTTATTTAGCTTTATCGACCCCCATTCCCTTTATATACATTACTTATATACCTCAGGTATATAAGGGAGAGCTTTTGTACATAGAAATGTAACAAAATTCATTAAAGTATGATTTTAAGGGCACTTCCGCTTATATATTTATGGGTCTGTTAATTTATTTAGCTTTATCGACCCCCATTCCCTTTATATACATTACTTATATACTTCAGGTATATAAGGGAGCCCTTATGTACAAGGAAATGTAACAAAATTAATTTTATGAAACTGCGAAAATTGATTTTAAGGGCACTTCCGCTTATATATTTATTGGTCTGTTAATTTATTTAGCTTTATCGACCCCCATTCCTTTTATATACATTACTTATAGACTTCAGGTATATAAGGGAGCCCTTATGTACAAGGAAATGTAACAAAATTAATTTTATGAAACTGCGAAAATTGATTTTAAGGGCACTTCCGCTTATATATTTATTGGTCTGTTAATTTATTTAGCTTTATCGACCCCCATTCCCTTTATATACATTACTTATATACCTCAGGTATATAAGGGAGAGCTTTTGTACATAGAAATGTAACAAAATTCATTAAAGTATGATTTTAAGGGCACTTCCGCTTATATATTTATGGGTCTGTTAATTTATTTAGCTTTATCGACCCCCATTCCCTTTATATACATTACTTATATACTTCGGGTATATAAGGGAGCCCTTATGTACAAGGAAATGTAACAAAATTAATTTTATGAAACTGCGAAAATTGATTTTAAGGGCACTTCCGCTTATATATTTATTGGTCTGTTAATTTATTTAGCTTTATCGACCCCCATTCCCTTTATATACATTACTTATATACCTCAGGTATATAAGGGAGAGCTTTTGTACATAGAAATGTAACAAAATTCATTAAAGTATGATTTTAAGGGCACTTCCGCTTATATATTTATGGGTCTGTTAATTTATTTAGCTTTATCGACCCCCATTCCCTTTATATACATTACTTATATACTTCAGGTATATAAGGGAGCCCTTATGTACAAGGAAATGTAACAAAATTAATTTTATGAAACTGCGAAAATTGATTTTAAGGGCACTTCCGCTTATATATTTATTGGTCTGTTAATTTATTTAGCTTTATCGACCCCCATTCCTTTTATATACATTACCTATAGACTTCAGGTATATAAGGGAGCCCTTATGTACAAGGAAATGTAACAAAATTAATTTTATGAAACTGCGAAAATTGATTTTAAGGGCACTTCCGCTTATATATTTATGGGTCTGTTAATTTATTTAGCTTTATCGACCCCCATTCGCTTTATATACAATACTTATATACTTCAGGTATATAAGGGAGCCCTTATGTACAAGGAAATGTAACAAAATTAATTTTATGAAACTGCGAAAATTGATTTTAAGGGCACTTCCGCTTATATATTTATTGGTCTGTTAATTTATTTAGCTTTATCGACCCCCATTCCCTTTATATACATTACTTATATACCTCAGGTATATAAGGGAGAGCTTTTGTACATAGAAATGTAACAAAATTCATTAAAGTATGATTTTAAGGGCACTTCCGCTTATATATTTATGGGTCTGTTAATTTATTTAGCTTTATCGACCCCCATTCGCTTTATATACATTACTTATATACTTCAGGTATATAAGGGAGCCCTTATGTACAAGGAAATGTAACAAAATTAATTTTATGAAACTGCGAAAATTGATTTTAAGGGCACTTCCGCTTATATATTTATTGGTCTGTTAATTTATTTAGCTTTATCGACCCCCATTCCCTTTATATACATTACTTATATACTTCAGGTATATAAGGGAGCCCTTATGTACAAGGAAATGTAACAAAATTAATTTTATGAAACTGCGAAAATTGATTTTAAGGGCACTTCCGCTTATATATTTATTGGTCTGTTAATTTATTTAGCTTTATCGACCCCCATTCCCTTTATATACATTACTTATATACCTCAGGTATATAAGGGAGAGCTTTTGTACATAGAAATGTAACAAAATTCATTAAAGTATGATTTTAAGGGCACTTCCGCTTATATATTTATGGGTCTGTTAATTTATTTAGCTTTATCGACCCCCATTCCCTTTATATACATTACTTATATACCTCAGGTATATAAGGGAGAGCTTTTGTACATAGAAATGTAACAAAATTCATTAAAGTATGATTTTAAGGGCACTTCCGCTTATATATTTATTGGTCTGTTAATTTATTTAGCTTTATCGACCCCCATTCCCTTTATATACATTACTTATATACCTCAGGTATATAAGGGAGAGCTTTTGTACATAGAAATGTAACAAAATTCATTAAAGTATGATTTTAAGGGCACTTCCGCTTATATATTTATTGGTCTGTTAATTTATTTAGCTTTATCGACCCCCATTCCCTTTATATACATTACTTATAAACCTCAGGTATATAAGGGAGAGCTTTTGTACATAGAAATGTAACAAAATTAATTTTATGAAACTGCGAAAATTGATTTTAAGGGCACTTCCGCTTATATATTTATTGGTCTGTTAATTTATTTAGCTTTATCGACCCCCATTCCCTTTATATACATTACTTATATACTTCAGGTATATAAGGGAGCCCTTATGTACAAGGAAATGTAACAAAATTAATTTTATGAAACTGCGAAAATTGATTTTAAGGGCACTTCCGCTTATATATTTATTGGTCTGTTAATTTATTTAGCTTTATCGACCCCCATTCCCTTTATATACATTACTTATATACCTCAGGTATATAAGGGAGAGCTTTTGTACAGAGAAATGTAACAAAATTCATTAAAGTATGATTTTAAGGGCACTTCCGCTTATATATTTATTGGTCTGTTAATTTATTTAGCTTTATCGACCCCCATTCCCTTTATATACATTACTTATATACTTCAGGTATATAAGGGAGCCCTTATGTACAAGGAAATGTAACAAAATTAATTTTATGAAACTGCGAAAATTGATTTTAAGGGCACTTCCGCTTATATATTTATTGGTCTGTTAATTTATTTAGCTTTATCGACCCCCATTCCCTTTATATACATTACTTATATACCTCAGGTATATAAGGGAGAGCTTTTGTACATAGAAATGTAACAAAATTCATTAAAGTATGATTTTAAGGGCACTTCCGCTTATATATTTATTGGTCTGTTAATTTATTTAGCTTTATCGACCCCCATTCCCTTTATATACATTACTTATATACCTCAGGTATATAAGGGAGAGCTTTTGTACATAGAAATGTAACAAAATTCATTAAAGTATGATTTTAAGGGCACTTCCGCTTATATATTTATTGGTCTGTTAATTTATTTAGCTTTATCGACCCCCATTCCCTTTATATACATTACTTATATACCTCAGGTATATAAGGGAGAGCTTTTGTACATAGAAATGTAACAAAATTCATTAAAGTATGATTTTAAGGGCACTTCCGCTTATATATTTATGGGTCTGTTAATTTATTTAGCTTTATCGACCCCCATTCCCTTTATATACATTACTTATATACTTCAGGTATATAAGGGAGCCCTTATGTACAAGGAAATGTAACAAAATTAATTTTATGAAACTGCGAAAATTGATTTTAAGGGCACTTCCGCTTATATATTTATTGGTCTGTTAATTTATTTAGCTTTATCGACCCCCATTCCCTTTATATACATTACTTATATACCTCAGGTATATAAGGGAGAGCTTTTGTACATAGAAATGTAACAAAATTCATTAAAGTATGATTTTAAGGGCACTTCCGCTTATATATTTATTGGTCTGTTAATTTATTTAGCTTTATCGACCCCCATTCCCTTTATATACATTACTTATATACCTCAGGTATATAAGGGAGAGCTTTTGTACATAGAAATGTAACAAAATTCATTAAAGTATGATTTTAAGGGCACTTCCGCTTATATATTTATTGGTCTGTTAATTTATTTAGCTTTATCGACCCCCATTCCCTTTATATACATTACTTATATACTTCAGGTATATAAGGGAGCCCTTATGTACAAGGAAATGTAACAAAATTAATTTTATGAAACTGCGAAAATTGATTTTAAGGGCACTTCCGCTTATATATTTATTGGTCTGTTAATTTATTTAGCTTTATCGACCCCCATTCCCTTTATATACATTACTTATATACCTCAGGTATATAAGGGAGAGCTTTTGTACAGAGAAATGTAACAAAATTCATTAAAGTATGATTTTAAGGGCACTTCCGCTTATATATTTATTGGTCTGTTAATTTATTTAGCTTTATCGACCCCCATTCCCTTTATATACATTACTTATATACTTCAGGTATATAAGGGAGCCCTTATGTACAAGGAAATGTAACAAAATTAATTTTATGAAACTGCGAAAATTGATTTTAAGGGCACTTCCGCTTATATATTTATTGGTCTGTTAATTTATTTAGCTTTATCGACCCCCATTCCCTTTATATACATTACTTATATACCTCAGGTATATAAGGGAGAGCTTTTGTACATAGAAATGTAACAAAATTCATTAAAGTATGATTTTAAGGGCACTTCCGCTTATATATTTATTGGTCTGTTAATTTATTTAGCTTTATCGACCCCCATTCCCTTTATATACATTACTTATATACCTCAGGTATATAAGGGAGAGCTTTTGTACATAGAAATGTAACAAAATTCATTAAAGTATGATTTTAAGGGCACTTCCGCTTATATATTTATTGGTCTGTTAATTTATTTAGCTTTATCGACCCCCATTCCCTTTATATACATTACTTATATACCTCAGGTATATAAGGGAGAGCTTTTGTACATAGAAATGTAACAAAATTCATTAAAGTATGATTTTAAGGGCACTTCCGCTTATATATTTATGGGTCTGTTAATTTATTTAGCTTTATCGACCCCCATTCCCTTTATATACATTACTTATATACTTCAGGTATATAAGGGAGCCCTTATGTACAAGGAAATGTAACAAAATTAATTTTATGAAACTGCGAAAATTGATTTTAAGGGCACTTCTGCTTATATATTTATTGGTCTGTTAATTTATTTAGCTTTATCGACCCCCATTCCCTTTATATACATTACTTATATACCTCAGGTATATAAGGGAGAGCTTTTGTACATAGAAATGTAACAAAATTCATTAAAGTATGATTTTAAGGGCACTTCCGCTTATATATTTATTGGTCTGTTAATTTATTTAGCTTTATCGACCCCCATTCCCTTTATATACATTACTTATATACCTCAGGTATATAAGGGAGAGCTTTTGTACATAGAAATGTAACAAAATTCATTAAAATATGATTTTAAGGGCACTTCCGCTTATATATTTATTGGTCTGTTAATTTATTTAGCTTTATCGACCCCCATTCCCTTTATATACATTACTTATATACCTCAGGTATATAAGGGAGAGCTTTTGTACATAGAAATGTAACAAAATTCATTAAAGTATGATTTTAAGGGCACTTCGGCTTATATATTTATTGGTCTGTTAATTTATTTAGCTTTATCGACCCCCATTCCCTTTATATACATTACTTATATACCTCAGGTATATAAGGGAGAGCTTTTGTACATAGAAATGTAACAAAATTCATTAAAGTATGATTTTAAGGGCACTTCCGCTTATATATTTATTGGTCTGTTATTTTATTTAGCTTTATCGACCCCCATTCCCTTTATATACATTACTTATATACCTCAGGTATATAAGGGAGAGCTTTTGTACATAGAAATGTAACAAAATTCATTAAAGTATGATTTTAAGGGCACTTCCGCTTATATATTTATTGGTCTGTTAATTTATTTAGCTTTATCGACCCCCATTCCCTTTATATACATTACTTATATACCTCAGGTATATAAGGGAGAGCTTTTGTACATAGAAATGTAACAAAATTCATTAAAGTATGATTTTAAGGGCACTTCGGCTTATATATTTATTGGTCTGTTATTTTATTTAGCTTTATCGACCCCCATTCCCTTTATATACATTACTTATATACCTCAGGTATATAAGGGAGAGCTTTTGTACATAGAAATGTAACAAAATTCATTAAAGTATGATTTTAAGGGCACTTCCGCTTATATATTTATTGGTCTGTTAATTTATTTAGCTTTATCGACCCCCATTCCCTTTATATACATTACTTGTATACCTCAGGTATATAAGGGAGAGCTTTTGTACATAGAAATGTAACAAAATTCATTAAAGTATGATTTTAAGGGCACTTCCGCTTATATATTTATTGGTCTGTTAATTTATTTAGCTCTATCGACCCCCATTCCCTTTATATACATTACTTATATACCTCAGGTATATAAGGGAGAGCTTTTGTACATAGAAATGTAACAAAATTCATTAAAGTATGATTTTAAGGGCACTTCCGCTTATATATTTATTGGTCTGTTAATTTATTTAGCTTTATCGACCCCCATTCCCTTTATATACATTACTTATATACTTCAGGTATATAAGGGAGCCCTTATGTACAAGGAAATGTAACAAAATTAATTTTATGAAACTGCGAAAATTGATTTCAAGGGCACTTCCGCTTATATATTTATTGGTCTGTTAATTTATTTAGCTTTATCGACCCCCATTCCCTTTATATACATTACTTATATACCTCAGGTATATAAGGGAGAGCTTTTGTACATAGAAATGTAACAAAATTCATTAAAGTATGATTTTAAGGGCACTTCCGCTTATATATTTATTGGTCTGTTAATTTATTTAGCTTTATCGACCCCCATTCCCTTTATATACATTACTTATATACCTCAGGTATATAAGGGAGAGCTTTTGTACATAGAAATGTAACAAAATTCATTAAAGTATGATTTTAAGGGCACTTCCGCTTATATATTTATTGGTCTGTTAATTTATTTAGCTTTATCGACCCCCATTCCCTTTATATACATT
Organism: Thereva nobilitata; assembly: GCA_963855945.1. Lineage (NCBI taxonomy): Eukaryota > Metazoa > Arthropoda > Insecta > Diptera > Therevidae > Thereva > Thereva nobilitata. The sequence continues at coordinate 109,681,505 of OY979698.1, read as the reverse complement.
ACTTATATACCTCAGGTATATAAGGGAGAGCTTTTGTACATAGAAATGTAACAAAATTCATTAAAGTATGATTTTAAGGGCACTTCCGCTTATATATTTATGGGTCTGTTAATTTATTTAGCTTTATCGACCCCCATTGCCTTTATATACATTACTTATATACTTCAGGTATATAAGGGAGCCCTTATGTACAAGGAAATGTAACAAAATTAATTTTATGAAACTACGAAAATTGATTTTAAGGGCACTTCCGCTTATATATTTATTGGTCTGTTAATTTATTTAGCTTTATCGACCCCCATTCCCTTTATATACATTACTTATATACCTCAGGTATATAAGGGAGAGCTTTTGTACATAGAAATGTAACAAAATTCATTAAAGTATGATTTTAAGGGCACTTCCGCTTATATATTTATTGGTCTGTTAATTTATTTAGCTTTATCGACCCCCATTCCCTTTATATACATTACTTATATACCTCAGGTATATAAGGGAGAGCTTTTGTACATAGAAATGTAACAAAATTCATTAAAGTATGATTTTAAGGGCATTTCCGCTTATATATTTATGGGTCTGTTAATTTATTTAGCTTTATCGACCCCCATTCCCTTTATATACATTACTTATATACCTCAGGTATATAAGGGAGAGCTTTTGTACATAGAAATGTAACAAAATTCATTAAAGTATGATTTTAAGGGCACTTCCGCTTATATATTTATTGGTCTGTTAATTTATTTAGCTTTATCGACCCCCATTCTCTTTATATACATTACTTATATACCTCAGGTATATAAGGGAGAGCTTTTGTACATAGAAATGTAGCAAAATTCATTAAAGTATGATTTTAAGGGCACTTCCGCTTATATATTTATTGGTCTGTTAATTTATTTAGCTTTATCGACCCCCATTCCCTTTATATACATTACTTATATACCTCAGGTATATAAGGGAGCCCTTATGTACAAGGAAATGTAACAAAATTAATTTTATGAAACTGCGAAAATTGATTTTAAGGGCACTTCCGCTTATATATTTATTGGTCTGTTAATTTATTTAGCTTTATCGACCCCCATTCCCTTTATATACATTACTTATATACCTCAGGTATATAAGGGAGAGCTTTTGTACATAGAAATGTAACAAAATTCATTAAAGTATGATTTTAAGGGCACTTCCGCTTATATATTTATTGGTCTGTTAATTTATTTAGCTTTATCGACCCCCATTCCCTTTATATACATTACTTATATACCTCAGGTATATAAGGGAGAGCTTTTGTACATAGAAATGTAACAAAATTCATTAAAGTATGATTTTAAGGGCACTTCCGCTTATATATTTATGGGTCTGTTAATTTATTTAGCTTTATCGACCCCCATTCCCTTTATATACATTACTTATATACTTCAGGTATATAAGGGAGCCCTTATGTACAAGGAAATGTAACAAAATTAATTTTATGATACTGCGAAAATTGATTTTAAGGGCACTTCCGCTTATATATTTATTGGTCTGTTAATTTATTTAGCTTTATCGACCCCCATTCCCTTTATATACATTACTTATATACCTCAGGTATATAAGGGAGAGCTTTTGTACATAGAAATGTAACAAAATTCATTAAAGTATGATTTTAAGGGCACTTCCGCCTATATATTTATGGGTCTGTTAATTTATTTAGCTTTATCGACCCCCATTCCCTTTATATACATTACTTATATACCTCAGGTATATAAGGGAGAGCTTTTGTACATAGAAATGTAACAAAATTCATTAAAGTATGATTTTAAGGGCACTTCCGCTTATATATTTATTGGTCTGTTAATTTATTTAGCTTTATCGACCCCCATTCCCTTTATATACATTACTTATATACTTCAGGTATATAAGGGAGCCCTTATGTACAAGGAAATGTAACAAAATTAATTTTATGAAACTGCGAAAATTGATTTTAAGGGCACTTCCGCTTATATATTTATTGGTCTGTTAATTTATTTAGCTTTATCGACCCCCATTCCCTTTATATACATTACTTATATACCTCAGGTATATAAGGGAGAGCTTTTGTACATAGAAATGTAGCAAAATTCATTAAAGTATGATTTTAAGGGCACTTCCGCTTATATATTTATTGGTCTGTTAATTTATTTAGCTTTATCGACCCCCATTCCCTTTATATACATTACTTATATACCTCAGGTATATAAGGGAGCCCTTATGTACAAGGAAATGTAACAAAATTAATTTTATGAAACTGCGAAAATTGATTTTAAGGGCACTTCCGCTTATATATTTATTGGTCTGTTAATTTATTTAGCTTTATCGACCCCCATTCCCTTTATATACATTACTTATATACCTCAGGTATATAAGGGAGAGCTTTTGTACATAGAAATGTAACAAAATTCATTAAAGTATGATTTTAAGGGCACTTCCGCTTATATATTTATTGGTCTGTTAATTTATTTAGCTTTATCGACCCCCATTCCCTTTATATACATTACTTATATACCTCAGGTATATAAGGGAGAGCTTTTGTACATAGAAATGTAACAAAATTCATTAAAGTATGATTTTAAGGGCATTTCCGCTTATATATTTATGGGTCTGTTAATTTATTTAGCTTTATCGACCCCCATTCCCTTTATATACATTACTTATATACCTCAGGTATATAAGGGAGAGCTTTTGTACATAGAAATGTAACAAAATTCATTAAAGTATGATTTTAAGGGCACTTCCGCTTATATATTTATTGGTCTGTTAATTTATTTAGCTTTATCGACCCCCATTCCCTTTATATAAATTACTTATATACCTCAGGTATATAAGGGAGAGCTTTTGTACATAGAAATGTAACAAAATTCATTAAAGTATGATTTTAAGGGCACTTCCGCTTATATATTTATGGGTCTGTTAATTTATTTAGCTTTATCGACCCCCATTCCCTTTATATACATTACTTATATACTTCAGGTATATAAGGGAGCCCTTATGTACAAGGAAATGTAACAAAATTAATTTTATGAAACTGCGAAAATTGATTTTAAGGGCGCTTCCGCTTATATATTTATTGGTCTGTTAATTTATTTAGCTTTATCGACCCCCATTCCCTTTATATACATTACTTATATACCTCAGGTATATAAGGGAGAGCTTTTGTACATAGAAATGTAACAAAATTCATTAAAGTATGATTTTAAGGGCACTTCCGCTTATATATTTATTGGTCTGTTAATTTATTTAGCTTTATCGACCCCCATTCCCTTTATATACATTACTTATATACCTCAGGTATATAAGGGAGAGCTTTTGTACACAGAAATGTAACAAAATTCATTAAAGTATGATTTTAAGGGCACTTCCGCTTATATATTTATGGGTCTGTTAATTTATTTAGCTTTATCGACCCCCATTCCCTTTATATACATTACTTATATACTTCAGGTATATAAGGGAGCCCTTATGTACAAGGAAATGTAACAAAATTAATTTTATGAAACTGCGAAAATTGATTTTAAGGGCACTTCCGCTTATATATTTATTGGTCTGTTAATTTATTTAGCTTTATCGACCCCCATTCCCTTTATATACATTACTTATATACCTCAGGTATATAAGGGAGAGCTTTTGTACATAGAAATGTAACAAAATTCATTAAAGTATGATTTTAAGGGCACTTCCGCTTATATATTTATGGGTCTGTTAATTTATTTAGCTTTATCGACCCCCATTCCCTTTATATACATTACTTATATACTTCAGGTATATAAGGGAGCCCTTATGTACAAGGAAATGTAACAAAATTAATTTTATGAAACTGCGAAAATTGATTTTAAGGGCACTTCCGCTTATATATTTATTGGTCTGTTAATTTATTTAGCTTTATCGACCCCCATTCCCTTTATATACATTACTTATATACTTCAGGTATATAAGGGAGCCCTTATGTACAAGGAAATGTAACAAAATTAATTTTATGAAACTGCGAAAATTGATTTTAAGGGCGCTTCCGCTTATATATTTATTGGTCTGTTAATTTATTTAGCTTTATCGACCCCCATTCCCTTTATATACATTACTTATATACCTCAGGTATATAAGGGAGAGCTTTTGTACATAGAAATGTAACAAAATTCATTAAAGTATGATTTTAAGGGCACTTCCGCTTATATATTTATTGGTCTGTTAATTTATTTAGCTTTATCGACCCCCATTCCCTTTATATACATTACTTATATACCTCAGGTATATAAGGGAGAGCTTTTGTACATAGAAATGTAACAAAATTCATTAAAGTATGATTTTAAGGGCACTTCCGCTTATATATTTATGGGTCTGTTAATTTATTTAGCTTTATCGACCCCCATTCCCTTTATATACATTACTTATATACCTCAGGTATATAAGGGAGAGCTTTTGTACATAGAAATGTAACAAAATTCATTAAAGTATGATTTTAAGGGCACTTCCGCTTATATATTTATTGGTCTGTTAATTTATTTAGCTTTATCGACCCCCATTCCCTTTATATACATTACTTATATACCTCAGGTATATAAGGGAGAGCTTTTGTACATAGAAATGTAACAAAATTCATTAAAGTATGATTTTAAGGGCACTTCCGCTTATATATTTATGGGTCTGTTAATTTATTTAGCTTTATCGACCCCCATTCCCTTTATATACATTACTTATATACCTCAGGTATATAAGGGAGAGCTTTTGTACATAGAAATGTAACAAAATTCATTAAAGTATGATTTTAAGGGCACTTCCGCTTATATATTTATTGGTCTGTTAATTTATTTAGCTTTATCGACCCCCATTCCCTTTATATACATTACTTATATACTTCAGGTATATAAGGGAGCCCTTATGTACAAGGAAATGTAAGAAAATTAATTTTATGAAACTGCGAAAATTGATTTTAAGGGCACTTCCGCTTATATATTTATTGGTCTGTTAATTTATTTAGCTTTATCGACCCCCATTCCCTTTATATACATTACTTATATACCTCAGGTATATAAGGGAGAGCTTTTGTACATAGAAATGTAACAAAATTCATTAAAGTATGATTTTAAGGGCACTTCCGCTTATATATTTATGGGTCTGTTAATTTATTTAGCTTTATCGACCCCCATTCCCTTTATATACATTACTTATATACCTCAGGTATATAAGGGAGAGCTTTTGTACATAGAAATGTAACAAAATTAATTTTATGAAACTGCGAAAATTGATTTTAAGGGCACTTCCGCTTATATATTTATTGGTCTGTTAATTTATTTAGCTTTATCGACCCCCATTCCCTTTATATACATTACTTATATACTTCAGGTATATAAGGGAGCCCTTATGTACAAGGAAATGTAACAAAATTAATTTTATGAAACTGCGAAAATTGATTTTAAGGGCACTTCCGCTTATATATTTATTGGTCTGTTAATTTATTTAGCTTTATCGACCCCCATTCCCTTTATATACATTACTTATATACCTCAGGTATATAAGGGAGAGCTTTTGTACATAGAAATGTAACAAAATTCATTAAAGTATGATTTTAAGGGCACTTCCGCTTATATATTTATGGGTCTGTTAATTTATTTAGCTTTATCGACCCCCATTCCCTTTATATACATTACTTATATACCTCAGGTATATAAGGGAGAGCTTTTGTACATAGAAATGTAACAAAATTCATTAAAGTATGATTTTAAGGGCACTTCCGCTTATATATTTATTGGTCTGTTAATTTATTTAGCTTTATCGACCCCCATTCCCTTTATATACATTACTTATATACTTCAGGTATATAAGGGAGCCCTTATGTACAAGGAAATGTAACAAAATTAATTTTATGAAACTGCGAAAATTGATTTTAAGGGCACTTCCGCTTATATATTTATTGGTCTGTTAATTTATTTAGCTTTATCGACCCCCATTCCCTTTATATACATTACTTATATACATCAGGTATATAAGGGAGAGCTTTTGTACATAGAAATGTAACAAAATTCATTAAAGTATGATTTTAAGGGCACTTCCGCTTATATATTTATTGGTCTGTTAATTTATTTAGCTTTATCGACCCCCATTCCCTTGATATACATTACTTATATACCTCAGGTATATAAGGGAGAGCTTTTGTACATAGAAATGTAACAAAATTCATTAAAGTATGATTTTAAGGGCACTTCCGCTTATATATTTATTGGTCTGTTAATTTATTTAGCTTTATCGACCCCCATTCCCTTTATATACATTACTTATATACTTCAGGTATATAAGGGAGCCCTTATGTACAAGGAAATGTAACAAAATTAATTTTATGAAACTGCGAAAATTGATTTCAAGGGCACTTCCGCTTATATATTTATTGGTCTGTTAATTTATTTAGCTTTATCGACCCCCATTCCCTTTATATACATTACTTATATACCTCAGGTATATAAGGGAGAGCTTTTGTACATAGAAATGTAACAAAATTCATTAAAGTATGATTTTAAGGGCACTTCCGCTTATATATTTATGGGTCTGTTAATTTATTTAGCTTTATCGACCCCCATTCCCTTTATATACATTACTTATATACCTCAGGTATATAAGGGAGAGCTTTTGTACATAGAAATGTAACAAAATTAATTTTATGAAACTGCGAAAATTGATTTTAAGGGCACTTCCGCTTATATATTTATTGGTCTGTTAATTTATTTAGCTTTATCGACCCCCATTCCCTTTATATACATTACTTATATACTTCAGGTATATAAGGGAGCCCTTATGTACAAGGAAATGTAACAAAATTAATTTTATGAAACTGCGAAAATTGATTTTAAGGGCACTTCCGCTTATATATTTATTGGTCTGTTAATTTATTTAGCTTTATCGACCCCCATTCCCTTTATATACATTACTTATATACCTCAGGTATATAAGGGAGAGCTTTTGTACATAGAAATGTAACAAAATTCATTAAAGTATGATTTTAAGGGCACTTCCGCTTATATATTTATGGGTCTGTTAATTTATTTAGCTTTATCGACCCCCATTCCCTTTATATACATTACTTATATACCTCAGGTATATAAGGGAGAGCTTTTGTACATAGAAATGTAACAAAGTTCATTAAAGTATGATTTTAAGGGCACTTCCGCTTATATATTTATTGGTCTGTTAATTTATTTAGCTTTATCGACCCCCATTCCCTTTATATACATTACTTATATACTTCAGGTATATAAGGGAGCCCTTATGTACAAGGAAATGTAACAAAATTAATTTTATGAAACTGCGAAAATTGATTTTAAGGGCACTTCCGCTTATATATTTATTGGTCTGTTAATTTATTTAGCTTTATCGACCCCCATTCCCTTTATATACATTACTTATATACCTCAGGTATATAAGGGAGAGCTTTTGTACATAGAAATGTAACAAAATTCATTAAAGTATGATTTTAAGGGCACTTCCGCTTATATATTTATGGGTCTGTTAATTTATTTAGCTTTATCGACCCCCATTCCCTTTATATACATTACTTATATACCTCAGGTATATAAGGGAGAGCTTTTGTACATAGAAATGTAACAGAATTCATTAAAGTATGATTTTAAGGGCACTTCCGCTTATATATTTATTGGTCTGTTAATTTATTTAGCTTTATCGACCCCCATTCCCTTTATATACATTACTTATATACTTCAGGTATATAAGGGAGCCCTTATGTACAAGGAAATGTAACAAAATTAATTTTATGAAACTGCGAAAATTGATTTTAAGGGCACTTCCGCTTATATATTTATTGGTCTGTTAATTTATTTAGCTTTATCGACCCCCATTCCCTTTATATACATTACTTATATACCTCAGGTATATAAGGGAGAGCTTTTGTACATAGAAATGTAACAAAATTCATTAAAGTATGATTTTAAGGGCACTTCCGCTTATATATTTATTGGTCTGTTAATTTATTTAGCTTTATCGACCCCCATTCCCTTTATATACATTACTTATATACTTCAGGTATATAAGGGAGCCCTTATGTACAAGGAAATGTAACAAAATTAATTTTATGAAACTGCGAAAATAGATTTTAAGGGCACTTCCGCTTATATATTTATTGGTCTGTTAATTTATTTAGCTTTATCGACCCCCATTCCCTTTATATACATTACTTATATACCTCAGGTATATAAGGGAGAGCTTTTGTACATAGAAATGTAACAAAATTCATTAAAGTATGATTTTAAGGGCACTTCCGCTTATATATTTATTGGTCTGTTAATTTATTTAGCTTTATCGACCCCCATTCCCTTTATATACATTACTTATATACCTCTGGTATATAAGGGAGAGCTTTTGTACATAGAAATGTAACAAAATTCATTAAAGTATGATTTTAAGGGCACTTCCGCTTATATATTTATTGGTCTGTTAATTTATTTAGCTTTATCGACCCCCATTCCCTTTATATACATTACTTATATACCTCAGGTATATAAGGGAGAGTTTTTGTACATAGAAATGTAACAAAATTCATTAAAGTATGATTTTAAGGGCACTTCCGCTTATATATTTATTGGTCTGTTAATTTATTTAGCTTTATCGACCCCCATTCCCTTTATATACATTACTTATATACCTCAGGTATATAAGGGAGAGCTTTTGTACATAGAAATGTAACAAAATTCATTAAAGTATGATTTTAAGGGCACTTCAGCTTATATATTTATTGGTCTGTTAATTTATTTAGCTTTATCGACCCCCATTCCCTTTATATACATTACTTATATACCTCAGGTATATAAGGGAGAGCTTTTGTACATAGAAATGTAACAAAATTCATTAAAGTATGATTTTAAGGGCACTTCCGCTTATATATTTATTGGTCTGTTAATTTATTTAGCTTTATCGACCCCCATTCCCTTTATATACATTACTTATATACCTCAGGTATATAAGGGAGAGCTTTTGTACATAGAAATGTAACAAAATTCATTAAAGTATGATTTTAAGGGCACTTCCGCTTATATATTTATTGGTCTGTTAATTTATTTAGCTTTATCGACCCCCATTCCCTTTATATACATTACTTATATACCTCAGGTATATAAGGGAGAGCTTTTGTACATAGAAATGTAACAAAATTCATTAAAGTATGATTTTAAGGGCACTTCCGCTTATATATTTATTGGTCTGTTAATTTATTTAGCTTTATCGACCCCCATTCCCTTTATATACATTACTTATATACCTCAGGTATATAAGGGAGAGCTTTTGTACATAGAAATGTAACAAAATTCATTAAAGTATGATTTTAAGGGCACTTCCGCTTATATATTTATTGGTCTGTTAATTTATTTAGCTTTATCGACCCCCATTCCCTTTATATACATTACTTATATACCTCAGGTATATAAGGGAGAGCTTTTGTACATAGAAATGTAACAAAATTCATTAAAGTATGATTTTAAGGGCACTTCCGCTTATATATTTATTGGTCTCTTAATTTATTTAGCTTTATCGACCCCCATTCCCTTTATTTACATTACTTATATACCTCAGGTATATAATGGAGAGCTTTTGTACATAGAAATGTAACAAAATTCATTAAAGTATGATTTTAAGGGCACTTCCGCTTATATATTTATTGGTCTGTTAATTTATTTAGCTTTATCGACCCCCATTCCCTTTATATACATTACTTATATACCTCAGGTATATAAGGGAGAGCTTTTGTACATAGAAATGTAACAAAATTCATTAAAGTATGATTTTAAGGGCACTTCCGCTTATATATTTATTGGTCTGTTAATTTATTTACCTTTATCGACCCCCATTCCCTTTATATACATTACTTATATACCTCAGGTATATAAGGGAGAGCTTTTGTACATAGAAATGTAACAAAATTCATTAAAGTATGATTTTAAGGGCACTTCCGCTTATATATTTATTGGTCTGTTAATTTATTTAGCTTTATCGACCCCCATTCCCTTTATATACATTACTTATATACCTCAGGTATATAAGGGAGAGCTTTTGTACATAGAAATGTAACAAAATTCATTAAAGTATGATTTTAAGGGCACTTCCGCTTATATATTTATTGGTCTGTTAATTTATTTAGCTTTATCGACCCCCATTCCCTTTATATACATTACTTATATACCTCAGGTATATAAGGGAGAGCTTTTGTACATAGAAATGTAACAAAATTCATTAAAGTATGATTTTAAGGGCACTTCCGCTTATATATTTATTGGTCTGTTAATTTATTTAGCTTTATCGACCCCCATTCCCTTTATATACATTACTTATATACCTCAGGTATATAAGGGAGAGCTTTTGTACATAGAAATGTAACAAAATTCATTAAAGTATGATTTTAAGGGCACTTCCGCTTATATATTTATTGGTCTGTTAATTTATTTAGCTTTATCGACCCCCATTCCCTTTATATACATTACTTATATACCTCAGGTATATAAGGGAGAGCTTTTGTACATAGAAATGTAACAAAATTCATTAAAGTATGATTTTAAGGGCACTTCCGCTTATATATTTATTGGTCTGTTAATTTATTTAGCTTTATCGACCCCCATTCCCTTTATATACATTACTTATATACCTCAGGTATATAAGGGAGAGCTTTTGTACATAGAAATGTAACAAAATTCATTAAAGTATGATTTTAAGGGCACTTCCGCTTATATATTTATTGGTCTGTTAATTTATTTAGCTTTATCGACCCCCATTCCCTTTATATACATTACTTATATACCTCAGGTATATAAGGGAGAGCTTTTGTACATAGAAATGTAACAAAATTCATTAAAGTATGATTTTAAGGGCACTTCCGCTTATATATTTATTGGTCTGTTAATTTATTTAGCTTTATCGACCCCCATTCCCTTTATATACATTACTTATATACCTCAGGTATATAAGGGAGAGCTTTTGTACATAGAAATGTAACAAAATTCATTAAAGTATGATTTTAAGGGCACTTCCGCTTATATATTTATTGGTCTGTTAATTTATTTAGCTTTATCGACCCCCATTCCCTTTATATACATTACTTATATACCTCAGGTATATAAGGGAGAGCTTTTGTACATAGAAATGTAACAAAATTCATTAAAGTATGATTTTAAGGGCACTTCCGCTTATATATTTATTGGTCTGTTAATTTATTTAGCTTTATCGACCCCCATTCCCTTTATATACATTACTTATATACCTCAGATATATAAGGGAGAGCTTTTGTACATAGAAATGTAACAAAATTCATTAAAGTATGATTTTAAGGGCACTTCCGCTTATATATTTATTGGTCTGTTAATTTATTTAGCTTTATCGACCCCCATTCCCTTTATATACATTACTTATATACCTCAGGTATATAAGGGAGAGCTTTTGTACATAGAAATGTAACAAAATTCATTAAAGTATGATTTTAAGGGCACTTCCGCTTATATATTTATTGGTCTGTTAATTTATTTAGCTTTATCGACCCCCATTCCCTTTATATACATTACTTATATACCTCAGGTATATAAGGGAGAGCTTTTGTACATAGAAATGTAACAAAATTCATTAAAGTATGATTTTAAGGGCACTTCCGCTTATATATTTATTGGTCTGTTAATTTATTTAGCTTTATCGACCCCCATTCCCTTTATATACATTACTTATATACCTCAGGTATATAAGGGAGAGCTTTTGTACATAGAAATGTAACAAAATTCATTAAAGTATGATTTTAAGGGCACTTCCGCTTATATATTTATTGGTCTGTTAATTTATTTAGCTTTATCGACCCCCATTCCCTTTATATACATTACTTATATACCTCAGGTATATAAGGGAGAGCTTTTGTACATAGAAATGTAACAAAATTCATTAAAGTATGATTTTAAGGGCACTTCCGCTTATATATTTATTGGTCTGTTAATTTATTTAGCTTTATCGACCCCCATTCCCTTTATATACATTACTTATATACCTCAGGTATATAAGGGAGAGCTTTTGTACATAGAAATGTAACAAAATTCATTAAAGTATGATTTTAAGGGCACTTCCGCTTATATATTTATTGGTCTGTTAATTTATTTAGCTTTATCGACCCCCATTCCCTTTATATACATTACTTATATACCTCAGGTATATAAGGGAGAGCTTTTGTACATAGAAATGTAACAAAATTCATTAAAGTATGATTTTAAGGGCACTTCCGCTTATATATTTATTGGTCTGTTAATTTATTTAGCTTTATCGACCCCCATTCCCTTTATATACATTACTTATATACCTCAGGTATATAAGGGAGAGCTTTTGTACATAGAAATGTAACAAAATTCATTAAAGTATGATTTTAAGGGCACTTCCGCTTATATATTTATTGGTCTGTTAATTTATTTAGCTTTATCGACCCCCATTCCCTTTATATACATTACTTATATACCTCAGGTATATAAGGGAGAGCTTTTGTACATAGAAATGTAACAAAATTCATTAAAGTATGATTTTAAGGGCACTTCCGCTTATATATTTATTGGTCTGTTAATTTATTTAGCTTTATCGACCCCCATTCCCTTTATATACATTACTTATATACCTCAGGTATATAAGGGAGAGCTTTTGTACATAGAAATGTAACAAAATTCATTAAAGTATGATTTTAAGGGCACTTCCGCTTATATATTTATTGGTCTGTTAATTTATTTAGCTTTATCGACCCCCATTCCCTTTATATACATTACTTATATACCTCAGGTATATAAGGGAGAGCTTTTGTACATAGAAATGTAACAAAATTCATTAAAGTATGATTTTAAGGGCACTTCCGCTTATATATTTATTGGTCTGTTAATTTATTTAGCTTTATCGACCCCCATTCCCTTTATATACATTACTTATATACCTCAGGTATATAAGGGAGAGCTTTTGTACATAGAAATGTAACAAAATTCATTAAAGTATGATTTTAAGGGCACTTCCGCTTATATATTTATTGGTCTGTTAATTTATTTAGCTTTATCGACCCCCATTCCCTTTATATACATTACTTATATACCTCAGGTATATAAGGGAGAGCTTTTGTACATAGAAATGTAACAAAATTCATTAAAGTATGATTTTAAGGGCACTTCCGCTTATATATTTATTGGTCTGTTAATTTATTTAGCTTTATCGACCCCCATTCCCTTTATATACATTACTTATATACCTCAGGTATATAAGGGAGAGCTTTTGTACATAGAAATGTAACAAAATTCATTAAAGTATGATTTTAAGGGCACTTCCGCTTATATATTTATTGGTCTGTTAATTTATTTAGCTTTATCGACCCCCATTCCCTTTATATACATTACTTATATACCTCAGGTATATAAGGGAGAGCTTTTGTACATAGAAATGTAACAAAATTCATTAAAGTATGATTTTAAGGGCACTTCCGCTTATATATTTATTGGTCTGTTAATTTATTTAGCTTTATCGACCCCCATTCCCTTTATATACATTACTTATATACCTCAGGTATATAAGGGAGAGCTTTTGTACATAGAAATGTAACAAAATTCATTAAAGTATGATTTTAAGGGCACTTCCGCTTATATATTTATTGGTCTGTTAATTTATTTAGCTTTATCGACCCCCATTCCCTTTATATACATTACTTATATACCTCAGGTATATAAGGGAGAGCTTTTGTACATAGAAATGTAACAAAATTCATTAAAGTATGATTTTAAGGGCACTTCCGCTTATATATTTATTGGTCTGTTAATTTATTTAGCTTTATCGACCCCCATTCCCTTTATATACATTACTTATATACCTCAGGTATATAAGGGAGAGCTTTTGTACATAGAAATGTAACAAAATTCATTAAAGTATGATTTTAAGGGCACTTCCGCTTATATATTTATTGGTCTGTTAATTTATTTAGCTTTATCGACCCCCATTCCCTTTATATACATTACTTATATACCTCAGGTATATAAGGGAGAGCTTTTGTACATAGAAATGTAACAAAATTCATTAAAGTATGATTTTAAGGGCACTTCCGCTTATATATTTATTGGTCTGTTAATTTATTTAGCTTTATCGACCCCCATTCCCTTTATATACATTACTTATATACCTCAGGTATATAAGGGAGAGCTTTTGTACATAGAAATGTAACAAAATTCATTAAAGTATGATTTTAAGGGCACTTCCGCTTATATATTTATTGGTCTGTTAATTTATTTAGCTTTATCGACCCCCATTCCCTTTATATACATTACTTATATACCTCAGGTATATAAGGGAGAGCTTTTGTACATAGAAATGTAACAAAATTCATTAAAGTATGATTTTAAGGGCACTTCCGCTTATATATTTATTGGTCTGTTAATTTATTTAGCTTTATCGACCCCCATTCCCTTTATATACATTACTTATATACCTCAGGTATATAAGGGAGAGCTTTTGTACATAGAAATGTAACAAAATTCATTAAAGTATGATTTTAAGGGCACTTCCGCTTATATATTTATTGGTCTGTTAATTTATTTAGCTTTATCGACCCCCATTCCCTTTATATACATTACTTATATACCTCAGGTATATAAGGGAGAGCTTTTGTACATAGAAATGTAACAAAATTCATTAAAGTATGATTTTAAGGGCACTTCCGCTTATATATTTATTGGTCTGTTAATTTATTTAGCTTTATCGACCCCCATTCCCTTTATATACATTACTTATATACCTCAGGTATATAAGGGAGAGCTTTTGTACATAGAAATGTAACAAAATTCATTAAAGTATGATTTTAAGGGCACTTCCGCTTATATATTTATTGGTCTGTTAATTTATTTAGCTTTATCGACCCCCATTCCCTTTATATACATTACTTATATACCTCAGGTATATAAGGGAGAGCTTTTGTACATAGAAATGTAACAAAATTCATTAAAGTATGATTTTAAGGGCACTTCCGCTTATATATTTATTGGTCTGTTAATTTATTTAGCTTTATCGACCCCCATTCCCTTTATATACATTACTTATATACCTCAGGTATATAAGGGAGAGCTTTTGTACATAGAAATGTAACAAAATTCATTAAAGTATGATTTTAAGGGCACTTCCGCTTATATATTTATTGGTCTGTTAATTTATTTAGCTTTATCGACCCCCATTCCCTTTATATACATTACTTATATACCTCAGGTATATAAGGGAGAGCTTTTGTACATAGAAATGTAACAAAATTCATTAAAGTATGATTTTAAGGGCACTTCCGCTTATATATTTATTGGTCTGTTAATTTATTTAGCTTTATCGACCCCCATTCCCTTTATATACATTACTTATATACCTCAGGTATATAAGGGAGAGCTTTTGTACATAGAAATGTAACAAAATTCATTAAAGTATGATTTTAAGGGCACTTCCGCTTATATATTTATTGGTCTGTTAATTTATTTAGCTTTATCGACCCCCATTCCCTTTATATACATTACTTATATACCTCAGGTATATAAGGGAGAGCTTTTGTACATAGAAATGTAACAAAATTCATTAAAGTATGATTTTAAGGGCACTTCCGCTTATATATTTATTGGTCTGTTAATTTATTTAGCTTTATCGACCCCCATTCCCTTTATATACATTACTTATATACCTCAGGTATATAAGGGAGAGCTTTTGTACATAGAAATGTAACAAAATTCATTAAAGTATGATTTTAAGGGCACTTCCGCTTATATATTTATTGGTCTGTTAATTTATTTAGCTTTATCGACCCCCATTCCCTTTATATACATTACTTATATACCTCAGGTATATAAGGGAGAGCTTTTGTACATAGAAATGTAACAAAATTCATTAAAGTATGATTTTAAGGGCACTTCCGCTTATATATTTATTGGTCTGTTAATTTATTTAGCTTTATCGACCCCCATTCCCTTTATATACATTACTTATATACCTCAGGTATATAAGGGAGAGCTTTTGTACATAGAAATGTAACAAAATTCATTAAAGTATGATTTTAAGGGCACTTCCGCTTATATATATTTTTTTTTTTTTATATTCGAGTTAATCTTCTAGCTCAGAAGTACACTTCTCAGCTGGGCTGAGAAACGGGCCACGCTTATGTGCAGGGACCGAATCCGGCCGAAAGCACCAAAAAAGGTATAAGAAAAAAAAACACCGCAAAACGAGCATGCGACCGAAAATGCGGGTTCCTTCTCAACCCTCCCCGGCACTCCTGTACCGAGCCGGTCCGGTCCTTGCACACAAACGCGGTCACATTTACCACTGCACAGTGGCTCGGCTAAGACATGCAAACACAAAACAAAAAACAATGCAACATTTAAGAGCACGAAACATCAAACAGAGAAGCGTGCAAAAACAATGAAAAAGTGGGACACACAGGGAGTCACGCCACATTAAAAAGAGTCCTTTTAAGGACATCTTCGCTAACTTGCATGCTAAAAGCACTCGCATTTTTGTTAACATTTATAAGCATGCGGTTAACTGGTTCGTACATCCCATAATTGGTATTAGAGGAATTAATGTACAAGAGAGGTTGACCTCTCAGGTTGTAGTTGTTCACTCTAAATGACGTACGGGTTCGTAGGAAGCCTGAGTCAACTTTGTCATTCAACAAACGATGAACGAATAAAACGTCAGCGACCTCGCGACGCTTATGCAGAGAGCTCAAGTTGAGCAATTTAAGTCTGTCCCTATAAGGCGGGAGAATAAGTGGGTCATCCCACGGGAGGTGACTGAGTGCAAAACGGACGAACTTCCTTTGAACCGATTCGATTTTACCGACATGGGAGGAGTAGTAAGGAGACCATACCTGGGAGGCGTATTCAAGCAGAGGCCTAACTAAAGATATGTATAAGTGTTTGGTGATGAGGGGGTTGTTGAATTCCTTGGACCATCTTTTTATAAATCCCAGGACGGAATTGCCTTTGGAAGAGATATAATTGATGTGGGTGGAGAAATCCAACTTACTATCTAACCTAACCCCTAGATCGATAACAGAGTTAGTGCGGGAGATCTTGTCATCGAGAAAAGTATAGTCATAAGTTATAACGCCACGTTTTCTATAAAAAGTCATGACCTCACATTTACTGATGTTAAGAACCAGGTTGTTGTTGGAACACCAAGAATAGAAGGTGTTTAGGTCTGCTTGCAGAAGTTTGCAATCCTCGATACTCCTTATGTGGCGGTACAGTTTGATGTCATCGGCATAAATAAGGATTTTACAGTGCCTTAGCAGGGTAACAATGTCATCGATTGATAAAATAAAAAGGAGAGGACCAAGATGACTTCCTTGCGGGACACCAGAGGACGCTTCGATGTTTTTAGATTTGACTCCGCGGAATAGAACCTGGTAGGTTCTGTCGGCTAAGTACGACTGGAACCACACCACGAGGGTATGCGGAAAGCCTAATTTTTTTAGTTTTAGAACTATAATAGAGTGAGAGAGCATGTCGAAAGCTTTACTGAAGTCTGTATAAACACAGTCAGTTTGACAGCCAGTGACAAAGCCTCGAACAGCGTGAGAAGAGAACTCTAGTAAATTAGTAGTAGTGGAACGAGCTGCAAGAAAGCCATGTTGGTTAGTTGAAATAAGTCTCTTGCAGATAGGGGCGATAGCAGAATAAATAATAGATTCGAAGAGTTTTGGTATGCACGATAACTTCGCAATTGGTCTATAATTAGATATTTCGTTCTTACAACCCTTTTTATGGACGGGGATTATAAAAGAGTTCTTCCATAAGGTTGGGAAGCACCCCTTATTTAGGGATTTTTGAAATAAACATAGGAGAGGTGATAGTAGGGCTCCTGCACAGGATTTGAGAACTGCAGGAGGGACACCGTCAGGGCCGGACGAAAAATCTTGTGGAAGATCATTTATATGTTTCAAGATATCTTCCCTGGTTATAGACAGAGCTAAGTTTTGAGCCGTTTGTATTGTGTTGATATGTCGAAAATTGTCTTCATCAGGTTGGAAGACAGGGGACGAGAAAGATTTGCGGAAGAACGATGCAAACTTGTCGCAAATCTCGGATGAAATAGAGCTAACAGAGTTCTCGTATTGCATGGTGTTAGGGTAGTTATCAACCTTTTTCTTAGAGTTAATAAACTGAAAAAATGTTCTGGGATCACCATACAGTTTACCTTCCATGTTACTGACGTAGTCCTTGTAGAGAGCTTCGGAGAGAGCATGGAATTGGTCATAGCAATTGAGGAATGCGGAGAAACTCGCAGTGTCTTTCCTCTTCAGGTAGGTTTTCCAGAGTTTATTCTTCAAGTTTTTGGTATGTCTCAACTCATTGTTGTACCAAGGTGGGGATGATCTGGATGACTTAAGAGGCTCAATAGGTATACAGGATGCGAAGGTTTCATACAAGACGGAGTAAAAACTTGATACGTCGTCATCCAGCTCATTAGAGGAAAGCAAGGTATTGAAATCAATGGAAGTGAGCTTGGATGACAGTACTTCAAGGTTGCCTTTTTTGAAATTGAAGGTAAAGGTTGACTCCTCCGGGATTAGCTTATCGGTAAAGTATAGTATATATTTATTGGTCTGTTAATTTATTTAGCTTTATCGACCCCCATTCCCTTTATATACATTACTTATATACCTCAGGTATATAAGGGAGAGCTTTTGTACATAGAAATGTAACAAAATTCATTAAAGTATGATTTTAAGGGCACTTCCGCTTATATATTTATTGGTCTGTTAATTTATTTAGCTTTATCGACCCCCATTCCCTTTATATACATTACTTATATACCTCAGGTATATAAGGGAGAGCTTTTGTACATAGAAATGTAACAAAATTCATTAAAGTATGATTTTAAGGGCACTTCCGCTTATATATTTATTGGTCTGTTAATTTATTTAGCTTTATCGACCCCCATTCCCTTTATATACATTACTTATATACCTCAGGTATATAAGGGAGAGCTTTTGTACATAGAAATGTAACAAAATTCATTAAAGTATGATTTTAAGGGCACTTCCGCTTATATATTTATTGGTCTGTTAATTTATTTAGCTTTATCGACCCCCATTCCCTTTATATACATTACTTATATACCTCAGGTATATAAGGGAGAGCTTTTGTACATAGAAATGTAACAAAATTCATTAAAGTATGATTTTAAGGGCACTTCCGCTTATATATTTATTGGTCTGTTAATTTATTTAGCTTTATCGACCCCCATTCCCTTTATATACATTACTTATATACCTCAGGTATATAAGGGAGAGCTTTTGTACATAGAAATGTAACAAAATTCATTAAAGTATGATTTTAAGGGCACTTCCGCTTATATATTTATTGGTCTGTTAATTTATTTAGCTTTATCGACCCCCATTCCCTTTATATACATTACTTATATACCTCAGGTATATAAGGGAGAGCTTTTGTACATAGAAATGTAACAAAATTCATTAAAGTATGATTTTAAGGGCACTTCCGCTTATATATTTATTGGTCTGTTAATTTATTTAGCTTTATCGACCCCCATTCCCTTTATATACATTACTTATATACCTCAGGTATATAAGGGAGAGCTTTTGTACATAGAAATGTAACAAAATTCATTAAAGTATGATTTTAAGGGCACTTCCGCTTATATATTTATTGGTCTGTTAATTTATTTAGCTTTATCGACCCCCATTCCCTTTATATACATTACTTATATACCTCAGGTATATAAGGGAGAGCTTTTGTACATAGAAATGTAACAAAATTCATTAAAGTATGATTTTAAGGGCACTTCCGCTTATATATTTATTGGTCTGTTAATTTATTTAGCTTTATCGACCCCCATTCCCTTTATATACATTACTTATATACCTCAGGTATATAAGGGAGAGCTTTTGTACATAGAAATGTAACAAAATTCATTAAAGTATGATTTTAAGGGCACTTCCGCTTATATATTTATTGGTCTGTTAATTTATTTAGCTTTATCGACCCCCATTCCCTTTATATACATTACTTATATACCTCAGGTATATAAGGGAGAGCTTTTGTACATAGAAATGTAACAAAATTCATTAAAGTATGATTTTAAGGGCACTTCCGCTTATATATTTATTGGTCTGTTAATTTATTTAGCTTTATCGACCCCCATTCCCTTTATATACATTACTTATATACCTCAGGTATATAAGGGAGAGCTTTTGTACATAGAAATGTAACAAAATTCATTAAAGTATGATTTTAAGGGCACTTCCGCTTATATATTTATTGGTCTGTTAATTTATTTAGCTTTATCGACCCCCATTCCCTTTATATACATTACTTATATACCTCAGGTATATAAGGGAGAGCTTTTGTACATAGAAATGTAACAAAATTCATTAAAGTATGATTTTAAGGGCACTTCCGCTTATATATTTATTGGTCTGTTAATTTATTTAGCTTTATCGACCCCCATTCCCTTTATATACATTACTTATATACCTCAGGTATATAAGGGAGAGCTTTTGTACATAGAAATGTAACAAAATTCATTAAAGTATGATTTTAAGGGCACTTCCGCTTATATATTTATTGGTCTGTTAATTTATTTAGCTTTATCGACCCCCATTCCCTTTATATACATTACTTATATACCTCAGGTATATAAGGGAGAGCTTTTGTACATAGAAATGTAACAAAATTCATTAAAGTATGATTTTAAGGGCACTTCCGCTTATATATTTATTGGTCTGTTAATTTATTTAGCTTTATCGACCCCCATTCCCTTTATATACATTACTTATATACCTCAGGTATATAAGGGAGAGCTTTTGTACATAGAAATGTAACAAAATTCATTAAAGTATGATTTTAAGGGCACTTCCGCTTATATATTTATTGGTCTGTTAATTTATTTAGCTTTATCGACCCACATTCCCTTTATATACATTACTTATATACCTCAGGTATATAAGGGAGAGCTTTTGTACATAGAAATGTAACAAAATTCATTAAAGTATGATTTTAAGGGCACTTCCGCTTATATATTTATTGGTCTGTTAATTTATTTAGCTTTATCGACCCCCATTCCCTTTATATACATTACTTATATACCTCAGGTATATAAGG
Organism: Thereva nobilitata; assembly: GCA_963855945.1. Taxonomy (NCBI): domain Eukaryota; kingdom Metazoa; phylum Arthropoda; class Insecta; order Diptera; family Therevidae; genus Thereva; species Thereva nobilitata. Next base: position 109,660,368 of record OY979698.1, on the reverse strand, counting down.
GAGAGCTTTTGTACATAGAAATGTAACAAAATTCATTAAAGTATGATTTTAAGGGCACTTCCGCTTATATATTTATTGGTCTGTTAATTTATTTAGCTTTATCGACCCCCATTCCCTTTATATACATTACTTATATACCTCAGGTATATAAGGGAGAGCTTTTGTACATAGAAATGTAACAAAATTCATTAAAGTATGATTTTAAGGGCACTTCCGCTTATATATTTATTGGTCTGTTAATTTATTTAGCTTTATCGACCCCCATTCCCTTTATATACATTACTTATATACCTCAGGTATATAAGGGAGAGCTTTTGTACATAGAAATGTAACAAAATTCATTAAAGTATGATTTTAAGGGCACTTCCGCTTATATATTTATTGGTCTGTTAATTTATTTAGCTTTATCGACCCCCATTCCCTTTATATACATTACTTATATACCTCAGGTATATAAGGGAGAGCTTTTGTACATAGAAATGTAACAAAATTCATTAAAGTATGATTTTAAGGGCACTTCCGCTTATATATTTATTGGTCTGTTAATTTATTTAGCTTTATCGACCCCCATTCCCTTTATATACATTACTTATATACCTCAGGTATATAAGGGAGAGCTTTTGTACATAGAAATGTAACAAAATTCATTAAAGTATGATTTTAAGGGCACTTCCGCTTATATATTTATTGGTCTGTTAATTTATTTAGCTTTATCGACCCCCATTCCCTTTATATACATTACTTATATACCTCAGGTATATAAGGGAGAGCTTTTGTACATAGAAATGTAACAAAATTCATTAAAGTATGATTTTAAGGGCACTTCCGCTTATATATTTATTGGTCTGTTAATTTATTTAGCTTTATCGACCCCCATTCCCTTTATATACATTACTTATATACCTCAGGTATATAAGGGAGAGCTTTTGTACATAGAAATGTAACAAAATTCATTAAAGTATGATTTTAAGGGCACTTCCGCTTATATATTTATTGGTCTGTTAATTTATTTAGCTTTATCGACCCCCATTCCCTTTATATACATTACTTATATACCTCAGGTATATAAGGGAGAGCTTTTGTACATAGAAATGTAACAAAATTCATTAAAGTATGATTTTAAGGGCACTTCCGCTTATATATTTATTGGTCTGTTAATTTATTTAGCTTTATCGACCCCCATTCCCTTTATATACATTACTTATATACCTCAGGTATATAAGGGAGAGCTTTTGTACATAGAAATGTAACAAAATTCATTAAAGTATGATTTTAAGGGCACTTCCGCTTATATATTTATTGGTCTGTTAATTTATTTAGCTTTATCGACCCCCATTCCCTTTATATACATTACTTATATACCTCAGGTATATAAGGGAGAGCTTTTGTACATAGAAATGTAACAAAATTCATTAAAGTATGATTTTAAGGGCACTTCCGCTTATATATTTATTGGTCTGTTAATTTATTTAGCTTTATCGACCCCCATTCCCTTTATATACATTACTTATATACCTCAGGTATATAAGGGAGAGCTTTTGTACATAGAAATGTAACAAAATTCATTAAAGTATGATTTTAAGGGCACTTCCGCTTATATATTTATTGGTCTGTTAATTTATTTAGCTTTATCGACCCCCATTCCCTTTATATACATTACTTATATACCTCAGGTATATAAGGGAGAGCTTTTGTACATAGAAATGTAACAAAATTCATTAAAGTATGATTTTAAGGGCACTTCCGCTTATATATTTATTGGTCTGTTAATTTATTTAGCTTTATCGACCCCCATTCCCTTTATATACATTACTTATATACCTCAGGTATATAAGGGAGAGCTTTTGTACATAGAAATGTAACAAAATTCATTAAAGTATGATTTTAAGGGCACTTCCGCTTATATATTTATTGGTCTGTTAATTTATTTAGCTTTATCGACCCCCATTCCCTTTATATACATTACTTATATACCTCAGGTATATAAGGGAGAGCTTTTGTACATAGAAATGTAACAAAATTCATTAAAGTATGATTTTAAGGGCACTTCCGCTTATATATTTATTGGTCTGTTAATTTATTTAGCTTTATCGACCCCCATTCCCTTTATATACATTACTTATATACCTCAGGTATATAAGGGAGAGCTTTTGTACATAGAAATGTAACAAAATTCATTAAAGTATGATTTTAAGGGCACTTCCGCTTATATATTTATTGGTCTGTTAATTTATTTAGCTTTATCGACCCCCATTCCCTTTATATACATTACTTATATACCTCAGGTATATAAGGGAGAGCTTTTGTACATAGAAATGTAACAAAATTCATTAAAGTATGATTTTAAGGGCACTTCCGCTTATATATTTATTGGTCTGTTAATTTATTTAGCTTTATCGACCCCCATTCCCTTTATATACATTACTTATATACCTCAGGTATATAAGGGAGAGCTTTTGTACATAGAAATGTAACAAAATTCATTAAAGTATGATTTTAAGGGCACTTCCGCTTATATATTTATTGGTCTGTTAATTTATTTAGCTTTATCGACCCCCATTCCCTTTATATACATTACTTATATACCTCAGGTATATAAGGGAGAGCTTTTGTACATAGAAATGTAACAAAATTCATTAAAGTATGATTTTAAGGGCACTTCCGCTTATATATTTATTGGTCTGTTAATTTATTTAGCTTTATCGACCCCCATTCCCTTTATATACATTACTTATATACCTCAGGTATATAAGGGAGAGCTTTTGTACATAGAAATGTAACAAAATTCATTAAAGTATGATTTTAAGGGCACTTCCGCTTATATATTTATTGGTCTGTTAATTTATTTAGCTTTATCGACCCCCATTCCCTTTATATACATTACTTATATACCTCAGGTATATAAGGGAGAGCTTTTGTACATAGAAATGTAACAAAATTCATTAAAGTATGATTTTAAGGGCACTTCCGCTTATATATTTATTGGTCTGTTAATTTATTTAGCTTTATCGACCCCCATTCCCTTTATATACATTACTTATATACCTCAGGTATATAAGGGAGAGCTTTTGTACATAGAAATGTAACAAAATTCATTAAAGTATGATTTTAAGGGCACTTCCGCTTATATATTTATTGGTCTGTTAATTTATTTAGCTTTATCGACCCCCATTCCCTTTATATACATTACTTATATACCTCAGGTATATAAGGGAGAGCTTTTGTACATAGAAATGTAACAAAATTCATTAAAGTATGATTTTAAGGGCACTTCCGCTTATATATTTATTGGTCTGTTAATTTATTTAGCTTTATCGACCCCCATTCCCTTTATATACATTACTTATATACCTCAGGTATATAAGGGAGAGCTTTTGTACATAGAAATGTAACAAAATTCATTAAAGTATGATTTTAAGGGCACTTCCGCTTATATATTTATTGGTCTGTTAATTTATTTAGCTTTATCGACCCCCATTCCCTTTATATACATTACTTATATACCTCAGGTATATAAGGGAGAGCTTTTGTACATAGAAATGTAACAAAATTCATTAAAGTATGATTTTAAGGGCACTTCCGCTTATATATTTATTGGTCTGTTAATTTATTTAGCTTTATCGACCCCCATTCCCTTTATATACATTACTTATATACCTCAGGTATATAAGGGAGAGCTTTTGTACATAGAAATGTAACAAAATTCATTAAAGTATGATTTTAAGGGCACTTCCGCTTATATATTTATTGGTCTGTTAATTTATTTAGCTTTATCGACCCCCATTCCCTTTATATACATTACTTATATACCTCAGGTATATAAGGGAGAGCTTTTGTACATAGAAATGTAACAAAATTCATTAAAGTATGATTTTAAGGGCACTTCCGCTTATATATTTATTGGTCTGTTAATTTATTTAGCTTTATCGACCCCCATTCCCTTTATATACATTACTTATATACCTCAGGTATATAAGGGAGAGCTTTTGTACATAGAAATGTAACAAAATTCATTAAAGTATGATTTTAAGGGACTTCCGCTTATATATTTATTGGTCTGTTAATTTATTTAGCTTTATCGACCCCCATTCCCTTTATATACATTACTTATATACCTCAGGTATATAAGGGAGAGCTTTTGTACATAGAAATGTAACAAAATTCATTAAAGTATGATTTTAAGGGACTTCCGCTTATATATTTATTGGTCTGTTAATTTATTTAGCTTTATCGACCCCCATTCCCTTTATATACATTACTTATATACCTCAGGTATATAAGGGAGAGCTTTTGTACATAGAAATGTAACAAAATTCATTAAAGTATGATTTTAAGGGACTTCCGCTTATATATTTATTGGTCTGTTAATTTATTTAGCTTTATCGACCCCCATTCCCTTTATATACATTACTTATATACCTCAGGTATATAAGGGAGAGCTTTTGTACATAGAAATGTAACAAAATTCATTAAAGTATTTAAGGGCACTTCCGCTTATATATTTATTGGTCTGTTAATTTATTTAGCTTTATCGACCCCCATTCCCTTTATATACATTACTTATATACCTCAGGTATATAAGGGAGAGCTTTTGTACATAGAAATGTAACAAAATTCATTAAAGTATGATTTTAAGGGCACTTCCGCTTATATATTTATTGGTCTGTTAATTTATTTAGCTTTATCGACCCCCATTCCCTTTATATACATTACTTATATACCTCAGGTATATAAGGGAGAGCTTTTGTACATAGAAATGTAACAAAATTCATTAAAGTATGATTTTAAGGGCACTTCCGCTTATATATTTATTGGTCTGTTAATTTATTTAGCTTTATCGACCCCCATTCCCTTTATATACATTACTTATATACCTCAGGTATATAAGGGAGAGCTTTTGTACATAGAAATGTAACAAAATTCATTAAAGTATGATTTTAAGGGCACTTCCGCTTATATATTTATTGGTCTGTTAATTTATTTAGCTTTATCGACCCCCATTCCCTTTATATACATTACTTATATACCTCAGGTATATAAGGGAGAGCTTTTGTACATAGAAATGTAACAAAATTCATTAAAGTATGATTTTAAGGGCACTTCCGCTTATATATTTATTGGTCTGTTAATTTATTTAGCTTTATCGACCCCCATTCCCTTTATATACATTACTTATATACCTCAGGTATATAAGGGAGAGCTTTTGTACACAGAAATGTAACAAAATTCATTAAAGTATGATTTTAAGGGCACTTCCGCTTATATATTTATTGGTCTGTTAATTTATTTAGCTTTATCGACCCCCATTCCCTTTATATACATTACTTATATACCTCAGGTATATAAGGGAGAGCTTTTGTACATAGAAATGTAACAAAATTCATTAAAGTATGATTTTAAGGGCACTTCCGCTTATATATTTATTGGTCTGTTAATTTATTTAGCTTTATCGACCCCCATTCCCTTTATATACATTACTTATATACTTCAGGTATATAAGGGAGCCCTTATGTACAAGGAAATGTAACAAAATTAATTTTATGAAACTGCGAAAATTGATTTTAAGGGCACTTCCGCTTATATATTTATTGGTCTGTTAATTTATTTAGCTTTATCGACCCCCATTCCCTTTATATACATTACTTATATACTTCAGGTATATAAGGGAGCCCTTATGTACAAGGAAATGTAACAAAATTAATTTTATGAAACTGCGAAAATTGATTTTAAGGGCACTTCCGCTTATATATTTATTGGTCTGTTAATTTATTTATCTTTATCGACCCCCATTCCCTTTATATACATTACTTATATACCTCAGGTATATAAGGGAGAGCTTTTGTACATAGAAATGTAACAAAATTCATTAAAGTATGATTTTAAGGGCACTTCCGCTTATATATTTATTGGTCTGTTAATTTATTTAGCTTTATCGACCCCCATTCCCTTTATATACATTACTTATATACCTCAGGTATATAAGGGAGAGCTTTTGTACATAGAAATGTAACAAAATTCATTAAAGTATGATTTTAAGGGCACTTCCGCTTATATATTTATTGGTCTGTTAATTTATTTAGCTTTATTGACCCCCATTCCCTTTATATACATTACTTATATACCTCAGGTATATAAGGGAGAGCTTTTGTACATAGAAATGTAACAAAATTCATTAAAGTATGATTTTAAGGGCACTTCCGCTTATATATTTATTGGTCTGTTAATTTATTTAGCTTTATCGACCCCCATTCCCTTTATATACATTACTTATATACCTCAGGTATATAAGGGAGAGCTTTTGTACATAGAAATGTAACAAAATTCATTAAAGTATGATTTTAAGGGCACTTCCGCTTATATATTTATTGGTCTGTTAATTTATTTAGCTTTATCGACCCCCATTCCCTTTATATACATTACTTATATACCTCAGGTATATAAGGGAGAGCTTTTGTACATAGAAATGTAACAAAATTCATTAAAGTATGATTTTAAGGGCACTTCCGCTTATATATTTATGGGTCTGTTAATTTATTTAGCTTTATCGACCCCCATTCCCTTTATATACATTACTTATATACTTCAGGTATATAAGGGAGCCCTTATGTACAAGGAAATGTAACAAAATTAATTTTATGAAACTGCGAAAATTGATTTTAAGGGCACTTCCGCTTATATATTTATTGGTCTGTTAATTTATTTAGCTTTATCGACCCCCATTCCCTTTATATACATTACTTATATACTTCAGGTATATAAGGGAGCCCTTATGTACAAGGAAATGTAACAAAATTAATTTTATGAAACTGCGAAAATTGATTTTAAGGGCACTTCCGCTTATATATTTATTGGTCTGTTAATTTATTTAGCTTTATCGACCCCCATTCCCTTTATATACATTACTTATATACTTCAGGTATATAAGGGAGCCCTTATGTACAAGGAAATGTAACAAAATTAATTTTATGAAACTGCGAAAATTGATTTTAAGGGCACTTCCGCTTATATATTTATTGGTCTGTTAATTTATTTATCTTTATCGACCCCCATTCCCTTTATATACATTACTTATATACCTCAGGTATATAAGGGAGAGCTTTTGTACATAGAAATGTAACAAAATTCATTAAAGTATGATTTTAAGGGCACTTCCGCTTATATATTTATTGGTCTGTTAATTTATTTAGCTTTATCGACCCCCATTCCCTTTATATACATTACTTATATACCTCAGGTATATAAGGGAGAGCTTTTGTACATAGAAATGTAACAAAATTCATTAAAGTATGATTTTAAGGGCACTTCCGCTTATATATTTATTGGTCTGTTAATTTATTTAGCTTTATCGACCCCCATTCCCTTTATATACATTACTTATATACCTCAGGTATATAAGGGAGAGCTTTTGTACATAGAAATGTAACAAAATTCATTAAAGTATGATTTTAAGGGCACTTCCGCTTATATATTTATTGGTCTGTTAATTTATTTAGCTTTATCGACCCCCATTCCCTTTATATACATTACTTATATACCTCAGGTATATAAGGGAGAGCTTTTGTACATAGAAATGTAACAAAATTCATTAAAGTATGATTTTAAGGGCACTTCCGCTTATATATTTATTGGTCTGTTAATTTATTTAGCTTTATCGACTCCCATTCCCTTTATATACATTACTTATATACCTCAGGTATATAAGGGAGAGCTTTTGTACATAGAAATGTAACAAAATTCATTAAAGTATGTTTTTAAGGGCACTTCCGCTTATATATTTATTGGTCTGTTAATTTATTTAGCTTTATCGACCCCCATTCCCTTTATATACATTACTTATATACCTCAGGTATATAAGGGAGAGCTTTTGTACATAGAAATGTAACAAAATTCATTAAAGTATGATTTTAAGGGCACTTCCGCTTATATATTTATTGGTCTGTTAATTTATTTAGCTTTATCGACCGCCATTCCTTTTATATACATTACTTATATACCTCAGGTATATAAGGGAGAGCTTTTGTACATAGAAATGTAACAAAATTCATTAAAGTATGATTTTAGGGGAATTCCGCTTATATATTTATTGGTCTGTTAATTTATTTAGCTTTATCGACCCCCATTCCCTTTATATACATTACTTATATACCTCAGGTATATAAGGGAGAGCTTTTGTACATAGAAATGTAACAAAATTCATTAAAGTATGATTTTAAGGGCACTTCCGCTTATATATTTATTGGTCTGTTAATTTATTTAGCTTTATCGACCCCCATTCCCTTTATATACATTACTTATATACCTCAGGTATATAAGGGAGAGCTTTTGTACATAGAAATGTAACAAAATTCATTAAAGTATGATTTTAAGGGCACTTCCGCTTATATATTTATGGGTCTGTTAATTTATTTAGCTTTATCGACCCCCATTCCCTTTATATACATTACTTATATACTTCAGGTATATAAGGGAGCCCTTATGTACAAGGAAATGTAACAAAATTAATTTTATGAAACTGCGAAAATTGATTTTAAGGGCACTTCCGCTTATATATTTATTGGTCTGTTAATTTATTTAGCTTTATCGACCCCCATTCCCTTTATATACATTCCTTATATACTTCAGGTATATAAAGAAGCCCTTATGTACAAGGAAATGTAACAAAATTAATTTTATGAAACTGCGAAAATTGATTTTAAGGGCACTTCCGCTTATATATTTATTGGTCTGTTAATTTATTTAGCTTTATCGACCCCCATTCCCTTTATATACATTACTTATATACTTCAGGTATATAAGGGAGCCCTTATGTACAAGGAAATGTAACAAAATTAATTTTATGAAACTGCGAAAATTGATTTTAAGGGCACTTCCGCTTATATATTTATTGGTCTGTTAATTTATTTAGCTTTATCGACCCCCATTCCCTTTATATACATTACTTATATACTTCAGGTATATAAGGGAGCCCTTATGTACAAGGAAATGTAACAAAATTAATTTTATGAAACTGCGAAAATTGATTTTAAGGGCACTTCCGCTTATATATTTATTGGTCTGTTAATTTATTTAGCTTTATCGACCCCCATTCCCTTTATATACATTACTTATATACCTCAGGTATATAAGGGAGAGCTTTTGTACATAGAAATGTAACAAAATTCATTAAAGTATGATTTTAAGGGCACTTCCGCTTATATATTTATTGGTCTGTTAATTTATTTAGCTTTATCGACCCCCATTCCCTTTATATACATTACTTATATACTTCAGGTATATAAGGGAGCCCTTATGTACAAGGAAATGTAACAAAATTAATTTTATGAAACTGCGAAAATTGATTTTAAGGGCACTTCCGCTTATATATTTATTGGTCTGTTAATTTATTTAGCTTTATCGACCCCCATTCCCTTTATATACATTACTTATATACCTCAGGTATATAAGGGAGAGCTTTTGTACATAGAAATGTAACAAAATTCATTAAAGTATGATTTTAAGGGCACTTCCGCTTATATATTTATGGGTCTGTTAATTTATTTAGCTTTATCGACCCCCATTCCCTTTATATACATTACTTATATACTTCAGGTATATAAGGGAGCCCTTATGTACAAGGAAATGTAACAAAATTAATTTTATGAAACTGCGAAAATTGATTTTAAGGGCACTTCCGCTTATATATTTATTGGTCTGTTAATTTATTTAGCTTTATCGACCCCCATTCCCTTTATATACATTACTTATATACCTCAGGTATATAAGGGAGAGCTTTTGTACATAGAAATGTAACAAAATTCATTAAAGTATGATTTTAAGGGCACTTCCGCTTATATATTTATGGGTCTGTTAATTTATTTAGCTTTATCGACCCCCATTCCCTTTATATACATTACTTATATACCTCAGGTATATAAGGGAGAGCTTTTGTACATAGAAATGTAACAAAATTCATTAAAGTATGATTTTAAGGGCACTTCCGCTTATATATTTATTGGTCTGTTAATTTATTTAGCTTTATCGACCCCCATTCCCTTTATATACATTACTTATATACCTCAGGTATATAAGGGAGAGCTTTTGTACATAGAAATGTAACAAAATTCATTAAAGTATGATTTTAAGGGCACTTCCGCTTATATATTTATTGGTCTGTTAATTTATTTAGCTTTATCGACCCCCATTCCCTTTATATACATTACTTATATACCTCAGGTATATAAGGGAGAGCTTTTGTACATAGAAATGTAACAAAATTCATTAAAGTATGATTTTAAGGGCACTTCCGCTTATATATTTATTGGTCTGTTAATTTATTTAGCTTTATCGACCCCCATTCCCTTTATATACATTACTTATATACCTCAGGTATATAAGGGAGAGCTTTTGTACATAGAAATGTAACAAAATTCATTAAAGTATGATTTTAAGGGCACTTCCGCTTATATATTTATTGGTCTGTTAATTTATTTAGCTTTATCGACCCCCATTCCCTTTATATACATTACTTATATACCTCAGGTATATAAGGGAGAGCTTTTGTACATAGAAATGTAACAAAATTCATTAAAGTATGATTTTAAGGGCACTTCCGCTTATATATTTATGGGTCTGTTAATTTATTTAGCTTTATCGACCCCCATTCCCTTTATATACATTACTTATATACTTCAGGTATATAAGGGAGCCCTTATGTACAAGGAAATGTAACAAAATTAATTTTATGAAACTGCGAAAATTGATTTTAAGGGCACTTCCGCTTATATATTTATTGGTCTGTTAATTTATTTAGCTTTATCGACCCCCATTCCCTTTATATACATTACTTATATACTTCAGGTATATAAAGGAGCCCTTATGTACAAGGAAATGTAACAAAATTAATTTTATGAAACCGCGAAAATTGATTTTAAGGGCACTTCCGCTTATATATTTATTGGTCTGTTAATTTATTTAGCTTTATCGACCCCCATTCCCTTTATATACATTACTTATATACTTCAGGTATATAAGGGAGCCCTTATGTACAAGGAAATGTAACAAAATTAATTTTATGAAACTGCGAAAATTGATTTTAAGGGCACTTCCGCTTATATATTTATTGGTCTGTTAATTTATTTAGCTTTATCGACCCCCATTCCCTTTATATACATTACTTATATACTTCAGGTATATAAGGGAGCCCTTATGTACAAGGAAATGTAACAAAATTAATTTTATGAAACTGCGAAAATTGATTTTAAGGGCACTTCCGCTTATATATTTATTGGTCTGTTAATTTATTTAGCTTTATCGACCCCCATTCCCTTTATATACATTACTTATATACCTCAGGTATATAAGGGAGAGCTTTTGTACATAGAAATGTAACAAAATTCATTAAAGTATGATTTTAAGGGCACTTCCGCTTATATATTTATTGGTCTGTTAATTTATTTAGCTTTATCGACCCCCATTCCCTTTATATACATTACTTATATACTTCAGGTATATAAGGGAGCCCTTATGTACAAGGAAATGTAACAAAATTAATTTTATGAAACTGCGAAAATTGATTTTAAGGGCACTTCCGCTTATATATTTATTGGTCTGTTAATTTATTTAGCTTTATCGACCCCCATTCCCTTTATATACATTACTTATATACCTCAGGTATATAAGGGAGAGCTTTTGTACATAGAAATGTAACAAAATTCATTAAAGTATGATTTTAAGGGCACTTCCGCTTATATATTTATGGGTCTGTTAATTTATTTAGCTTTATCGACCCCCATTCCCTTTATATACATTACTTATATACTTCAGGTATATAAGGGAGCCCTTATGTACAAGGAAATGTAACAAAATTAATTTTATGAAACTGCGAAAATTGATTTTAAGGGCACTTCCGCTTATATATTTATTGGTCTGTTAATTTATTTAGCTTTATCGACCCCCATTCCCTTTATATACATTACTTATATACCTCAGGTATATAAGGGAGAGCTTTTGTACATAGAAATGTAACAAAATTCATTAAAGTATGATTTTAAGGGCACTTCCGCTTATATCTTTATGGGTCTGTTAATTTATTTAGCTTTATCGACCCCCATTCCCTTTATATACATTACTTATATACCTCAGGTATATAAGGGAGAGCTTTTGTACATAGAAATGTAACAAAATTCATTAAAGTATGATTTTAAGGGCACTTCCGCTTATATATTTATTGGTCTGTTAATTTATTTAGCTTTATCGACCCCCATTCCCTTTATATACATTACTTATATACCTCAGGTATATAAGGGAGAGCTTTTGTACATAGAAATGTAACAAAATTCATTAAAGTATGATTTTAAGGGCACTTCCGCTTATATATTTATTGGTCTGTTAATTTATTTAGCTTTATCGACCCCCATTCCCTTTATATACATTACTTATATACTTCAGGTATATAAGGGAGCCCTTATGTACAAGGAAATGTAACAAAATTAATTTTATGAAACTGCGAAAATTGATTTTAAGGGCACTTCCGCTTATATATTTATTGGTCTGTTAATATATTTAGCTTTATCGACCCCCATTCCCTTTATATACATTACTTATATACCTCAGGTATATAAGGGAGAGCTTTTGTACATAGAAATGTAACAAAATTCATTAAAGTATGATTTTAAGGGCACTTCCGCTTATATATTTATTGGTCTGTTAATTTATTTAGCTTTATCGACCCCCATTCCCTTTATATACATTACTTATATACCTCAGGTATATAAGGGAGAGCTTTTGTACATAGAAATGTAACAAAATTCATTAAAGTATGATTTTAAGGGCACTTCCGCTTATATATTTATTGGTCTGTTAATTTATTTAGCTTTATCGACCCCCATTCCCTTTATATACATTACTTATACACCTCAGGTATATAAGGGAGAGCTTTTGTACATAGAAATGTAACAAAATTCATTAAAGTATGATTTTAAGGGCACTTCCGCTTATATATTTATTGGTCTGTTAATTTATTTAGCTTTATCGACCCCCATTCCCTTTATATACATTACTTATATACCTCAGGTATATAAGGGAGAGCTTTTGTACATAGAAATGTAACAAAATTCATTAAAGTATGATTTTAAGGGCACTTCCGCTTATATATTTATTGGTCTGTTAATTTATTTAGCTTTATCGACCCCCATTCCCTTTATATACATTACTTATATACCTCAGGTATATAAGGGAGAGCTTTTGTACATAGAAATGTAACAAAATTCATTAAAGTATGATTTTAAAGGCACTTCCGCTTATATATTTATTGGTCTGTTAATTTATTTAGCTTTATCGACCCCCATTCCCTTTATATACATTACTTATATACTTCAGGTATATAAGGGAGCCCTTATGTACAAGGAAATGTAACAAAATTAATTTTATGAAACTGCGAAAATTGATTTTAAGGGCACTTCCGCTTATATATTTATTGGTCTGTTAATTTATTTAGCTTTATCGACCCCCATTCCCTTTATATACATTACTTATATACCTCAGGTATATAAGGGAGAGCTTTTGTACATAGAAATGTAACAAAATTCATTAAAGTATGATTTTAAGGGCACTTCCGCTTATATATTTATTGTTCTGTTAATTTATTTAGCTTTATCGACCCCCATTCCCTTTATATACATTACTTATATACTTCAGGTATATAAGGGAGCCCTTATGTACAAGGAAATGTAACAAAATTAATTTTATGAAACTGCGAAAATTGATTTTAAGGGCACTTCCGCTTATATATTTATTGGTCTGTTAATTTATTTAGCTTTATCGACCCCCATTCCCTTTATATACATTACTTATATACCTCAGGTATATAAGGGAGAGCTTTTGTACATAGAAATGTAACAAAATTCATTAAAGTATGATTTTAAGGGCACTTCCGCTTATATATTTATTGGTCTGTTAATTTATTTAGCTTTATCGACCCCTATTCCCTTTATATACATTACTTATATACTTCAGGTATATAAGGGAGCCCTTATGTACAAGGAAATGTAACAAAATTAATTTTATGAAACTGCGAAAATTGATTTTAAGGGCACTTCCGCTTATATATTTATTGGTCTGTTAATTTATTTAGCTTTATCGACCCCCATTCCCTTTATATACATTACTTATATACCTCAGGTATATAAGGGAGAACTTTTGTACATAGAAATGTAACAAAATTCATTAAAGTATGATTTTAAGGGCACTTCCGCTTATATATTTATTGGTCTGTTAATTTATTTAGCTTTATCGACCCCCATTCCCTTTATATACATTACTTATATACCTCAGGTATATAAGGGAGAGCTTTTGTACATAGAAATGTAACAAAATTCAATAAACTATGATTTTAAGGGCACTTCCGCTTATATATTTATTGGTCTGTTAATTTATTTAGCTTTATCGACCCCCATTCCCTTTATATACATTACTTATATACCTCAGGTATATAAGGGAGAGCTTTTGTACATAGAAATGTAACAAAATTCATTAAAGTATGATTTTAAGGGCACTTCCGCTTATATATTTATTGGTCTGTTAATTTATTTAGCTTTATCGACCCCCATTCCCTTTATATACATTACTTATATACTTCAGGTATATAAGGGAGCCCTTATGTACAAGGAAATGTAACAAAATTAATTTTATGAAACTGCGAAAATTGATTTTAAGGGCACTTCCGCTTATATATTTATTGGTCTGTTAATTTATTTAGCTTTATCGACCCCCATTCCCTTTATATACATTACTTATATACCTCAGGTATATAAGGGAGAGCTTTTGTACATAGAAATGTAACAAAATTCATTAAAGTATGATTTTAAGGGCACTTCCGCTTATATATTTATTGGTCTGTTAATTTATTTAGCTTTATCGACCCCTATTCCCTTTATATACATTACTTATATACCTCAGGTATATAAGGGAGAGCTTTTGTACATAGAAATGTAACAAAATTCATTAAAGTATGATTTTAAGGGCACTTCCGCTTATATATTTATTGGTCTGTTAATTTATTTAGCTTTATCGACCCCCATTCCCTTTATATACATTACTTATATACTTCAGGTATATAAGGGATCCCTTATGTACAAGGAAATGTAACAAAATTAATTTTATGAAACTGCGAAAATTGATTTTAAGGGCACTTCCGCTTATATATTTATTGGTCTGTTAATTTATTTAGCTTTATCGAGCCCCATTCCCTTTATATACATTACTTATATACCTCAGGTATATAAGGGAGAGCTTTTGTACATAGAAATGTAACAAAATTCATTAAAGTATGATTTTAAGGGCACTTCCGCTTATATATTTATTGGTCTGTTAATTTATTTAGCTTTATCGACCCCCATTCCCTTTATATACATTACTTATATACTTCAGGTATATAAGGGAGCCCTTATGTACAAGGAAATGTAACAAAATTAATTTTATGAAACTGCGAAAATTGATTTTAAGGGCACTTCCGCTTATATATTTATTGGTCTGTTAATTTATTTAGCTTTATCGACCCCCATTCCCTTTATATACATTACTTATATACCTCAGGTATATAAGGGAGAGCTTTTGTACATAGAAATGTAACAAAATTCATTAAAGTATGGTTTTAAGGGCACTTCCGCTTATATGTTTATTGGTCTGTTAATTTATTTAGCTTTATCGACCCCCATTCCCTTTATATACTTTACTTATATAACTCAGGTATATAAGGGAGAGCTTTTGTACATAGAAATGTAACAAAATTCATTAAAGTATGATTTTAAGGGCACTTCCGCTTATATATTTATTGGTCTGTTAATTTATTTAGCTTTATCGACCCCCATTCCATTTATATACATTACTTATATACCTCAGGTATATAAGGGAGAGCTTTTGTACATAGAAATGTAACAAAATTCATTAAAGTATGATTTTAAGGGCACTTCCGCTTATATATTTATTGGTCTGTTAATTTATTTAGCTTTATCGACCCCCATTCCCTTTATATACATTACTTATATACTTCAGGTATATAAGGGAGCCCTTATGTACAAGGAAATGTAACAAAATTAATTTTATGAAACTGCGAAAATTGATTTTAAGGGCACTTCCGCTTATATATTTATTGGTCTGTTAATTTATTTAGCTTTATCGACCCCCATTCCCTTTATATACATTACTTATATACCTCAGGTATATAAGGGAGAGCTTTTGTACATAGAAATGTAACAAAATTCATTAAAGTATGATTTTAAGGGCACTTCCGCTTATATATTTATTGGTCTGTTAATTTATTTAGCTTTATCGACTCCCATTCCCTTTATATACATTACTTATATACTTCAGGTATATAAGGGAGCCCTTATGTACAAGGAAATGTAACAAAATTAATTTTATGAAACTGCGAAAATTGATTTTAAGGGCACTTCCGCTTATATATTTATTGGTCTGTTAATTTATTTAGCTTTATCGACCCCCATTCCCTTTATATACATTACTTATATACCTCAGGTATATAAGGGAGAGCTTTTGTACATAGAAATGTAACAAAATTCATTAAAGTATGATTTTAAGGGCACTTCCGCTTATATATTTATTGGTCTGTTAATTTATTTAGCTTTATCGACCCCCATTCCCTTTATATACATTACTTATATACCTCAGGTATATAAGGGAGAGCTTTTGTACATAGAAATGTAACAAAATTCATTAAAGTATGATTTTAAGGGCACTTCCGCTTATATATTTATTGGTCTGTTAATTTATTTAGCTTTATCGACCCCCATTCCCTTTATATACATTACTTATATACCTCAGGTATATAAGGGAGAGCTTTTGTACATAGAAATGTAACAAAATTCATTAAAGTATGATTTTAAGGGCACTTCCGCTTATATATTTATTGGTCTGTTAATTTATTTAGCTTTATCGACCCCCATTCCCTTTATATACATTACTTATATACTTCAGGTATATAAGGGAGCCCTTATGTACAAGGAAATGTAACAAAATTAATTTTATGAAACTGCGAAAATTGATTTTAAGGGCACTTCCGCTTATATATTTATTGGTCTGTTAATTTATTTAGCTTTATCGACCCCCATTCCCTTTATATACATTACTTATATACTTCAGGTATATAAGGGAGCCCTTATGTACAAGGAAATGTAACAAAATTAATTTTATGAAACTGCGAAAATTGATTTTAAGGGCACTTCCGCTTATATATTTATTATTCTGTTAATTTATTTAGCTTTATCGACCCCCATTCCCTTTATATACATTACTTATATACCTCAGGTATATAAGGGAGAGCTTTTGTACATAGAAATGTAACAAAATTCATTAAAGTATGATTTTAAGGGTACTTCCGCTTATATATTTATGGGTCTGTTAATTTATTTAGCTTTATCGACCCCCATTCCCTTTATATACATTACTTATATACCTCAGGTATATAAGGGAGAGCTTTTGTACATAGAAATGTAACAAAATTCATTAAAGTATGATTTTAAGGGCACTTCCGCTTATATATTTATTGGTCTGTTAATTTATTTAGCTTTATCGACCCCCATTCCCTTTATATACATTACTTATATACCTCAGGTATATAAGGGAGAGCTTTTGTACATAGAAATGTAACAAAATTCATTAAAGTATGATTTTAAGGGCACTTCCGCTTATATATTTATTGGTCTGTTAATTTATTTTGCTTTATCGACCCCCATTCCCTTTATATACATTACTTATATACTTCAGGTATATAAGGGAGCCCTTATGTACAAGGAAATGTAACAAAATTAATTTTATGAAACTGCGAAAATTGATTTTAAGGGCACTTCCGCTTATATATTTATTGGTCTGTTAATTTATTTAGCTTTATCGACCCCCATTCCCTTTATATACATTACTTATATACCTCAGGTATATAAGGGAGAGCTTTTGTACATAGAAATGTAACAAAATTCATTAAAGTATGATTTTAAGGGCACTTCCGCTTATATATTTATTGGTCTGTTAATTTATTTAGCTTTATCGACCCCCATTCCCTTTATATACATTACTTATATACCTCAGGTATATAAGGGAGAGCTTTTGTACATAGAAATGTAACAAAATTCATTAAAGTATGATTTTAAGGGCACTTCCGCTTATATATTTATTGGTCTGTTAATTTATTTAGCTTTATCGACCCCCATTCCCTTTATATACATTACTTATATACCTCAGGTATATAAGGGAGAGCTTTTGTACATAGAAATGTAACAAAATTCATTAAAGTATGATTTTAAGGGCACTTCCGCTTATATATTTATTGGTCTGTTAATTTATTTAGCTTTATCGACCCCCATTCCCTTTATATACATTACTTATATACCTCAGGTATATAAGGGAGAGCTTTTGTACATAGAAATGTAACAAAATTCATTAAAGTATGATTTTAAGGGCACTTCCGCTTATATATTTATTGGTCTGTTAATTTATTTAGCTTTATCGACCCCCATTCCCTTTATATACATTACTTATATACCTCAGGTATATAAGGGAGAGCTTTTGTACATAGAAATGTAACAAAATTCATTAAAGTATGATTTTAAGGGCACTTCCGCTTATATATTTATTGGTCTGTTAATTTATTTCGCTTTATCGACCCCCATTCCCTTTATATACATTACTTATATACCTCAGGTATATAAGGGAGTGCTTTTGTACATAGAAATGTAACTTCATTAAAGTATGATTTTAAGGGCACTTCCGCTTATATATTTATTGGTCTGTTAATTTATTTAGCTTTATCGACCCCCATTCCCTTTTTATACATTACTTATATACCTCAGGTATATAAGGGAGAGCTTTTGTACATAGAAATGTAACAAAATTCATTAAAGTATGATTTTAAGGGCACTTCCGCTTATATATTTATGGGTCTGTTAATTTATTTAGCTTTATCGACCCCCATTCCCTTTATATTCATTACTTATATACTTCAGGTATATAAGGGAGCCCTTATGTACAAGGAAATGTAACAAAATTAATTTTATGAAACTGCGAAAATTGATTTTAAGGGCACTTCCGCTTATATATTTATTGGTCTGTTAATTTATTTAGCTTTATCGACCCCCATTCCCTTTATATACATTACTTATATACGTCAGGTATATAAGGGAGAGCTTTTGTACATAGAAATGTAACAAAATTCATTAAAGTATGATTTTAAGGGCACTTCCACTTATATATTTATTGGTCTGTTAATTTATTTAGCTTTATCGACCCCCATTCCCTTTATATACATTACTTATATACCTCAGGTATATAAGGGAGAGCTTTTGTACATAGAAATGTAACAAAATTCATTAAAGTATGATTTTAAGGGCACTTCCGCTTATATATTTATTGGTCTGTTAATTTATTTAGCTTTATCGACCCCCATTCCCTTTATATACATTACTTATATACCTCAGGTATATAAGGGAGAGCTCTTGTACATAGAAATGTAACAAAATTCATTAAAGTATGATTTTAAGGGCATTTCCGCTTATATATTTATTGGTCTGTTAATTTATTTAGCTTTATCGACCCCCATTCCCTTTATATACATTACTTATATACCTCAGGTATATAAGGGAGAGCTTTTGTACATAGAAATGTAACAAAATTCATTAAAGTATGGTTTTAAGGGCACTTCCGCTTATATGTTTATTGGTCTGTTAATTTATTTAGCTTTATCGACCCCCATTCCCTTTATATACTTTACTTATATACCTCAGGTATATAAGGGAGAGCTTTTGTACATAGAAATGTAACAAAATTCATTAAAGTATGATTTTAAGGGCACTTCCGCTTATATATTTATTGGTCTGTTAATTTATTTAGCTTTATCGACCCCCATTCCCTTTATATACATTACTTATATACTTCAGGTATATAAGGGAGCCCTTATGTACAAGGAAATGTAACAAAATTAATTTTATGAAACTGCGAAAATTGATTTTAAGGGCACTTCCGCTTATATATTTATTGGTCTGTTAATTTATTTAGCTTTATCGACCCCCATTCCCTTTATATACATTACTTATATACCTCAGGTATATAAGGGAGAGCTTTTGTACATAGAAATGTAACAAAATTCATTAAAGTATGATTTTAAGGGCACTTCCGTTTATATATTTATTGGTCTGTTAATTTATTTAGCTTTATCGACCCCCATTCCCTTTATATACATTACTTATATACCTCAGGTATATAAGGGAGAGCTTTTGTACATAGAAATGTAACAAAATTCATTAAAGTATGATTTTAAGGGCACTTCCGCTTATATATTTATGGGTCTGTTAATTTATTTAGCTTTATCGACCCCCATTCCCTTTATATACATTACTTATATACCTCAGGTATATAAGGGAGAGCTTTTGTACATAGAAATGTAACAAAATTCATTAAAGTATGATTTTAAGGGCACTTCCGCTTATATATTTATTGGTCTGTTAATTTATTTAGCTTTATCGACCCCCATTCCCTTTATATACATTACTTATATACCTCAGGTATATAAGGGAGAGCTTTTGTACATAGAAATGTAACAAAATTCATTAAAGTATGATTTTAAGGGCACTTCCGCTTATATATTTATTGGTCTGTTAATTTATTTTGCTTTATCGACCCCCATTCCCTTTATATACATTACTTATATACTTCAGGTATATAAGGGAGCCCTTATGTACAAGGAAATGTAACAAAATTAATTTTATGAAACTGCGAAAATTGATTTTAAGGGCACTTCCGCTTATATATTTATTGGTCTGTTAATTTATTTAGCTTTATCGACCCCCATTCCCTTTATATACATTACTTATATACCTCAGGTATATAAGGGAGAGCTTTTGTACATAGAAATGTAACAAAATTCATTAAAGTATGATTTTAAGGGCACTTCCGCTTATATATTTATTGGTCTGTTAATTTATTTAGCTTTATCGACCCCCATTCCCTTTATATACATTACTTATATACCTCAGGTATATAAGGGAGAGCTTTTGTACATAGAAATGTAACAAAATTCATTAAAGTATGATTTTAAGGGCACTTCCGCTTATATATTTATTGGTCTGTTAATTTATTTAGCTTTATCGACCCCCATTCCCTTTATATACATTACTTATATACCTCAGGTATATAAGGGAGAGCTTTTGTACATAGAAATGTAACAAAATTCATTAAAGTATGATTTTAAGGGCACTTCCGCTTATATATTTATTGGTCTGTTAATTTATTTAGCTTTATCGACCCCCATTCCCTTTATATACATTACTTATATACCTCAGGTATATAAGGGAGAGCTTTTGTACATAGAAATGTAACAAAATTCATTAAAGTATGATTTTAAGGGCACTTCCGCTTATATATTTATTGGTCTGTTAATTTATTTAGCTTTATCGACCCCCATTCCCTTTATATACATTACTTATATACCTCAGATATATAAGGGAGAGCTTTTGTACATAGAAATGTAACAAAATTCATTAAAGTATGATTTTAAGGGCACTTCCGCTTATATATTTATTGGTCTGTTAATTTATTTCGCTTTATCGACCCCCATTCCCTTTATATACATTACTTATATACCTCAGGTATATAAGGGAGTGCTTTTGTACATAGAAATGTAACAAAATTCATTAAAGTATGATTTTAAGGGCACTTCCGCTTATATATTTATTGGTCTGTTAATTTATTTAGCTTTATCGACCCCCATTCCCTTTATATACATTACTTATATACCTCAGGTATATAAGGGAGAGCTTTTGTACATAGAAATGTAACAAAATTCATTAAAGTATGATTTTAAGGGCACTTCCGCTTATATATTTATGGGTCTGTTAATTTATTTAGCTTTATCGACCCCCATTCCCTTTATATACATTACTTATATACTTCAGGTATATAAGGGAGCCCTTATGTACAAGGAAATGTAACAAAATTAATTTTATGAAACTGCGAAAATTGATTTTAAGGGCACTTCCGCTTATATATTTATTGGTCTGTTAATTTATTTAGCTTTATCGACCCCCATTCCCTTTATATACATTACTTATATACCTCAGGTATATAAGGGAGAGCTTTTGTACATAGAAATGTAACAAAATTCATTAAAGTATGATTTTAAGGGCACTTCCGCTTATATATTTATTGGTCTGTTAATTTATTTAGCTTTATCGACCCCCATTCCCTTTATATACATTACTTATATACCTCAGGTATATAAGGGAGAGCTTTTGTACATAGAAATGTAACAAAATTCATTAAAGTATGATTTTAAGGGCACTTCCGCTTATATATTTATTGGTCTGTTAATTTATTTAGCTTTATCGACCCCCATTCCCTTTATATACATTACTTATATACCTCAGGTATATAAGGGAGAGCTTTTGTACATAGAAATGTAACAAAATTCATTAAAGTATGGTTTTAAGGGCACTTCCGCTTATATGTTTATTGGTCTGTTAATTTATTTAGCTTTATCGACCCCCATTCCCTTTATATACTTTACTTATATACCTCAGGTATATAAGGGAGAGCTTTTGTACATAGAAATGTAACAAAATTCATTAAAGTATGATTTTAAGGGCACTTCCGCTTATATATTTATTGGTCTGTTAATTGATTTAGCTTTATCGACCCCCATTCCATTTATATACATTACTTATATACCTCAGGTATATAAGGGAGATCTTTTGTACATAGAAATGTAACAAAATTCATTAAAGTATGATTTTAAGGGCACTTCCGCTTATATATTTACTGGTCTGTTAATTTATTTAGCTTTATCGACCCCCATTCCCTTTATATACATTACTTATATACTTCAGGTATATAAGGGAGCCCTTATGTACAAGGAAATGTAACAAAATTAATTTTATGAAACTGCGAAAATTGATTTTAAGGGCACTTCCGCTTATATATTTATTGGTCTGTTAATTTATTTAGCTTTATCGACCCCCATTCCCTTTATATACATTACTTATATACCTCAGGTATATAAGGGAGAGCTTTTGTACATAGAAATGTAACAAAATTCATTAAAGTATGATTTTAAGGGCACTTCCGCTTATATATTTATTGGTCTGTTAATTTATTTAGCTTTATCGACCCCCATTCCCTTTATATACATTACTTATATACTTCAGGTATATAAGGGAGCCCTTATGTACAAGGAAATGTAACAAAATTAATTTTATGAAACTGCGAAAATTGATTTTAAGGGCACTTCCGCTTATATATTTATTGGTCTGTTAATTTATTTAGCTTTATCGACCCCCATTCCCTTTATATACATTACTTATATACTTCAGGTATATAAGGGAGCCCTTATGTACAAGGAAATGTAACAAAATTAATTTTATGAAACTGCGAAAATTGATTTTAAGGGCACTTCCGCTTATATATTTATTGGTCTGTTAATTTATTTAGCTTTATCGACCCCCATTCCCTTTATATACATTACTTATATACCTCAGGTATATAAGGGAGAGCTTTTGTACATAGAAATGTAACAAAATTCATTAAAGTATGATTTTAAGGGCACTTCCGCTTATATATTTATTGGTCTGTTAATTTATTTTGCTTTATCGACCCCCATTCCCTTTATATACATTACTTATATACTTCAGGTATATAAGGGAGCCCTTATGTACAAGGAAATGTAACAAAATTAATTTTATGAAACTGCGAAAATTGATTTTAAGGGCACTTCCGCTTATATATTTATTGGTCTGTTAATTTATTTAGCTTTATCGACCCCCATTCCCTTTATATACATTACTTATATACCTCAGGTATATAAGGGAGAGCTTTTGTACATAGAAATGTAACAAAATTCATTAAAGTATGATTTTAAGGGCACTTCCGCTTATATATTTATTGGTCTGTTAATTTATTTAGCTTTATCGACCCCCATTCCCTTTATATACATTACTTATATACGTCAGGTATATAAGGGAGAGCTTTTGTACATAGAAATGTAACAAAATTCATTAAAGTATGATTTTAAGGGCACTTCCGCTTATATATTTATTGGTCTGTTAATTTATTTAGCTTTATCGACCCCCATTCCCTTTATATACATTACTTATATACCTCAGCTATATAAGGGAGAGCTTTTGTACATAGAAATGTAACAAAATTCATTAAAGTATGATTTTAAGGGCACTTCCGCTTATATATTTATTGGTCTGTTAATTTATTTAGCTTTATCGACCCCCATTCCCTTTATATACATTACTTATATACCTCAGGTATATAAGGGAGAGCTTTTGTACATAGAAATGTAACAAAATTCATTAAAGTATGATTTTAAGGGCACTTCCGCTTATATATTTATTGGTCTGTTAATTTATTTAGCTTTATCGACCCCCATTCCCTTTATATACATTACTTATATACCTCAGGTATATAAGGGAGAGCTTTTGTACATAGAAATGTAACAAAATTCATTAAAGTATGATTTTAAGGGCACTTCCGGTTATATATTTATGGGTCTGTTAATTTATTTAGCTTTATCGACCCCCATTCCCTTTATATACATTACTTATATACTTCAGGTATATAAGGGAGCCCTTATGTACAAGGAAATGTAACAAAATTAATTTTATGAAACTGCGAAAATTGATTTTAAGGGCACTTCCGCTTATGTATTTATTGGTCGGTTAATTTATTTAGCTTTATCGACCCCCATTCCCTTTATATACATTACTTATATACTTCAGGTATATAAGGGAGCCCTTATGTACAAGGAAATGTAACAAAATTAATTTTATGAAACTGCGAAAATTGATTTTAAGGGCACTTCCGCTTATATATTTATTGGTCTGTTAATTTATTTAGCTTTATCGACCCCCATTCCCTTTATATACATTACTTATATACCTCAGGTATATAAGGGAGAGCTTTTGTACATAGAAATGTAACAAAATTCATTAAAGTATGATTTTAAGGGCACTTCCGCTTATATATTTATTGGTCTGTTAATTTATTTAGCTTTATCGACCCCCATTCCCTTTATATACATTACTTATATACTTCAGGTATATAAGGGAGCCCTTATGTACAAGGAAATGTAACAAAATTAATTTTATGAAACTGCGAAAATTGATTTTAAGGGCACTTCCGCTTATATATTTATTGGTCTGTTAATTTATTTAGCTTTATCGACCCCCATTCCCTTTATATACATTACTTATATACCTCAGGTATATAAGGGAGAGCTTTTGTACATAGAAATGTAACAAAATTCATTAAAGTATGATTTTAAGGGCACTTCCGCTTATATATTTATGGGTCTGTTAATTTATTTAGCTTTATCGACCCCCATTCCCTTTATATACATTACTTATATACTTCAGGTATATAAGGGAGCCCTTATGTACAAGGAAATGTAACAAAATTAATTTTATGAAACTGCGAAAATTGATTTTAAGGGCACTTCCGCTTATATATTTATTGGTCTGTTAATTTATTTAGCTTTATCGACCCCCATTCCCTTTATATACATTACTTATATACCTCAGGTATATAAGGGAGAGCTTTTGTACATAGAAATGTAACAAAATTCATTAAAGTATGATTTTAAGAGCACTTCCGCTTATATATTTATTGGTCTGTTAATTTATTTAGCTTTATCGACCCCCATTCCCTTTATATACATTACTTATATACCTCAGGTATATAAGGGAGAGCTTTTGTACATAGAAATGTAACAAAATTCATTAAAGTATGATTTTAAGGGCACTTCCGCTTATATATTTATTGGTCTGTTAATTTATTTAGCTTTATCGACCCCCATTCCCTTTATATACATTACTTATATACCTCAGGTATATAAGGGAGAGCTTTTGTACATAGAAATGTAACAAAATTCATTAAAGTATGATTTTAAGGGCACTTCCGCTTATATATTTATTGGTCTGTTAATTTATTTAGCTTTATCGACCCCCATTCCCTTTATATACATTACTTATATACCTCAGGTATATAAGGGAGAGCTTTTGTACATAGAAATGTAACAAAATTCATTAAAGTATGAGTTTAAGGGCACTTCCGCTTATATATTTATGGGTCTGTTAATTTATTTAGCTTTATCGACCCCCATTCCCTTTATATACATTACTTATATACCTCAGGTATATAAGGGAGAGCTTTTGTACATAGAAATGTAACAAAATTCATTAAAGTATGAGTTTAAGGGCACTTCCGCTTATATATTTATGGGTCTGTTAATTTATTTAGCTTTATCGACCCCCATTCCCTTTATATACATTACTTATATACTTCAGGTATATAAGGGAGCCCTTATGTACAAGGAAATGTAACAAAATTAATTTTATGAAACTGCGAAAATTGATTTTAAGGGCACTTCCGCTTATATATTTATTGGTCTGTTAATTTATTTAGCTTTATCGACCCCCATTCCCTTTATATACATTACTTATATACCTCAGGTATATAAGGGAGAGCTTTTGTACATAGAAATGTAACAAAATTCATTAAAGTATGATTTTAAGGGCACTTCCGCTTATATATTTATGGGTCGGTTAATTTATTTAGCTTTATCGACCCCCATTCCCTTTATATACATTACTTATATACTTCAGGTATATAAGGGAGCCCTTATGTGCAAGGAAATGTAACAAAATTAATTTTATGAAACTGCTAAAATTGATTTTAAGGGCACTTCCGCTTATATATTTATTGGTCTGTTAATTTATTTAGCTTTATCGACCCCCATTCCCTTTATATACATTACTTATATACCTCAGGTATATAAGGGAGAGCTTTTGTACATAGAAATGTAACAAAATTCATTAAAGTATGATTTTAAGGGCACTTCCGCTTATATATTTATTGGTCTGTTAATTTAGTTAGCTTTATAGACCCCCATTCCCTTTATATACATTACTTATATACCTCAGGTATATAAGGGAGAGCTTTTGTACATAGAAATGTAACAAAATTCATTAAAGTATGATTTTAAGGGCACTTCCGCTTATATATTTATTGGTCTGTTAATTTATTTAGCTTTATCGACCCCCATTCCCTTTATATACATTACTTATATACTTCAGGTATATAAGGGAGCCCTTATGTACAAGGAAATGTAACAAAATTAATTTTATGAAACTGCGAAAATTGATTTTAAGGGCACTTCCGCTTATATATTTATTGGTCTGTTAATTTATTTAGCTTTATCGACCCCCATTCCCTTTATATACATTACTTATATACTTCAGGTATATAAGGGAGCTCTTATGTACAAGGAAATGTAACAAAATTAATTTTATGAAACTGCGAAAATTGATTTTAAGGGCACTTCCGCTTATATATTTATTGGTCTGTTAATTTATTTAGCTTTATCGACCCCCATTCCTTTAATATACATTACTTATATACCTCAGGTATATAAGGGAGAGCTTTTGTACATAGAAATGTAACAAAATTCATTAAAGTATGATTTTAAGGGCACTTCCGCTTATATATTTATGGGTCTGTTAATTTATTTAGCTTTATCGACCCCCATTCCCTTTATATACATTACTTTTATACTTCAGGTATATAAGGGAGCCCTTATGTACAAGGAAATGTAACAAAATTAATTTTATGAAACTGCGAAAATTGATTTTAAGGGCACTTCCGCTTATATATTTATTGGTCTGTTAATTTATTTAGCTTTATCGACCCCCATTCCCTTTATATACATTACTTATATACCTCAGGTATATTAGGGAGAGCTTTTGTACATAGAAATGTAACAAAATTCATTAAAGTATGATTTTAAGGGCACTTCCGCTTATATATTTATTGGTCTGTTAATTTATTTAGCTTTATCGACCCCCATTCCCTTTATATACATTACTTATATACTTCAGGTATATAAGGGAGCCCTTATGTACAAGGAAATGTAAGGGCACTTCCGCTTATATATTTATTGGTCTGTTAATTTATTTAGCTTTATCGACCCCCATTCCCTTTATATACATTACTTTTATACCTCAGGTATATAAGGGAGAGCTTTTGTACATAGAAATGTAACAAAATTCATTAAAGTATGATTTTAAGGGCACTTCCGCTTATATATTTATTGGTCTGTTAATTTATTTAGCTTTATCGACCCCCATTCCCTTTATATACATTACTTATATACCTCAGGTATATAAGGGAGAGCTTTTGTACATAGAAATGTAACAAAATTCATTAAAGTATGATTTTAAGGGCACTTCCGCTTATATATTTATTGGTCTGTTAATTTATTTAGCTTTATCGACCCCCATTCCCTTTATATACATTACTTATATACCTCAGGTATATAAGGGAGAGCTTTTGTACATAGAAATGTAACAAAATTCATTAAAGTATGATTTTAAGGGCACTTCCGCTTATATATTTATTGGTCTGTTAATTTATTTAGCTTTATCGACCCCCATTCCCTTTATATACATTACTTATATACCTCAGGTATATAAGGGAGAACTTTTGTACATAGAAATGTAACAAAATTCATTAAAGTATGATTTTAAGGGCACTTCCGCTTATATATTTATTGGTCTGTTAATTTATTTAGCTTTATCGACCCCCATTCCCTTTATATACATTACTTATATACCTCAGGTATATAAGGGAGAGCTTTTGTACATAGAAATGTAACAAAATTCATTAAAGTATGATTTTAAGGGCACTTCCGCTTATATATTTATTGGTCTGTTAATTTATTTAGCTTTATCGACCCCCATTCCCTTTATATACATTACTTATATACCTCAGGTATATAAGGGAGAGCTTTTGTACATAGAAATGTAACAAAATTCATTAAAGTTTGATTTTAAGGGCACTTCCGCTTATATATTTATGGGTCTGTTAATTTATTTAGCTTTATCGACCCCCATTCCCTTTATATACATTACTTATATACTTCAGGTATATAAGGGAGCCCTTATGTACAAGGAAATGTAACAAAATTAATTTTATGAAACTGCGAAAATTGATTTTAAGGGCACTTCCGCTTATATATTTATTGGTCTGTTAATTTATTTAGCTTTATCGACCCCCATTCCCTTTATATACATTACTTATATACCTCAGGTGTATAAGGGAGAGCTTTTGTACATAGAAATGTAACAAAATTCATTAAAGTATGATTTTAAGGGCACTTCCGCTTATATATTTTTTGGTCTGTTAATTTATTTAGCTTTATCGACCCCCATTCCCTTTATATACATTACTTATATACCTCAGGTATATAAGGGAGAGCTTTTGTACATAGAAATGTAACAAAATTCATTAAAGTATGATTTTAAGGGCACTTCCGCTTATATATTTATTGGTCTGTTAATTTATTTAGCTTTATCGACCCCCATTCCCTTTATATACATTACTTATATACCTCAGGTATATAAGGGAGAGCTTTTGTACATAGAAATGTAACAAAATTCATTAAAGTATGATTTTAAGGGCACTTCCGCTTATATATTTATTGGTCTGTTAATTTATTTAGCTTTATCGACCCCCATTCCCTTTATATACATTACTTATATACCTCAGGTATATAAGGGAGAGCTTTTGTACATAGAAATGTAACAAAATTCATTAAAGTATGATTTTAAGGGCACTTCCGCTTATATATTTATTGGTCTGTTAATTTATTTAGCTTTATCGACCCCCATTCCCTTTATATACATTACTTATATACCTCAGGTATATAAGGGAGAGCTTTTGTACATAGAAATGTAACAAAATTCATTAAAGTATGATTTTAAGGGCACTTCCGCTTATATATTTATTGGTCTGTTAATTTATTTAGCTTTATCGACCCCCATTCCCTTTATATACATTACTTATATACCTCAGGTATATAAGGGAGAGCTTTTGTACATAGAAATGTAACAAAATTCATTAAAGTATGATTTTAAGGGCACTTCCGCTTATATATTTATTGGTCTGTTAATTTATTTAGCTTTATCGACCCCCATTCCCTTTATATACATTACTTATATACCTCAGGTATATAAGGGAGAGCTTTTGTACATAGAAATGTAACAAAATTCATTAAAGTATGATTTTAAGGGCACTTCCGCTTATATATTTATTGGTCTGTTAATTTATTTAGCTTTATCGACCCCCATTCCCTTTATATACATTACTTATATACCTCAGGTATATAAGGGAGAGCTTTTGTACATAGAAATGTAACAAAATTCATTAAAGTATGATTTTAAGGGCACTTCCGCTTATATATTTATGGGTCTGTTAATTTATTTAGCTTTATCGACCCCCATTCCCTTTATATACATTACTTATATACTTCAGGTATATAAGGGAGCCCTTATGTACAAGGAAATGTAACAAAATTAATTTTATGAAACTGCGAAAATTGATTTTAAGGGCACTTCCGCTTATATATTTATTGGTCTGTTAATTTATTTAGCTTTATCGACCCCCATTCCCTTTATATACATTACTTATATACTTCAGGTATATAAGGGAGCCCTTATGTACAAGGAAATGTAACAAAATTAATTTTATGAAACTGCGAAAATTGATTTTAAGGGCACTTCCGCTTATATATTTATTGGTCTGTTAATTTATTTAGCTTTATCGACCCCCATTCCCTTTATATACATTACTTATATACCTCAGGTATATAAGGGAGAGCTTTTGTACATAGAAATGTAACAAAATTCATTAAAGTATGATTTTAAGGGCACTTCCGCTTATATATTTATTGGTCTGTTAATTTATTTAGCTTTATCGACCCCCATTCCCTTTATATACATTACTTATATACCTCAGGTATATAAGGGAGAGCTTTTGTACATAGAAATGTAACAAAATTCATTAAAGTATGATTTTAAGGGCACTTCCGCTTATATATTTATTGGTCTGTTAATTTATTTAGCTTTATCGACCCCCATACCCTTTATATACATTACTTATATACCTCAGGTATATAAGGGAGAGCTTTTGTACATAGAAATGTAACAAAATTCATTAAAGTATGATTTTAAGGGCACTTCCGCTTATATATTTATGGGTCTGTTAATTTATTTAGCTTTATCGACCCCCATTCCCTTTATATACATTACTTATATACTTCAGGTATATAAGGGAGCCCTTATGTACAAGGAAATGTAACAAAATTAATTTTATGAAACTGCGAAAATTGATTTTAAGGGCACTTCCGCTTATATATTTATTGGTCTGTTAATTTATTTAGCTTTATCGACCCCCATTCCCTTTATATACATTACTTATATACTTCAGGTATATAAGGGAGCCCTTATGTACAAGGAAATGTAACAAAATTAATTTTATGAAACTGCGAAAATTGATTTTAAGGGCACTTCCGTTTATATATTTATTGGTCTGTTAATTTATTTAGCTTTATCGACCCCCATTCCCTTTATATACATTACTTATATACTTCAGGTATATAAGGGAGCCCTTATGTACAAGGAAATGTAACAAAATTAATTTTATGAAACTGCGAAAATTGATTTTAAGGGCACTTCCGCTTATATATTTATTGGTCTGTTAATTTATTTAGCTTTATCGACCCCCATTCCCTTTATATACATTACTTATATACCTCAGGTATATAAGGGAGAGCTTTTGTACATAGAAATGTAACAAAATTCATTAAAGTATGATTTTAAGGGCACTTCCGCTTATATATTTATTGGTCTGTTAATTTATTTAGCTTTATCGACCCCCATTCCCTTTATATACATTACTTATATACCTCAGGTATATAAGGGAGAGCTTTTGTACATAGAAATGTAACAAAATTCATTAAAGTATGATTTTAAGGGCACTTCCGCTTATATATTTATTGGTCTGTTAATTTATTTAGCTTTATCGACCCCCATTCCCTTTATATACATTACTTATATACCTCAGGTATATAAGGGAGAGCTTTTGTACATAGAAATGTAACAAAATTCATTAAAGTATGATTTTAAGGGCACTTCCGCTTATATATTTATTGGTCTGTTAATTTATTTAGCTTTATCGACCCCCATTCCCTTTATATACATTACTTATATACCTCAGGTATATAAGGGAGAGCTTTTGTACATAGAAATGTAACAAAATTCATTAAGGTATGATTTTAAGGGCACTTCCGCTTATATATTTATGGGTCTGTTAATTTATTTAGCTTTATCGACCCCCATTCCCTTTATATACATTACTTATATACTTCAGGTATATAAGGGAGCCCTTATGTACAAGGAAATGTAACAAAATTAATTTTATGAAACTGCGAAAATTGATTTTAAGGGCACTTCCGCTTATATATTTATTGGTCTGTTAATTTATTTAGCTTTATCGACCCCCATTCCCTTTATATACATTACTTATATACTTCAGGTATATAAGGGAGCCCTTATGTACAAGGAAATGTAACAAAATTAATTTTATGAAACTGCGAAAATTGATTTTAAGGGCACTTCCGCTTATATATTTATTGGTCTGTTAATTTATTTAGCTTTATCGACCCCCATTCCCTTTATATACATTACTTATATACTTCAGGTATATAAGGGGGCCCTTATGTACAAGGAAATGTAACAAAATTAATTTTATGAAACTGCGAAAATTGATTTTAAGGGCACTTCCGCTTATATATTTATTGGTCTGTTAATTTATTTAGCTTTATCGACCCCCATTCCCTTTATATACATTACTTATATACCTCAGGTATATAAGGGAGAGCTTTTGTACATAGAAATGTAACAAAATTCATTAAAGTATGATTTTAAGGGCACTTCCGCTTATATATTTATTGGTCTGTTAATTTATTTAGCTTTATCGACCCCCATTCCCTTTATATACATTACTTATATACCTCAGGTATATAAGGGAGAGCTTTTGTACATAGAAATGTAACAAAATTCATTAAAGTATGATTTTAAGGGCACTTCCGCTTATATATTTATTGGTCTGTTAATTTATTTAGCTTTATCGACCCCCATTCCCTTTATATACATTACTTATATACCTCAGGTATATAAGGGAGAGCTTTTGTACATAGAAATGTAACAAAATTCATTAAAGTATGATTTTAAGGGCACTTCCGCTTATATATTTATGGGTCTGTTAATTTATTTAGCTTTATCGACCCCCATTCCCTTTATATACATTACTTATATACTTCAGGTATATAAGGGAGCCCTTATGTACAAGGAAATGTAACAAAATTAATTTTATGAAACTGCGAAAATTGATTTTAAGGGCACTTCCGCTTATATATTTATTGGTCTGTTAATTTATTTAGCTTTATCGACCCCCATTCCCTTTATATACATTACTTATATACCTCAGGTATATAAGGGAGAGCTTTTGTACATAGAAATGTAACAAAATTCATTAAAGTATGATTTTAAGGGCACTTCCGCTTATATCTTTATGGGTCTGTTAATTTATTTAGCTTTATCGACCCCCATTCCCTTTATATACATTACTTATATACTTCAGGTATATAAGGGAGCCCTTATGTACAAGGAAATGTAACAAAATTAATTTTATGAAACTGCGAAAATTGATTTTAAGGGCACTTCCGCTTATATATTTATTGGTCTGTTAATTTATTTAGCTTTATCGACCCCCATTCCCTTTATATA
Source organism: Thereva nobilitata (assembly GCA_963855945.1). Taxonomy (NCBI): domain Eukaryota; kingdom Metazoa; phylum Arthropoda; class Insecta; order Diptera; family Therevidae; genus Thereva; species Thereva nobilitata. Next base: position 109,626,703 of record OY979698.1, on the reverse strand, counting down.
CATTACTTATATACCTCAGGTATATAAGGGAGAGCTTTTGTACATAGAAATGTAACAAAATTCATTAAAGTATGATTTTAAGGGCACTTCCGCTTATATATTTATTGGTCTGTTAATTTATTTAGCTTTATCGACCCCCATTCCCTTTATATACATTACTTATATACCTCAGGTATATAAGGGAGAGCTTTTGTACATAGAAATGTAACAAAATTCATTAAAGTATGATTTTAAGGGCACTTCCGCTTATATATTTATGGGTCTGTTAATTTATTTAGCTTTATCGACCCCCATTCCCTTTATATACATTACTTATATACTTCAGGTATATAAGGGAGCCCTTATGTACAAGGAAATGTAACAAAATTAATTTTATGAAACTGCGAAAATTGATTTTAAGGGCACTTCCGCTTATATATTTATTGGTCTGTTAATTTATTTAGCTTTATCGACCCCCATTCCCTTTATATACATTACTTATATACCTCAGGTATATAAGGGAGAGCTTTTGTACATAGAAATGTAACAAAATTCATTAAAGTATGATTTTAAGGGCACTTCCGCTTATATATTTATTGGTCTGTTAATTTATTTAGCTTTATCGACCCCCATTCCCTTTATATACATTACTTATATACCTCAGGTATATAAGGGAGAGCTTTTGTACATAGAAATGTAACAAAATTCATTAAAGTATGATTTTAAGGGCACTTCCGCTTATATATTTATTGGTCTGTTAATTTATTTAGCTTTATCGACCCCCATTCCCTTTATATACATTACTTATATACTTCAGGTATATAAGGGAGCCCTTATGTACAAGGAAATGTAACAAAATTAATTTTATGAAACTGCGAAAATTGATTTTAAGGGCACTTCCGCTTATATATTTATTGGTCTGTTAATTTATTTAGCTTTATCGACCCCCATTCCCTTTATATACATTACTTATATACTTCAGGTATATAAGGGAGCCCTTATGTACAAGGAAATGTAACAAAATTAATTTTATGAAACTGCGAAAATTGATTTTAAGGGCACTTCCGCTTATATATTTATTGGTCTGTTAATTTATTTAGCTTTATCGACCCCCATTCCCTTTATATACATTACTTATATACCTCAGGTATATAAGGGAGAGCTTTTGTACATAGAAATGTAACAAAATTCATTAAAGTATGATTTTAAGGGCACTTCCGCTTATATATTTATTGGTCTGTTAATTTATTTAGCTTTATCGACCCCCATTCCCTTTATATACATTACTTATATACCTCAGGTATATAAGGGAGAGCTTTTGTACATAGAAATGTAACAAAATTCATTAAAGTATGATTTTAAGGGCACTTCCGCTTATATATTTATTGGTCTGTTAATTTATTTAGCTTTATCGACCCCCATTCCCTTTATATACATTACTTATATACCTCAGGTATATAAGGGAGAGCTTTGTACATAGAAATGTAACAAAATTCATTAAAGTATGATTTTAAGGGCACTTCCGCTTATATATTTATGGGTCTGTTAATTTATTTAGCTTTATCGACCCCCATTCCCTTTATATACATTACTTATATACTTCAGGTATATAAGGGAGCCCTTATGTACAAGGAAATGTAACAAAATTAATTTTATGAAACTGCGAAAATTGATTTTAAGGGCACTTCCGCTTATATATTTATTGGTCTGTTAATTTATTTACCTTTATCGACCCCCATTCCCTTTATATACATTACTTATATACTTCAGGTATATAAGGGAGCCCTTATGTACAAGGAAATGTAACAAAATTAATTTTATGAAACTGCGAAAATTGATTTTAAGGGCACTTCCGCTTATATATTTATTGGTCTGTTAATTTATTTAGCTTTATCGACCCCCATTCCCTTTATATACATTACTTATATACTTCAGGTATATAAGGGAGCCTTTATGTACAAGGAAATGTAACAAAATTAATTTTATGAAACTGCGAAAATTGATTTTAAGGGCACTTCCGCTTATATATTTATTGGTCTGTTAATTTATTTAGCTTTATCGACCCCCATTCCCTTTATATACATTACTTATATACCTCAGGTATATAAGGGAGAGCTTTTGTACATAGAAATGTAACAAAATTCATTAAAGTATGATTTTAAGGGCACTTCCGCTTATATATTTATGGGTCTGTTAATTTATTTAGCTTTATCGACCCCCATTCCCTTTATATACATTACTTATATACTTCAGGTATATAAGGGAGCCCTTATGTACAAGGAAATGTAACAAAATTAATTTTATGAAACTGCGAAAATTGATTTTAAGGGCACTTCCGCTTATATATTTATTGGTCTGTTAATTTATTTAGCTTTATCGACCCCCATTCCCTTTATATACATTACTTATATACCTCAGGTATATAAGGGAGAGCTTTTGTACATATAAATATAACAAAATTCATTAAAGTATGATTTTAAGGGCACTTCCGCTTATATATTTATTGGTCTGTTAATTTATTTAGCTTTATCGACCCCCATTCCCTTTATATACATTACTTATATACCTCAGGTATATAAGGGAGAGCTTTTGTACATAGAAATGTAACAAAATTCATTAAAGTATGATTTTAAGGGCACTTCCGCCTATATATTTATGGGTCTGTTAATTTATTTAGCTTTATCGACCCCCATTCCCTTTATATACATTACTTATATACTTCAGGTATATAAGGGAGCCCTTATGTACAAGGAAATGTAACAAAATTAATTTTATGAAACTGCGAAAATTGATTTTAAGGGCACTTCCGCTTATATATTTATTGGTCTGTTAATTTATTTAGCTTTATCGACCCCCATTCCCTTTATATACATTACTTATATACCTCAGGTATATAAGGGAGAGCTTTTGTACATAGAAATGTAACAAAATTCATTAAAGTATGATTTTAAGGGCACTTCCGCTTATATATTTATGGGTCTGTTAATTTATTTAGCTTTATCGACCCCCATTCCCTTTATATACATTACTTATATACTTCAGGTATATAAGGGAGCCCTTATGTACAAGGAAATGTAACAAAATTAATTTTATGAAACTGCGAAAATTGATTTTAAGGGCACTTCCGCTTATATATTTATTGGTCTGTTAATTTATTTAGCTTTATCGACCCCCATTCCCTTTATATACATTACTTATATACCTCAGGTATATAAGGGAGAGCTTTTGTACATAGAAATGTAACAAAATTCATTAAAGTATGATTTTAAGGGCACTTCCGCTTATATATTTATTGGTCTGATAATTTATTTAGCTTTATCGACCCCCATTCCCTTTATATACATTACTTATATACCTCAGGTATATAAGGGAGAGCTTTTGTACATAGAAATGTAACAAAATTCATTAAAGTATGATTTTAAGGGCACTTCCGCTTATATATTTATTGGTCTGTTAATTTATTTAGCTTTATCGACCCCCATTCCCTTTATATACATTACTTATATACCTCAGGTGTATAAGGGAGAGCTTTTGTACATAGAAATGTAACAAAATTCATTAAAGTATGATTTTAAGGGCACTTCCGCTTATATATTTATTGGTCTGTTAATTTATTTAGCTTTATCGACCCCCATTCCCTTTATATACATTACTTATATACCTCAGGTATATAAAGGAGAGCTTTTGTACATACAAATGTAACAAAATTCATTAAAGTATGATTTTAAGGGCACTTCCGCTTATATCTTTATGGGGCTGTTAATTTATTTAGCTTTATCGACCCCCATTCCCTTTATATACATTACTTATATACTTCAGGTATATAAGGGAGCCCTTATGTACAAGGAAATGTAACAAAATTAATTTTATGAAACTGCGAAAATTGATTTTAAGGGCACTTCCGCTTATATATTTATTGGTCTGTTAATTTATTTAGCTTTATCGACCCCCATTCCCTTTATATACATTACTTATATACCTCAGGTATATAAGGGAGAGCTTTTGTACATAGAAATGTAACAAAATTCATTAAAGTATGATTTTAAGGGCACTTCCGCTTATATATTTATTGGTCTGTTAATTTATTTAGCTTTATCGACCCCCATTCCCTTTATATACATTACTTATATACCTCAGGTATATAAGGGAGAGCTTTTGTACATAGAAATGTAACAAAATTCATTAAAGTATGATTTTAAGGGCACTTCCGCTTATATATTTATGGGTCTGTTAATTTATTTAGCTTTATCGACCCCCATTCCCTTTATATACATTACTTATATACTTCAGGTATATAAGGGAGCCCTTATGTACAAGGAAATGTAACAAAATTAATTTTATGAAACTGCGAAAATTGATTTTAAGGGCACTTCCGCTTATATATTTATTGGTCTGTTAATTTATTTAGCTTTATCGACCCCCATTCCCTTTATATACATTACTTATATACCTCAGGTATATAAGGGAGAGCTTTTGTACATAGAAATGTAACAAAATTCATTAAAGTATGATTTTAAGGGCACTTCCGCTTATATATTTATTGGTCTGTTAATTTATTTAGCTTTATCGACCCCCATTCCCTTTATATACATTACTTATATACTTCAGGTATATAAGGGAGCCCTTATGTACAAGGAAATGTAACAAAATTAATTTTATGAAACTGCGAAAATTGATTTTAAGGGCACTTCCGCTTATATATTTATTGGTCTGTTAATTTATTTAGCTTTATCGACCCCCATTCCCTTTATATACATTACTTATATACCTCAGGTATATAAGGGAGAGCTTTTGTACATAGAAATGTAACAAAATTCATTAAAGTATGATTTTAAGGGCACTTCCGCTTGTATATTTATTGGTCTGTTAATTTATTTAGCTTTATCGACCCCCATTCCCTTTATATACATTACTTATATACTTCAGGTATATAAGGGAGCCCTTATGTACAAGGAAATGTAACAAAATTAATTTTATGAAACTGCGAAAATTGATTTTAAGGGCACTTCCGCTTATATATTTATTGGTCTGTTAATTTATTTAGCTTTATCGACCCCCATTCCCTTTATATACATTACTTATATACCTCAGGTATATAAGGGAGAGCTTTTGTACATAGAAATGTAACAAAATTCTTTAAAGTATGATTTTAAGGGCACTTCCGCTTATATATTTATGGGTCTGTTAATTTATTTAGCTTTATCGACCCCCATTCCCTTTATATACATTACTTATATACTTCAGGTATATAAGGGAGCCCTTATGTACAAGGAAATGTAACAAAATTAATTTTATGAAACTGCGAAAATTGATTTTAAGGGCACTTCCGCTTATATATTTATTGGTCTGTTAATTTATTTAGGTTTATCGACCCCCATTCCCTTTATATACATTACTTATATACCTCAGGTATATAAGGGAGAGCTTTTGTACATAGAAATGTAACAAAATTCATTAAAGTATGATTTTAAGGGCACTTCCGCTTATATCTTTATGGGTCTGTTAATTTATTTAGCTTTATCGACCCCCATTCCCTTTATATACATTACTTATATACCTCAGGTATATAAGGGAGAGCTTTTGTACATAGAAATGTAACAAAATTCATTAAAGTATGATTTTAAGGGCACTTCCGCTTATATATTTATGGGTCTGTTAATTTATTTAGCTTTATCGACCCCCATTCCCTTTATATACATTACTTATATACTTCAGGTATATAAGGGAGCCCTTATGTACAAGGAAATGTAACAAAATTAATTTTATGAAACTGCGAAAATTGATTTTAAGGGCACTTCCGCTTATATATTTATTGGTCTGTTAATTTATTTAGCTTTATCGACCCCATTCCCTTTATATACATTACTTATATACTTCAGGTATATAAGGGAGCCCTTATGTACAAGGAAATGTAACAAAATTAATTTTATGAAACTGCGAAAATTGATTTTAAGGGCACTTCCGCTTATATATTTATTGGTCTGTTAATTTATTTAGCTTTATCGACCCCCATTCCCTTTATATACATTACTTATATACCTCAGGTATATAAGGGAGAGCTTTTGTACATAGAAATGTAACAAAATTCATTAATGTATGATTTTAAGGGCACTTCCGCTTATATATTTATGGGTCTGTTAATTTATTTAGCTTTATCGACCCCCATTCCCTTTATATACATTACTTATATACTTCAGGTATATAAGGGAGCCCTTATGTACAAGGAAATGTAACAAAATTAATTTTATGAAACTGCGAAAATTGATTTTAAGGGCACTTCCGCTTATATATTTATTGGTCTGTTAATTTATTTAGCTTATATATTTATTGGTCTGTTAATTTATTTAGCTTTATCGACCCCCATTCCCTTTATATACATTACTTATATACCTCAGGTATATAAGGGAGAGCTTTTGTACATAGAAATGTAACAAAATTCATTAAAGTATGATTTTAAGGGCACTTCCGCTTATATATTTATTGGTCTGTTAATTTATTTAGCTTTATCGACCCCCATTCCCTTTATATACATTACTTATATACCTCAGGTATATAAGGGAGAGCTTTTGTACATAGAAATGTAACAAAATTCATTAAAGTATGATTTTAAGGGCACTTCCGCTTATATATTTATGGGTCTGTTAATTTATTTAGCTTTATCGACCCCCATTCCCTTTATATACATTACTTATATACTTCAGGTATATAAGGGAGCCCTTATGTACAAGGAAATGTAACAAAATTAATTTTATGAAACTGCGAAAATTGATTTTAAGGGCACTTCCGCTTATATATTTATTGGTCTGTTAATTTATTTAGCTTTATCGACCCCCATTCCCTTTATATACATTACTTATATACCTCAGGTATATAAGGGAGAGCTTTTGTAAATAGAAATGTAACAAAATTCATTAAAGTATGATTTTAAGGGCACTTCCGCTTATATATTTATGGGTCTGTTAATTTATTTAGCTTTATCGACCCCCATTCCCTTTATATACATTACTTATATACTTCAGGTATATAAGGGAGCCCTTATGTACAAGGAAATGTAACAAAATTAATTTTATGAAACTGCGAAAATTGATTTTAAGGGCACTTCCGCTTATATATTTATTGGTCTGTTAATTTATTTAGCTTTATCGACCCCCATTCCCTTTATATACATTACTTATATACTTCAGGTATATAAGGGAGCCCTTATGTACAAGGAAATGTAACAAAATTAATTTTATGAAACTGCGAAAATTGATTTTAAGGGCACTTCCGCTTATATATTTATTGGTCTGTTAATTTATTTAGCTTTATCGACCCCCATTCCCTTTATATACATTACTTATATACTTCAGGTATATAAGGGAGCCCTTATGTACAAGGAAATGTAACAAAATTAATTTTATGAAACTGCGAAAATTGATTTTAAGGGCACTTCCGCTTATATATTTATTGGTCTGTTAATTTATTTAGCTTTATCGACCCCCCCTCCCTTTATATACATTACTTATATACCTCAGGTATATAAGGGAGAGCTTTTGTACATAGAAATGTAACAAAATTCATTAAAGTATGATTTTAAGGGCACTTCCGCTTATATATTTATTGGTCTGTTAATTTATTTAGCTTTATCGACCCCCATTCCCTTTATATACATTACTTATATACCTCAGGTATATAAGGGAGAGCTTTTGTACATAGAAATGTAACAAAATTCATTAAAGTATGATTTTAAGGGCACTTCCGCTTATATATTTATTGGTCTGTTAATTTATTTAGCTTTATCGACCCCCATTCCCTTTATATACATTCCTTATATACCTCAGGTATATAAGGGAGAGCTTTTGTACATAGAAATGTAACAAAATTCATTAAAGTATGATTTTAAGGGCACTTCCGCTTATATATTTATGGGTCTGTTAATTTATTTAGCTTTATCGACCCCCATTCCCTTTATATACATTACTTATATACTTCAGGTATATAAGGGAGCCCTTATGTACAAGGAAATGTAACAAAATTAATTTTATGAAACTGCGAAAATTGATTTTAAGGGCACTTCCGCTTATATATTTATTGGTCTGTTAATTTATTTAGCTTTATCGACCCCCATTCCCTTTATATACATTACTTATATACTTCAGGTATATAAGGGAGCCCTTATGTACAAGGAAATGTAACAAAATTAATTTTATGAAACTGCGAAAATTGATTTTAAGGGCACTTCCGCTTATATATTTATTGGTCTGTTAATTTATTTAGCTTTATCGACCCCCATTCCCTTTATATACATTACTTATATACTTCAGGTATATAAGGGAGCCCTTATGTACAAGGAAATGTAACAAAATTAATTTTATGAAACTGCGAAAATTGATTTTAAGGGCACTTCCGTTTATATATTTATTGGTCTGTTAATTTATTTAGCTTTATCGACCCCCATTCCCTTTATATACATTACTTATATACTTCAGGTATATAAAGGAGCCCTTATGTACAAGGAAATGTAACAAAATTAATTTTATGAAACTGCGAAAATTGATTTTAAGGGCACTTCCGCTTATATATTTATTGGTCTGTTAATTTATTTAGCTTTATCGACCCCCATTCCCTTTATATACATTACTTATATACTTCAGGTATATAAGGGAGCCCTTATGTACAAGGAAATGTAACAAAATTAATTTTATGAAACTGCGAAAATTGATTTTAAGGGCACTTCCGCTTATATATTTATTGGTCTGTTAATTTATTTAGCTTTATCGACCCCCATTCCCTTTATATACATTACTTATATACTTCAGGTATATAAGGGAGCCCTTATGTACAAGGAAATGTAACAAAATTAATTTTATGAAACTGCGAAAATTGATTTTAAGGGCACTTCCGCTTATATATTTATTGGTCTGTTAATTTATTTAGCTTTATCGACCCCCATTCCCTTTATATACATTACTTATATACCTCAGGTATATAAGGGAGAGCTTTTGTACATAGAAATGTAACAAAATTCATTAAAGTATGATTTTAAGGGCACTTCCGCTTATATATTTATTGGTCTGTTAATTTATTTAGCTTTATCGACCCCCATTCCCTTTATATACATTACTTATATACCTCAGGTATATAGATAAGGGAGAGCTTTTGTACATAGAAATGTAACAAAATTCATTAAAGTATGATTTTAAGGGCACTTCCGCTTATATATTTATTGGTCTGTTAATTTATTTAGCTTTATCGACCCCCATTCCCTTTATATACATTACTTATATACCTCAGGTATATAAGGGAGAGCTTTTGTACATAGAAATGGAACAAAATTCATTAAAGTATGATTTTAAGGGCACTTCCGCTTATATATTTATTGGTCTGTTAATTTATTTAGCTTTATCGACCCCCATTCCCTTTATATACATTACTTATATACCTCAGGTATATAAGGGAGAGCTTTTGTACATGGAAATGTAACAAAATTCATTAAAGTATGATTTTAAGGGCACTTCCGCTTATATATTTATTGGTCTGTTAATTTATTTAGCTTTATCGACCCCCATTCCCTTTATATACATTACTTATATACCTCAGGTATATAAGGGAGAGCTTTTGTACATAGAAATGTAACAAAATTCATTAAAGTATGATTTTAAGGGCACTTCCGCTTATATATTTATGGGTCTGTTAATTTATTTAGCTTTATCGACCCCCATTCCCTTTATATACATTACTTATATACTTCAGGTATATAAGGGAGCCCTTATGTACAAGGAAATGTAACAAAATTAATTTTATGAAACTGCGAAAATTGATTTTAAGGGCACTTCCGCTTATATATTTATTGGTCTGTTAATTTATTTAGCTTTATCGACCCCCATTCCCTTTATATACATTACTTATATACCTCAGGTATATAAGGGAGAGCTTTTGTACATAGAAATGTAACAAAATTCATTAAAGTATGATTTTAAGGGCACTTCCGCTTATATATTTATTGGTCTGTTAATTTATTTAGCTTTATCGACCCCCATTCCCTTTATATACATTACTTATATACCTCAGGTATATAAGGGAGAGCTTTTGTACATAGAAATGTAACAAAATTCATTAAAGTATGATTTTAAGGGCACTTCCGCTTATATATTTATTGGTCTGTTAATTTATTTAGCTTTATCGACCCCCATTCCCTTTATATACATTACTTATATACTTCAGGTATATAAGGGAGCCCTTATGTACAAGGAAATGTAACAAAATTAATTTTATGAAACTGCGAAAATTGATTTTAAGGGCACTTCCGCTTATATATTTATTGGTCTGTTAATTTATTTAGCTTTATCGACCCCCATTCCCTTTATATACATTACTTATATACCTCAGGTATATAAGGGAGAGCTTTTGTACATAGAAATGTAACAAAATTCATTAAAGTATGATTTTAAGGGCACTTCCGCTTATATATTTATGGGTCTGTTAATTTATTTAGCTTTATCGACCCCCATTCCCTTTATATACATTACTTATATACTTCAGGTATATAAGGGAGCCCTTATGTACAAGGAAATGTAACAAAATTAATTTTATGAAACTGCGAAAATTGATTTTAAGGGCACTTCCGCTTATATATTTATTGGTCTGTTAATTTATTTAGCTTATATATTTATTGGTCTGTTAATTTATTTAGCTTTATCGACCCCCATTCCCTTTATATACATTACTTATATACCTCAGGTATATAAGGGAGAACTTTTGTACATAGAAATGTAACAAAATTCATTAAAGTATGATTTTAAGGGCACTTCCGCTTATATATTTATTGGTCTGTTAATTTATTTAGCTTTATCGACCCCCATTCCCTTTATATACATTACTTATATACCTCAGGTATATAAGGGAGAGCTTTTGTACATAGAAATGTAACAAAATTCATTAAAGTATGATTTTAAGGGCACTTCCGCTTATATATTTATGGGTCTGTTAATTTATTTAGCTTTATCGACCCCCATTCCCTTTATATACATTACTTATATACTTCAGGTATATAAGGGAGCCCTTATGTACAAGGAAATGTAACAAAATTAATTTTATGAAACTGCGAAAATTGATTTTAAGGGCACTTCCGCTTATATATTTATTGGTCTGTTAATTTATTTAGCTTTATCGACCCCCATTCCCTTTATATACATTACTTATATACCTCAGGTGTATAAGGGAGAGCTTTTGTACATAGAAATGTAACAAAATTCATTAAAGTATGATTTTAAGGGCACTTCCGCTTATATATTTTTTGGTCTGTTAATTTATTTAGCTTTATCGACCCCCATTCCCTTTATATACATTACTTATATACCTCAGGTATATAAGGGAGAGCTTTTGTACATAGAAATGTAACAAAATTCATTAAAGTATGATTTTAAGGGCACTTCCGCTTATATATTTATGGGTCTGTTAATTTATTTAGCTTTATCGACCCCCATTCCCTTTATATACATTACTTATATACTTCAGGTATATAAGGGAGCCCTTATGTACAAGGAAATGTAACAAAATTAATTTTATGAAACTGCGAAAATTGATTTTAAGGGCACTTCCGCTTATATATTTATTGGTCTGTTAATTTATTTAGCTTATATATTTATTGGTCTGTTAATTTATTTAGCTTTATCGACCCCCATTCCCTTTATATACATTACTTATATACCTCAGGTATATAAGGGAGAACTTTTGTACATAGAAATGTAACAAAATTCATTAAAGTATGATTTTAAGGGCACTTCCGCTTATATATTTATTGGTCTGTTAATTTATTTAGCTTTATCGACCCCCATTCCCTTTATATACATTACTTATATACCTCAGGTATATAAGGGAGAGCTTTTGTACATAGAAATGTAACAAAATTCATTAAAGTATGATTTTAAGGGCACTTCCGCTTATATATTTATGGGTCTGTTAATTTATTTAGCTTTATCGACCCCCATTCCCTTTATATACATTACTTATATACTTCAGGTATATAAGGGAGCCCTTATGTACAAGGAAATGTAACAAAATTAATTTTATGAAACTGCGAAAATTGATTTTAAGGGCACTTCCGCTTATATATTTATTGGTCTGTTAATTTATTTAGCTTTATCGACCCCCATTCCCTTTATATACATTACTTATATACCTCAGGTGTATAAGGGAGAGCTTTTGTACATAGAAATGTAACAAAATTCATTAAAGTATGATTTTAAGGGCACTTCCGCTTATATATTTTTTGGTCTGTTAATTTATTTAGCTTTATCGACCCCCATTCCCTTTATATACATTACTTATATACCTCAGGTATATAAGGGAGAGCTTTTGTACATAGAAATGTAACAAAATTCATTAAAGTATGATTTTAAGGGCACTTCCGCTTATATATTTATTGGTCTGTTAATTTATTTAGCTTTATCGACCCCCCTTCCCTTTATATACATTACTTATATACCTCAGGTATATAAGGGAGAGCTTTTGTACATAGAAATGTAACAAAATTCATTAAAGTATGATTTTAAGGGCACTTCCGCTTATATATTTATTGGTCTGTTAATTTATTTAGCTTTATCGACCCCCATTCCCTTTATATACATTACTTATATACCTCAGGTATATAAGGGAGAGCTTTTGTACATAGAAATGTAACAAAATACATTAAAGTATGATTTTAAGGGCACTTCCGCTTATATATTTATTGGTCTGTTAATTTATTTAGCTTTATCGACCCCCATTCCCTTTATATACATTACTTATATACCTCAGGTATATAAGGGAGAGCTTTTGTACATAGAAATGTAACAAAATTCATTAAAGTATGATTTTAAGGGCACTTCCGCTTATATATTTATTGGTCTGTTAATTTATTTAGCTTTATCGACCCCCCTTCCCTTTATATACATTACTTATATACCTCAGGTATATAAGGGAGAGCTTTTGTACATAGAAATGTAACAAAATTCATTAAAGTATGATTTTAAGGGCACTTCCGCTTATATATTTATTGGTCTGTTAATTTATTTAGCTTTATCGACCCCCATTCCCTTTATATACATTACTTATATACCTCAGGTATATAAGGGAGAGCTTTTGTACATAGAAATGTAACAAAATTCATTAAAGTATGATTTTAAGGGCACTTCCGCTTATATATTTATTGGTCTGTTAATTTATTTAGCTTTATCGACCCCCATTCCCTTTATATACATTACTTATATACCTCAGGTGTATAAGGGAGAGCTTTTGTACATAGAAATGTAACAAAATTCATTAAAGTATGATTTTAAGGGCACTTCCGCTTATATATTTTTTGGTCTGTTAATTTATTTAGCTTTATCGACCCCCATTCCCTTTATATACATTACTTATATACCTCAGGTATATAAGGGAGAGCTTTTGTACATAGAAATGTAACAAAATTCATTAAAGTATGATTTTAAGGGCACTTCCGCTTATATATTTATTGGTCTGTTAATTTATTTAGCTTTATCGACCCCCCTTCCCTTTATATACATTACTTATATACCTCAGGTATATAAGGGAGAGCTTTTGTACATAGAAATGTAACAAAATTCATTAAAGTATGATTTTAAGGGCATTTCCGCTTATATATTTATGGGTCTGTTAATTTATGTAGCTTTATCGACCCCCATTCCCTTTATATACATTACTTATATACTTCAGGTATATAAGGGAGCCCTTATGTACAAGGAAATGTAACAAAATTAATTTTATGAAACTGCGAAAATTGATTTTAAGGGCACTTCCGCTTATATATTTATTGGTCTGTTAATTTATTTAGCTTTATCGACCCCCATTCCCTTTATATACATTACTTATATACTTCAGGTATATAAGGGAGCCCTTATGTACAAGGAAATGTAACAAAATTAATTTTATGAAACTGCGAAAATTGATTTTAAGGGCACTTCCGCTTATATATTTATTGGTCTGTTAATTTATTTAGCTTTATCGACCCCCATTCCCTTTATATACATTACTTATATACTTCAGGTATATAAGGGAGCCCTTATGTACAAGGAAATGTAACAAAATTAATTTTATGAAACTGCGAAAATTGATTTTAAGGGCACTTCCGCTTATATATTTATTGGTCTGTTAATTTATTTAGCTTTATCGACCCCCATTCCCTTTATATACATTACTTATATACCTCAGGTATATAAGGGAGAGCTTTTGTACATAGAAATGTAACAAAATTCATTAAAGTATGATTTTAAGGGCACTTCCGCTTATATATTTATTGGTCTGTTAATTTATTTAGCTTTATCGACCCCCATTCCCTTTATATACATTACTTATATACTTCAGGTATATAAGGGAGCCCCTTATGTACAAGGAAATGTAACAAAATTAATTTTATGAAACTGCGAAAATTGATTTTAACTAATAAATATAATCTGTTAATTTATTTAGCTTTATCGACCCCCATTCCCTTTATATACATTACTTATATACCTCAGGTATATAAGGGAGAGCTTTTGTACATAGAAATGTAACAAAATTCATTAAAGTATAATTTTAAGGGCACTTCCGCTTATATATTTATTGGTCTGTTAATTTATTTAGCTTTATCGACCCCCATTCCCTTTATATACATTACTTATATACCTCAGGTATATAAGGGAGAGCTTTTGTACATAGAAATGTAACAAAATTCATTAAAGTATGATTTTAAGGGCACTTCCGCTTATATATTTATTGGTCTGTTAATTTATTTAGCTTTATCGACCCCCATTCCCTTTATATACATTACTTATATACCTCAGGTAAAGGGAGAGCTTTTGTACATAGAAATGTAACAAAATTCATTAAAGTATGATTTTAAGGGCACTTCCGCTTATATATTTATTGGTCTGTTAATTTATTTAGCTTTATCGACCCCCATTCCCTTTATATACATTACTTATATACCTCAGGTATATAAGGGAGAGCTTTTGTACATAGAAATGTAACAAAATTCATTAAAGTATGATTTTAAGGGACTTCCGCTTATATATTTATTGGTCTGTTAATTTATTTAGCTTTATCGACCCCCATTCCCTTTATATACATTACTTATATACCTCAGGTATATAAGGGAGAGCTTTTGTACATAGAAATGTAACAAAATTCATTAAAGTATGATTTTAAGGGACTTCCGCTTATATATTTATTGGTCTGTTAATTTATTTAGCTTTATCGACCCCCATTCCCTTTATATACATTACTTATATACCTCAGGTATATAAGGGAGAGCTTTTGTACATAGAAATGTAACAAAATTCATTAAAGTATGATTTTAAGGGACTTCCGCTTATATATTTATTGGTCTGTTAATTTATTTAGCTTTATCGACCCCCATTCCCTTTATATACATTACTTATATACCTCAGGTATATAAGGGAGAGCTTTTGTACATAGGAAATGTAACAAAATTCATTTTATATGAAACTGCGAAAATAGATTTTAAGGGACTTCCGCTTATATATTTATTGGTCTGTTAATTTATTTAGCTTTATCGACCCCCATTCCCTTTATATACATTACTTATATACCTCAGGTATATAAGGGAGAGCTTTTGTACATAGAAATGTAACAAAATTCATTAAAGTATGATTTTAAGGGACTTCCGCTTATATATTTATTGGTCGTCTGTTAATTTATTTAGCTTATCGACCCCCATTCCCTTTATAACATTACTTATATACCTCAGGTATATAAGGGAGCGCTTTTGTACATAGAAATGTAACAAAATTCATTAAAGTATGATTTAAAGGGACTTCCGCTTATATATTTATTGGTCTGTTAATTTATTTAGCTTTATCGACCCCCATTCCCTTTATATACATTACTTAATATACCTCAGGTATATAAGGGAGAGCTTTTGTACATAGAAATGTAACAAAATTCATTAAAGTATGATTTTAAGGAACTTCCGCTTATATATTATTGGTCTGTTAATTTATTTAGCTTTATCGACCCCCATTCCCTTTATATACATTACTTATATACCTCAGGTATATAAGGGAGAGCTTTTGTACATAGAAATGTAACAAAATTCATTAAAGTATGATTTTAAGGGACTTCCGCTTATATATTTATTGGTCTGTTAATTTATTTAGCTTTATCGACCCCCATTCCCTTTATATACATTACTTATATACCTCAGGTATATAAGGGAGAGCTTTTGTACATAGAAATGTAACAAAATTCATTAAAGTATGATTTTAAGGGACTTCCGCTTATATATTTATTGGTCTGTTAATTTATTTAGCTTTATCGACCCCCATTCCCTTTATATACATTACTTATATACCTCAGGTATATAAGGGGAGAGCTTTTGTACATAGAAATGTAACAAAATTCATTAAAGTATGATTTTAAGGGACTTCCGCTTATATATTTATTGGTCTGTTAATTTATTTAGCTTTATCGACCCCCATTCCCTTTATATACATTACTTATATACCTCAGGTATATAAGGGAGAGCTTTTGTACATAGAAATGTAACAAAATTCATTAAGTATGATTTTAAGGGACTTCCGCTTATATATTTATTGGTCTGTTAATTTATTTAGCTTTATCGACCCCATTCCCTTTATATACATTACTTATATACCTCAGGTATATAAGGGAGAGCTTTTGTACATAGAAATGTAACAAAATTCATTAAAGTATGATTTTAAGGGACTTCCGCTTATATATTTATTGGTCTGTTAATTTATTTAGCTTTATCGACCCCCATTCCCTTTATATACATTACTTATATACCTCAGGTATATAAGGGAGCGCTTTTGTACATAGAAATGTAACAAAATTCATTAAAGTATGATTTTAAGGGACTTCCGCTTATATATTTATGGTCTGTTAATTTATTTAGCTTTATCGACCCCCATTCCCTTTATATACATTACTTATATACCTCAGGTATATAAGGGAGAGCTTTTGTACATAGAAATGTAACAAAATTCATTAAAGTATGATTTTAAGGGCACTTCCGCTTATGTATTTATTGGTCTGTTAATTTATTTAGCTTTATCGACCCCCATTCCCTTTATATACATTACTTATATACCTCAGGTATATAAGGGAGAGCTTTTGTACATAGAAATGTAACAAAATTCATTAAAGTATGATTTTAAGGGCACTTCCGCTTATATATTTATTGGTCTGTTAATTTATTTAGCTTTATCGACCCCCATTCCCTTTATATACATTACTTATATACCTCAGGTATATAAGGGAGAGCTTTTGTACATAGAAATGTAACAAAATTCATTAAAGTATGATTTTAAGGGCACTTCCGCTTATATATTTATTGGTCTGTTAATTTATTTAGCTTTATCGACCCCCATTCCCTTTATATACATTACTTATATACCTCAGGTATATAAGGGAGAGCTTTTGTACATAGAAATGTAACAAAATTCATTAAAGTATGATTTTAAGGGCACTTCCGCTTATATATTTATTGGTCTGTTAATTTATTTAGCTTTATCGACCCCCATTCCCTTTATATACATTACTTATATACCTCAGGTATATAAGGGAGAGCTTTTGTACATAGAAATGTAACAAAATTCATTAAAGTATGATTTTAAGGGCACTTCCGCTTATATATTTATTGGTCTGTTAATTTATTTAGCTTTATCGACCCCCATTCCCTTTATATACATTACTTATATACCTCAGGTATATAAGGGAGAGCTTTTGTACATAGAAATGTAACAAAATTCATTAAAGTATGATTTTAAGGGCACTTCCGCTTATATATTTATTGGTCTGTTAATTTATTTAGCTTTATCGACCCCCATTCCCTTTATATACATTACTTATATACCTCAGGTATATAAGGGAGAGCTTTTGTACATAGAAATGTAACAAAATTCATTAAAGTATGATTTTAAGGGCACTTCCGCTTATATATTTATTGGTCTGTTAATTTATTTAGCTTTATCGACCCCCATTCCCTTTATATACATTACTTATATACCTCAGGTATATAAGGGAGAGCTTTTGTACATAGAAATGTAACAAAATTCATTAAAGTATGATTTTAAGGGCACTTCCGCTTATATATTTATTGGTCTGTTAATTTATTTAGCTTTATCGACCCCCATTCCCTTTATATACATTACTTATATACCTCAGGTATATAAGGGAGAGCTTTTGTACATAGAAATGTAACAAAATTCATTAAAGTATGATTTTAAGGGCACTTCCGCTTATATATTTATTGGTCTGTTAATTTATTTAGCTTTATCGACCCCCATTCCCTTTATATACATTACTTATATACCTCAGGTATATAAGGGAGAGCTTTTGTACATAGAAATGTAACAAAATTCATTAAAGTATGATTTTAAGGGCACTTCCGCTTATATATTTATTGGTCTGTTAATTTATTTAGCTTTATCGACCCCCATTCCCTTTATATACATTACTTATATACCTCAGGTATATAAGGGAGAGCTTTTGTACATAGAAATGTAACAAAATTCATTAAAGTATGATTTTAAGGGCACTTCCGCTTATATATTTATTGGTCTGTTAATTTATTTAGCTTTATCGACCCCCATTCCCTTTATATACATTACTTATATACCTCAGGTATATAAGGGAGAGCTTTTGTACATAGAAATGTAACAAAATTCATTAAAGTATGATTTTAAGGGCACTTCCGCTTATATATTTATTGGTCTGTTAATTTATTTAGCTTTATCGACCCCCATTCCCTTTATATACATTACTTATATACCTCAGGTATATAAGGGAGAGCTTTTGTACATAGAAATGTAACAAAATTCATTAAAGTATGATTTTAAGGGCACTTCCGCTTATATATTTATTGGTCTGTTAATTTATTTAGCTTTATCGACCCCCATTCCCTTTATATACATTACTTATATACCTCAGGTATATAAGGGAGAGCTTTTGTACATAGAAATGTAACAAAATTCATTAAAGTATGATTTTAAGGGCACTTCCGCTTATATATTTATTGGTCTGTTAATTTATTTAGCTTTATCGACCCCCATTCCCTTTATATACATTACTTATATACCTCAGGTATATAAGGGAGAGCTTTTGTACATAGAAATGTAACAAAATTCATTAAAGTATGATTTTAAGGGCACTTCCGCTTATATATTTATTGGTCTGTTAATTTATTTAGCTTTATCGACCCCCATTCCCTTTATATACATTACTTATATACCTCAGGTATATAAGGGAGAGCTTTTGTACATAGAAATGTAACAAAATTCATTAAAGTATGATTTTAAGGGCACTTCCGCTTATATATTTATTGGTCTGTTAATTTATTTAGCTTTATCGACCCCCATTCCCTTTATATACATTACTTATATACCTCAGGTATATAAGGGAGAGCTTTTGTACATAGAAATGTAACAAAATTCATTAAAGTATGATTTTAAGGGCACTTCCGCTTATATATTTATTGGTCTGTTAATTTATTTAGCTTTATCGACCCCCATTCCCTTTATATACATTACTTATATACCTCAGGTATATAAGGGAGAGCTTTTGTACATAGAAATGTAACAAAATTCATTAAAGTATGATTTTAAGGGCACTTCCGCTTATATATTTATTGGTCTGTTAATTTATTTAGCTTTATCGACCCCCATTCCCTTTATATACATTACTTATATACCTCAGGTATATAAGGGAGAGCTTTTGTACATAGAAATGTAACAAAATTCATTAAAGTATGATTTTAAGGGCACTTCCGCTTATATATTTATTGGTCTGTTAATTTATTTAGCTTTATCGACCCCCATTCCCTTTATATACATTACTTATATACCTCAGGTATATAAGGGAGAGCTTTTGTACATAGAAATGTAACAAAATTCATTAAAGTATGATTTTAAGGGCACTTCCGCTTATATATTTATTGGTCTGTTAATTTATTTAGCTTTATCGACCCCCATTCCCTTTATATACATTACTTATATACCTCAGGTATATAAGGGAGAGCTTTTGTACATAGAAATGTAACAAAATTCATTAAAGTATGATTTTAAGGGCACTTCCGCTTATATATTTATTGGTCTGTTAATTTATTTAGCTTTATCGACCCCCATTCCCTTTATATACATTACTTATATACCTCAGGTATATAAGGGAGAGCTTTTGTACATAGAAATGTAACAAAATTCATTAAAGTATGATTTTAAGGGCACTTCCGCTTATATATTTATTGGTCTGTTAATTTATTTAGCTTTATCGACCCCCATTCCCTTTATATACATTACTTATATACCTCAGGTATATAAGGGAGAGCTTTTGTACATAGAAATGTAACAAAATTCATTAAAGTATGATTTTAAGGGCACTTCCGCTTATATATTTATTGGTCTGTTAATTTATTTAGCTTTATCGACCCCCATTCCCTTTATATACATTACTTATATACCTCAGGTATATAAGGGAGAGCTTTTGTACATAGAAATGTAACAAAATTCATTAAAGTATGATTTTAAGGGCACTTCCGCTTATATATTTATTGGTCTGTTAATTTATTTAGCTTTATCGACCCCCATTCCCTTTATATACATTACTTATATACCTCAGGTATATAAGGGAGAGCTTTTGTACATAGAAATGTAACAAAATTCATTAAAGTATGATTTTAAGGGCACTTCCGCTTATATATTTATTGGTCTGTTAATTTATTTAGCTTTATCGACCCCCATTCCCTTTATATACATTACTTATATACCTCAGGTATATAAGGGAGAGCTTTTGTACATAGAAATGTAACAAAATTCATTAAAGTATGATTTTAAGGGCACTTCCGCTTATATATTTATTGGTCTGTTAATTTATTTAGCTTTATCGACCCCCATTCCCTTTATATACATTACTTATATACCTCAGGTATATAAGGGAGAGCTTTTGTACATAGAAATGTAACAAAATTCATTAAAGTATGATTTTAAGGGCACTTCCGCTTATATATTTATTGGTCTGTTAATTTATTTAGCTTTATCGACCCCCATTCCCTTTATATACATTACTTATATACCTCAGGTATATAAGGGAGAGCTTTTGTACATAGAAATGTAACAAAATTCATTAAAGTATGATTTTAAGGGCACTTCCGCTTATATATTTATTGGTCTGTTAATTTATTTAGCTTTATCGACCCCCATTCCCTTTATATACATTACTTATATACCTCAGGTATATAAGGGAGAGCTTTTGTACATAGAAATGTAACAAAATTCATTAAAGTATGATTTTAAGGGCACTTCCGCTTATATATTTATTGGTCTGTTAATTTATTTAGCTTTATCGACCCCCATTCCCTTTATATACATTACTTATATACCTCAGGTATATAAGGGAGAGCTTTTGTACATAGAAATGTAACAAAATTCATTAAAGTATGATTTTAAGGGCACTTCCGCTTATATATTTATTGGTCTGTTAATTTATTTAGCTTTATCGACCCCCATTCCCTTTATATACATTACTTATATACCTCAGGTATATAAGGGAGAGCTTTTGTACATAGAAATGTAACAAAATTCATTAAAGTATGATTTTAAGGGCACTTCCGCTTATATATTTATTGGTCTGTTAATTTATTTAGCTTTATCGACCCCCATTCCCTTTATATACATTACTTATATACCTCAGGTATATAAGGGAGAGCTTTTGTACATAGAAATGTAACAAAATTCATTAAAGTATGATTTTAAGGGCACTTCCGCTTATATATTTATTGGTCTGTTAATTTATTTAGCTTTATCGACCCCCATTCCCTTTATATACATTACTTATATACCTCAGGTATATAAGGGAGAGCTTTTGTACATAGAAATGTAACAAAATTCATTAAAGTATGATTTTAAGGGCACTTCCGCTTATATATTTATTGGTCTGTTAATTTATTTAGCTTTATCGACCCCCATTCCCTTTATATACATTACTTATATACCTCAGGTATATAAGGGAGAGCTTTTGTACATAGAAATGTAACAAAATTCATTAAAGTATGATTTTAAGGGCACTTCCGCTTATATATTTATTGGTCTGTTAATTTATTTAGCTTTATCGACCCCCATTCCCTTTATATACATTACTTATATACCTCAGGTATATAAGGGAGAGCTTTTGTACATAGAAATGTAACAAAATTCATTAAAGTATGATTTTAAGGGCACTTCCGCTTATATATTTATTGGTCTGTTAATTTATTTAGCTTTATCGACCCCCATTCCCTTTATATACATTACTTATATACCTCAGGTATATAAGGGAGAGCTTTTGTACATAGAAATGTAACAAAATTCATTAAAGTATGATTTTAAGGGCACTTCCGCTTATATATTTATTGGTCTGTTAATTTATTTAGCTTTATCGACCCCCATTCCCTTTATATACATTACTTATATACCTCAGGTATATAAGGGAGAGCTTTTGTACATAGAAATGTAACAAAATTCATTAAAGTATGATTTTAAGGGCACTTCCGCTTATATATTTATTGGTCTGTTAATTTATTTAGCTTTATCGACCCCCATTCCCTTTATATACATTACTTATATACCTCAGGTATATAAGGGAGAGCTTTTGTACATAGAAATGTAACAAAATTCATTAAAGTATGATTTTAAGGGCACTTCCGCTTATATATTTATTGGTCTGTTAATTTATTTAGCTTTATCGACCCCCATTCCCTTTATATACATTACTTATATACCTCAGGTATATAAGGGAGAGCTTTTGTACATAGAAATGTAACAAAATTCATTAAAGTATGATTTTAAGGGCACTTCCGCTTATATATTTATTGGTCTGTTAATTTATTTAGCTTTATCGACCCCCATTCCCTTTATATACATTACTTATATACCTCAGGTATATAAGGGAGAGCTTTTGTACATAGAAATGTAACAAAATTCATTAAAGTATGATTTTAAGGGCACTTCCGCTTATATATTTATTGGTCTGTTAATTTATTTAGCTTTATCGACCCCCATTCCCTTTATATACATTACTTATATACCTCAGGTATATAAGGGAGAGCTTTTGTACATAGAAATGTAACAAAATTCATTAAAGTATGATTTTAAGGGCACTTCCGCTTATATATTTATTGGTCTGTTAATTTATTTAGCTTTATCGACCCCCATTCCCTTTATATACATTACTTATATACCTCAGGTATATAAGGGAGAGCTTTTGTACATAGAAATGTAACAAAATTCATTAAAGTATGATTTTAAGGGCACTTCCGCTTATATATTTATTGGTCTGTTAATTTATTTAGCTTTATCGACCCCCATTCCCTTTATATACATTACTTATATACCTCAGGTATATAAGGGAGAGCTTTTGTACATAGAAATGTAACAAAATTCATTAAAGTATGATTTTAAGGGCACTTCCGCTTATATATTTATTGGTCTGTTAATTTATTTAGCTTTATCGACCCCCATTCCCTTTATATACATTACTTATATACCTCAGGTATATAAGGGAGAGCTTTTGTACATAGAAATGTAACAAAATTCATTAAAGTATGATTTTAAGGGCACTTCCGCTTATATATTTATTGGTCTGTTAATTTATTTAGCTTTATCGACCCCCATTCCCTTTATATACATTACTTATATACCTCAGGTATATAAGGGAGAGCTTTTGTACATAGAAATGTAACAAAATTCATTAAAGTATGATTTTAAGGGCACTTCCGCTTATATATTTATTGGTCTGTTAATTTATTTAGCTTTATCGACCCCCATTCCCTTTATATACATTACTTATATACCTCAGGTATATAAGGGAGAGCTTTTGTACATAGAAATGTAACAAAATTCATTAAAGTATGATTTTAAGGGCACTTCCGCTTATATATTTATTGGTCTGTTAATTTATTTAGCTTTATCGACCCCCATTCCCTTTATATACATTACTTATATACCTCAGGTATATAAGGGAGAGCTTTTGTACATAGAAATGTAACAAAATTCATTAAAGTATGATTTTAAGGGCACTTCCGCTTATATATTTATTGGTCTGTTAATTTATTTAGCTTTATCGACCCCCATTCCCTTTATATACATTACTTATATACCTCAGGTATATAAGGGAGAGCTTTTGTACATAGAAATGTAACAAAATTCATTAAAGTATGATTTTAAGGGCACTTCCGCTTATATATTTATTGGTCTGTTAATTTATTTAGCTTTATCGACCCCCATTCCCTTTATATACATTACTTATATACCTCAGGTATATAAGGGAGAGCTTTTGTACATAGAAATGTAACAAAATTCATTAAAGTATGATTTTAAGGGCACTTCCGCTTATATATTTATTGGTCTGTTAATTTATTTAGCTTTATCGACCCCCATTCCCTTTATATACATTACTTATATACCTCAGGTATATAAGGGAGAGCTTTTGTACATAGAAATGTAACAAAATTCATTAAAGTATGATTTTAAGGGCACTTCCGCTTATATATTTATTGGTCTGTTAATTTATTTAGCTTTATCGACCCCCATTCCCTTTATATACATTACTTATATACCTCAGGTATATAAGGGAGAGCTTTTGTACATAGAAATGTAACAAAATTCATTAAAGTATGATTTTAAGGGCACTTCCGCTTATATATTTATTGGTCTGTTAATTTATTTAGCTTTATCGACCCCCATTCCCTTTATATACATTACTTATATACCTCAGGTATATAAGGGAGAGCTTTTGTACATAGAAATGTAACAAAATTCATTAAAGTATGATTTTAAGGGCACTTCCGCTTATATATTTATTGGTCTGTTAATTTATTTAGCTTTATCGACCCCCATTCCCTTTATATACATTACTTATATACCTCAGGTATATAAGGGAGAGCTTTTGTACATAGAAATGTAACAAAATTCATTAAAGTATGATTTTAAGGGCACTTCCGCTTATATATTTATTGGTCTGTTAATTTATTTAGCTTTATCGACCCCCATTCCCTTTATATACATTACTTATATACCTCAGGTATATAAGGGAGAGCTTTTGTACATAGAAATGTAACAAAATTCATTAAAGTATGATTTTAAGGGCACTTCCGCTTATATATTTATTGGTCTGTTAATTTATTTAGCTTTATCGACCCCCATTCCCTTTATATACATTACTTATATACCTCAGGTATATAAGGGAGAGCTTTTGTACATAGAAATGTAACAAAATTCATTAAAGTATGATTTTAAGGGCACTTCCGCTTATATATTTATTGGTCTGTTAATTTATTTAGCTTTATCGACCCCCATTCCCTTTATATACATTACTTATATACCTCAGGTATATAAGGGAGAGCTTTTGTACATAGAAATGTAACAAAATTCATTAAAGTATGATTTTAAGGGCACTTCCGCTTATATATTTATTGGTCTGTTAATTTATTTAGCTTTATCGACCCCCATTCCCTTTATATACATTACTTATATACCTCAGGTATATAAGGGAGAGCTTTTGTACATAGAAATGTAACAAAATTCATTAAAGTATGATTTTAAGGGCACTTCCGCTTATATATTTATTGGTCTGTTAATTTATTTAGCTTTATCGACCCCCATTCCCTTTATATACATTACTTATATACCTCAGGTATATAAGGGAGAGCTTTTGTACATAGAAATGTAACAAAATTCATTAAAGTATGATTTTAAGGGCACTTCCGCTTATATATTTATTGGTCTGTTAATTTATTTAGCTTTATCGACCCCCATTCCCTTTATATACATTACTTATATACCTCAGGTATATAAGGGAGAGCTTTTGTACATAGAAATGTAACAAAATTCATTAAAGTATGATTTTAAGGGCACTTCCGCTTATATATTTATTGGTCTGTTAATTTATTTAGCTTTATCGACCCCCATTCCCTTTATATACATTACTTATATACCTCAGGTATATAAGGGAGAGCTTTTGTACATAGAAATGTAACAAAATTCATTAAAGTATGATTTTAAGGGCACTTCCGCTTATATATTTATTGGTCTGTTAATTTATTTAGCTTTATCGACCCCCATTCCCTTTATATACATTACTTATATACCTCAGGTATATAAGGGAGAGCTTTTGTACATAGAAATGTAACAAAATTCATTAAAGTATGATTTTAAGGGCACTTCCGCTTATATATTTATTGGTCTGTTAATTTATTTAGCTTTATCGACCCCCATTCCCTTTATATACATTACTTATATACCTCAGGTATATAAGGGAGAGCTTTTGTACATAGAAATGTAACAAAATTCATTAAAGTATGATTTTAAGGGCACTTCCGCTTATATATTTATTGGTCTGTTAATTTATTTAGCTTTATCGACCCCCATTCCCTTTATATACATTACTTATATACCTCAGGTATATAAGGGAGAGCTTTTGTACATAGAAATGTAACAAAATTCATTAAAGTATGATTTTAAGGGCACTTCCGCTTATATATTTATTGGTCTGTTAATTTATTTAGCTTTATCGACCCCCATTCCCTTTATATACATTACTTATATACCTCAGGTATATAAGGGAGAGCTTTTGTACATAGAAATGTAACAAAATTCATTAAAGTATGATTTTAAGGGCACTTCCGCTTATATATTTATTGGTCTGTTAATTTATTTAGCTTTATCGACCCCCATTCCCTTTATATACATTACTTATATACCTCAGGTATATAAGGGAGAGCTTTTGTACATAGAAATGTAACAAAATTCATTAAAGTATGATTTTAAGGGCACTTCCGCTTATATATTTATTGGTCTGTTAATTTATTTAGCTTTATCGACCCCCATTCCCTTTATATACATTACTTATATACCTCAGGTATATAAGGGAGAGCTTTTGTACATAGAAATGTAACAAAATTCATTAAAGTATGATTTTAAGGGCACTTCCGCTTATATATTTATTGGTCTGTTAATTTATTTAGCTTTATCGACCCCCATTCCCTTTATATACATTACTTATATACCTCAGGTATATAAGGGAGAGCTTTTGTACATAGAAATGTAACAAAATTCATTAAAGTATGATTTTAAGGGCACTTCCGCTTATATATTTATTGGTCTGTTAATTTATTTAGCTTTATCGACCCCCATTCCCTTTATATACATTACTTATATACCTCAGGTATATAAGGGAGAGCTTTTGTACATAGAAATGTAACAAAATTCATTAAAGTATGATTTTAAGGGCACTTCCGCTTATATATTTATTGGTCTGTTAATTTATTTAGCTTTATCGACCCCCATTCCCTTTATATACATTACTTATATACCTCAGGTATATAAGGGAGAGCTTTTGTACATAGAAATGTAACAAAATTCATTAAAGTATGATTTTAAGGGCACTTCCGCTTATATATTTATTGGTCTGTTAATTTATTTAGCTTTATCGACCCCCATTCCCTTTATATACATTACTTATATACCTCAGGTATATAAGGGAGAGCTTTTGTACATAGAAATGTAACAAAATTCATTAAAGTATGATTTTAAGGGCACTTCCGCTTATATATTTATTGGTCTGTTAATTTATTTAGCTTTATCGACCCCCATTCCCTTTATATACATTACTTATATACCTCAGGTATATAAGGGAGAGCTTTTGTACATAGAAATGTAACAAAATTCATTAAAGTATGATTTTAAGGGCACTTCCGCTTATATATTTATTGGTCTGTTAATTTATTTAGCTTTATCGACCCCCATTCCCTTTATATACATTACTTATATACCTCAGGTATATAAGGGAGAGCTTTTGTACATAGAAATGTAACAAAATTCATTAAAGTATGATTTTAAGGGCACTTCCGCTTATATATTTATTGGTCTGTTAATTTATTTAGCTTTATCGACCCCCATTCCCTTTATATACATTACTTATATACCTCAGGTATATAAGGGAGAGCTTTTGTACATAGAAATGTAACAAAATTCATTAAAGTATGATTTTAAGGGCACTTCCGCTTATATATTTATTGGTCTGTTAATTTATTTAGCTTTATCGACCCCCATTCCCTTTATATACATTACTTATATACCTCAGGTATATAAGGGAGAGCTTTTGTACATAGAAATGTAACAAAATTCATTAAAGTATGATTTTAAGGGCACTTCCGCTTATATATTTATTGGTCTGTTAATTTATTTAGCTTTATCGACCCCCATTCCCTTTATATACATTACTTATATACCTCAGGTATATAAGGGAGAGCTTTTGTACATAGAAATGTAACAAAATTCATTAAAGTATGATTTTAAGGGCACTTCCGCTTATATATTTATTGGTCTGTTAATTTATTTAGCTTTATCGACCCCCATTCCCTTTATATACATTACTTATATACCTCAGGTATATAAGGGAGAGCTTTTGTACATAGAAATGTAACAAAATTCATTAAAGTATGATTTTAAGGGCACTTCCGCTTATATATTTATTGGTCTGTTAATTTATTTAGCTTTATCGACCCCCATTCCCTTTATATACATTACTTATATACCTCAGGTATATAAGGGAGAGCTTTTGTACATAGAAATGTAACAAAATTCATTAAAGTATGATTTTAAGGGCACTTCCGCTTATATATTTATTGGTCTGTTAATTTATTTAGCTTTATCGACCCCCATTCCCTTTATATACATTACTTATATACCTCAGGTATATAAGGGAGAGCTTTTGTACATAGAAATGTAACAAAATTCATTAAAGTATGATTTTAAGGGCACTTCCGCTTATATATTTATTGGTCTGTTAATTTATTTAGCTTTATCGACCCCCATTCCCTTTATATACATTACTTATATACCTCAGGTATATAAGGGAGAGCTTTTGTACATAGAAATGTAACAAAATTCATTAAAGTATGATTTTAAGGGCACTTCCGCTTATATATTTATTGGTCTGTTAATTTATTTAGCTTTATCGACCCCCATTCCCTTTATATACATTACTTATATACCTCAGGTATATAAGGGAGAGCTTTTGTACATAGAAATGTAACAAAATTCATTAAAGTATGATTTTAAGGGCACTTCCGCTTATATATTTATTGGTCTGTTAATTTATTTAGCTTTATCGACCCCCATTCCCTTTATATACATTACTTATATACCTCAGGTATATAAGGGAGAGCTTTTGTACATAGAAATGTAACAAAATTCATTAAAGTATGATTTTAAGGGCACTTCCGCTTATATATTTATTGGTCTGTTAATTTATTTAGCTTTATCGACCCCCATTCCCTTTATATACATTACTTATATACCTCAGGTATATAAGGGAGAGCTTTTGTACATAGAAATGTAACAAAATTCATTAAAGTATGATTTTAAGGGCACTTCCGCTTATATATTTATTGGTCTGTTAATTTATTTAGCTTTATCGACCCCCATTCCCTTTATATACATTACTTATATACCTCAGGTATATAAGGGAGAGCTTTTGTACATAGAAATGTAACAAAATTCATTAAAGTATGATTTTAAGGGCACTTCCGCTTATATATTTATTGGTCTGTTAATTTATTTAGCTTTATCGACCCCCATTCCCTTTATATACATTACTTATATACCTCAGGTATATAAGGGAGAGCTTTTGTACATAGAAATGTAACAAAATTCATTAAAGTATGATTTTAAGGGCACTTCCGCTTATATATTTATTGGTCTGTTAATTTATTTAGCTTTATCGACCCCCATTCCCTTTATATACATTACTTATATACCTCAGGTATATAAGGGAGAGCTTTTGTACATAGAAATGTAACAAAATTCATTAAAGTATGATTTTAAGGGCACTTCCGCTTATATATTTATTGGTCTGTTAATTTATTTAGCTTTATCGACCCCCATTCCCTTTATATACATTACTTATATACCTCAGGTATATAAGGGAGAGCTTTTGTACATAGAAATGTAACAAAATTCATTAAAGTATGATTTTAAGGGCACTTCCGCTTATATATTTATTGGTCTGTTAATTTATTTAGCTTTATCGACCCCCATTCCCTTTATATACATTACTTATATACCTCAGGTATATAAGGGAGAGCTTTTGTACATAGAAATGTAACAAAATTCATTAAAGTATGATTTTAAGGGCACTTCCGCTTATATATTTATTGGTCTGTTAATTTATTTAGCTTTATCGACCCCCATTCCCTTTATATACATTACTTATATACCTCAGGTATATAAGGGAGAGCTTTTGTACATAGAAATGTAACAAAATTCATTAAAGTATGATTTTAAGGGCACTTCCGCTTATATATTTATTGGTCTGTTAATTTATTTAGCTTTATCGACCCCCATTCCCTTTATATACATTACTTATATACCTCAGGTATATAAGGGAGAGCTTTTGTACATAGAAATGTAACAAAATTCATTAAAGTATGATTTTAAGGGCACTTCCGCTTATATATTTATTGGTCTGTTAATTTATTTAGCTTTATCGACCCCCATTCCCTTTATATACATTACTTATATACCTCAGGTATATAAGGGAGAGCTTTTGTACATAGAAATGTAACAAAATTCATTAAAGTATGATTTTAAGGGCACTTCCGCTTATATATTTATTGGTCTGTTAATTTATTTAGCTTTATCGACCCCCATTCCCTTTATATACATTACTTATATACCTCAGGTATATAAGGGAGAGCTTTTGTACATAGAAATGTAACAAAATTCATTAAAGTATGATTTTAAGGGCACTTCCGCTTATATATTTATTGGTCTGTTAATTTATTTAGCTTTATCGACCCCCATTCCCTTTATATACATTACTTATATACCTCAGGTATATAAGGGAGAGCTTTTGTACATAGAAATGTAACAAAATTCATTAAAGTATGATTTTAAGGGCACTTCCGCTTATATATTTATTGGTCTGTTAATTTATTTAGCTTTATCGACCCCCATTCCCTTTATATACATTACTTATATACCTCAGGTATATAAGGGAGAGCTTTTGTACATAGAAATGTAACAAAATTCATTAAAGTATGATTTTAAGGGCACTTCCGCTTATATATTTATTGGTCTGTTAATTTATTTAGCTTTATCGACCCCCATTCCCTTTATATACATTACTTATATACCTCAGGTATATAAGGGAGAGCTTTTGTACATAGAAATGTAACAAAATTCATTAAAGTATGATTTTAAGGGCACTTCCGCTTATATATTTATTGGTCTGTTAATTTATTTAGCTTTATCGACCCCCATTCCCTTTATATACATTACTTATATACCTCAGGTATATAAGGGAGAGCTTTTGTACATAGAAATGTAACAAAATTCATTAAAGTATGATTTTAAGGGCACTTCCGCTTATATATTTATTGGTCTGTTAATTTATTTAGCTTTATCGACCCCCATTCCCTTTATATACATTACTTATATACCTCAGGTATATAAGGGAGAGCTTTTGTACATAGAAATGTAACAAAATTCATTAAAGTATGATTTTAAGGGCACTTCCGCTTATATATTTATTGGTCTGTTAATTTATTTAGCTTTATCGACCCCCATTCCCTTTATATACATTACTTATATACCTCAGGTATAAGGGAGAGCTTTTGTACATAGAAATGTAACAAAATTCATTAAAGTATGATTTTAAGGGCACTTCCGCTTATATATTTATTGGTCTGTTAATTTATTTAGCTTTATCGACCCCCATTCCCTTTATATACATTACTTATATACCTCAGGTATATAAGGGAGAGCTTTTGTACATAGAAATGTAACAAAATTCATTAAAGTATGATTTTAAGGGCACTTCCGCTTATATATTTATTGGTCTGTTAATTTATTTAGCTTTATCGACCCCCATTCCCTTTATATACATTACTTATATACCTCAGGTATATAAGGGAGAGCTTTTGTACATAGAAATGTAACAAAATTCATTAAAGTATGATTTTAAGGGCACTTCCGCTTATATATTTATTGGTCTGTTAATTTATTTAGCTTTATCGACCCCCATTCCCTTTATATACATTACTTATATACCTCAGGTATATAAGGGAGAGCTTTTGTACATAGAAATGTAACAAAATTCATTAAAGTATGATTTTAAGGGCACTTCCGCTTATATATTTATTGGTCTGTTAATTTATTTAGCTTTATCGACCCCCATTCCCTTTATATACATTACTTATATACCTCAGGTATATAAGGGAGAGCTTTTGTACATAGAAATGTAACAAAATTCATTAAAGTATGATTTTAAGGGCACTTCCGCTTATATATTTATTGGTCTGTTAATTTATTTAGCTTTATCGACCCCCATTCCCTTTATATACATTACTTATATACCTCAGGTATATAAGGGAGAGCTTTTGTACATAGAAATGTAACAAAATTCATTAAAGTATGATTTTAAGGGCACTTCCGCTTATATATTTATTGGTCTGTTAATTTATTTAGCTTTATCGACCCCCATTCCCTTTATATACATTACTTATATACCTCAGGTATATAAGGGAGAGCTTTTGTACATAGAAATGTAACAAAATTCATTAAAGTATGATTTTAAGGGCACTTCCGCTTATATATTTATTGGTCTGTTAATTTATTTAGCTTTATCGACCCCCATTCCCTTTATATACATTACTTATATACCTCAGGTATATAAGGGAGAGCTTTTGTACATAGAAATGTAACAAAATTCATTAAAGTATGATTTTAAGGGCTCTTCCGCTTATATATTTATTGGTCTGTTAATTTATTTAGCTTTATCGACCCCCATTCCCTTTATATACATTACTTATATACCTCAGGTATATAAGGGAGAGCTTTTGTACATAGAAATGTAACAAAATTCATTAAAGTATGATTTTAAGGGCACTTCCGCTTATATATTTATTGGTCTGTTAATTTATTTAGCTTTATCGACCCCCATTCCCTTTATATACATTACTTATATACCTCAGGTATATAAGGGAGAGCTTTTGTACATAGAAATGTAACAAAATTCATTAAAGTATGATTTTAAGGGCACTTCCGCTTATATATTTATTGTTCTGTTAATTTATTTAGCTTTATCGACCCCCATTCCCTTTATATACATTACTTATATACCTCAGGTATATAAGGGAGAGCTTTTGTACATAGAAATGTAACAAAATTCATTAAAGTATGATTTTAAGGGCACTTCCGCTTATATATTTATTGGTCTGTTAATTTATTTAGCTTTATCGACCCCCATTCCCTTTATATACATTACTTATATACCTCAGGTATATAAGGGAGAGCTTTTGTACATAGAAATGTAACAAAATTCATTAAAGTATGATTTTAAGGGCACTTCCGCTTATATATTTATTGTTCTGTTAATTTATTTAGCTTTATCGACCCCCATTCCCTTTATATACATTACTTATATACCTCAGGTATATAAGGGAGAGCTTTTGTACATAGAAATGTAACAAAATTCATTAAAGTATGATTTTAAGGGCACTTCCGCTTATATATTTATTGGTCTGTTAATTTATTTAGCTTTATCGACCCCCATTCCCTTTATATACATTACTTATATACCTCAGGTATATAAGGGAGAGCTTTTGTACATAGAAATGTAACAAAATTAATTAAAGTATGATTTTAAGGGCACTTCCGCTTATATATTTATTGGTCTGTTAATTTATTTAGCTTTATCGACCCCCATTCCCTTTATATACATTACTTATATACCTCAGGTATATAAGGGAGAGCTTTTGTACATAGAAATGTAACAAAATTCATTAAAGTATGTGTGGCTATCAGCCACATTAGAATCGGTGGCACTCTTGTCAATATCCGTTCCGTCCACTTATCCCGGAAATCAAGAGATCGACGAGACACCAGCAAGAAGTTAGAACGGCACTCACTTGGAGACATCGATAGTGATCAGTCACCGAAACACGACGGGCAATATTTTATTAAATAAAGTATGTAATTTGTAATGTATATTAGAATCGTGTGTTTGAATAGTTATCATTACAACAATTCCTAAACCTACAAATTTAATGATAGATCTAACGATCACTACAATGGTGACCCCGATCGTTAAAATGAAACAACATTTAAAAAAATAAGTGAGATTATATTATAAAATAAAAACTCAAATGTTCGAGTGATAAAAAAGGAAAATAGTGACAAAAGTGTAAAGTTCCCATCATAAAAAGTTAAAATTAACAATAAAAAAACAACAATAGTGAGGGATGCCAATAAAACACGCGAATGAAAATTGGATGAAATCATCGCACATCGAGCATCGGAACCACAGCTCTCAAAACAAATTGAAAGGAGTGCAATACAAAAGAACATTAGAGCA
This sequence comes from Thereva nobilitata, assembly GCA_963855945.1. NCBI lineage: Eukaryota > Metazoa > Arthropoda > Insecta > Diptera > Therevidae > Thereva > Thereva nobilitata. The sequence continues at coordinate 109,592,338 of OY979698.1, read as the reverse complement.
ATCGCAAAAATTGCATCAGCTAAAAGAAATAATTAACGGACTCGAGACAACACGAGGGAACTGGCGACAAGACAAAAGGCCACCAGGAGGAAACTATAAAAACCGAAGCCAAATAAATATACATAATAAGAGTTTTACTAACTATTTAATTTTCATTTTAGCATCGATTTTGTAAATATAAAGCAAAAATTCTTCACCTATGTAAAATAACGCATTGCAAGAACAAAATTACGTGCACAGCTAACGGCAACGAAGTAACGGGTTGCAAAAAAAGTGCATAGAACTCAGAAGAACAATTGAAATCAAATCGGATGGTGACGAACATTTAAAATAACAAGTAGGTTAATTATTTTATAAATGATAAGTTTTTTTTTCTTTATTTATTTTGGATATAAATTTCACTTGTTTGCATATACATATATTTTTTTTTGGTAGTTTTAAATCTATTTAATTAATTTGTTTATTAAAAGAAAATGAAAATTAAAGTAATTCGTCGAATATAATAAAGCTAGTACCTACTCCGCATATAAGATTTTCAGTTCGACACGTGAGCGCCAATTAAAAGAATACATAACAGTGAAAAATTTAAGTAAAAAATGCATAATCTTTTTGACTTTAGTCCTATAGAATAAAGTACAGATAACAAATAGTAATGATAAATAGTTAAAAAATGGTCGCTGGGTTATGTAGAAAATAAAAGCAAGGATGAGCTTAAAGTTCCTTTACGATTCGGCTTAGATACACCCATCTCGAAATTTAAAAAAAAAATTTTTCGTTTTTCTTCCTCGCTGATTTCGCTCCAACAATCACTTTTTGCTAATAGAGAATTGCTAGTGTGTTATCAAAGCGACAATGAGCATGAACATCATTGAATAACTCTCATTCCAATCTTAGCTAATTCTTCCTTAACTTCTCTAAATAACGGGTTGATAAGAATAAAATTTTAAAGGAATCCATTCGGCAACAAATTAAAATAACAATAATGGCAAATCAAAAAACAGATAACGTTTCGGAAACCGGTGAACATTCGGGGCAAAACAGTAGCGTAAACCCGGTGGGTGACACAATGCCGACAGGTATAAGCATGTTAAAAATACCCTCCTTCTGGAATTCCAGGCCAGACCTGTGGTTTCTCCAGGTAGAAACCCAATTCAGGGTCAAAGGCATAACGGCTTCCTCCACCAAATACGACCATCTCGTCGCTTCCCTCTCTAATGAGGTCATGGAATTGGTGGCAGATATCCTTTTGACACCCCCTCAGTTAGACAGGTATGAGAAACTAAAAGCAGCAATATTAGCCCGTAGCAGAGATTCTGAGGAACGTAGGTTGGATGCCTTATTGCACAAGGTCGAACTCGGGGACGCGAAACCGTCAGAATTATTCCGACAAATGGAATCCTTGGCCGGTAACAATAGCCTTGTAAACAAGTCTCTACTCCAAAAGTTGTGGTTAAACAAACTGCCTGCACCAATGCAAGCTTGCGTAATCGCAATAGAACATACCCAGTCACAACAACAAATTTTCGAGATTGCTGATCGAATTTACGATTCGACATCTGCCCTCGGCGTTTCTTCCATCGAGAGATACCCCCGACGGTCAGAAGCAAATAATAGACGAGAAAATAACATACAAGAGCTTTCAGAGCGCATACGCCAACTAGAGGTTGGTCAAGCTCAGTCTAGGGGAAGATATTACCAACGAAACAGGTTTGCTCGTTCGCGCTCCCGATCCATTACTAAACAAAATTTACCAAAAGCGGACCAAAAGCGCTGTTATTACCATAGAAAATTCGGACCTAAAGCCAGAAAATGTGTAGGACCTTGTAACGCAAAAAACGCGGAATAGCTTCTTCGTCCGCGGTACCGAAGTTAAGCCCTTTCCCTTGCCGCCTCTTTATCTTTGAAAAATCACTTAACACACCCTTTCTAATCGACACGGGAGCAGAAGTTTCTTTGGTGCCCAAAAAACTCTTTCCAAAAGGTAAAGTCAAATCTGACTTTTGTTTAGTTTCAGCCAGCGGTTCACCAATTCGCACCTATGGGTTACAACACCTCACCCTAAATTTAAACCTCGGTCGTACATTTGATCATATCTTCATTGTCGCAGCAGTAGACCACGCTATTCTTGGAGCTGATTTTCTCTACAAATACGACTTATCAGTAAATATCCGCAGGAGAAAACTGATACAGAACCAAACTTCCCTAGCAATAGAAGGCATTCGTTGTAGTGTCGAATCTTACTCGCCCAAACTTTTCTCTCTGAATGGAGAATTCGCAACCATATTAAACCAATTTCCTTCCTTGAAAACCCCGTCCAGGTTCAGCAGTGAGGTAAAACATAATACGGAACATCGCATTATAACTGAAGGTTCTCTCCCTTGCTCTCGAGCGCGTAGGTTGACTACTGAAAAACTCCAGATAGCCAAGAATGAATTCCAAGCGATGGTTAAAATGGGCATTTGTCGCCCCTCCTCATCTTCCGTATCTTCACCATTACATCTGGTCCCAAAAAAGGATCAAAACGATTGGAGACCTTGTGGCGATTTCCGCCGTTTAAATACGGTTACTGTTTTCGACCGATATCCCTTACCAAACATCCAAGACTCAAACATAAATTTGCATGGATGCCGGTACTTCTCGAAGATCGATCTGGTGAGAGCATACAACCAAATTCCAGTCGCTCCCGAGGATATTTTCAAGACTGCAATAATAACTCCTTTCGGACTCTACGAGTTCACCCGGATGCCTTTTGGGCTCAAAAATGCAGCACAAACCTTCCAAAGGTTCATTAACGGGGTTCTAAATGGCTTAGACTTCACGTTTGCATACGTCGATGACATCTTGGTCGGAAGCAAAACGGCAGAGGAACATAGACAACACTTACATTCGCTCTTTACCCGCCTCAACCAATACGGTTTGGCAGTCAACCCGCAGAAATGTATTTTCGGAGTCGACACCATCGATTTCCTGGGACACACAATTTCCCGCCACGGAATTTCACCTTCAAAAGACAGGGTTTTGGCAATAAACGACTTCCCAACTCCTACAAGTGTGAAACAGCTTCAACGATTCCTCGGAATGGTAAACTTTTACCATCGTTTTATACCACACTTAGCCAAAATAGCTTCACCTCTGTACGACTTATTGAAGTCTAACGCAAAGAAGACCAAGAAACAGGAATTCTGTTGGACAGAGGATCATGAAGAGTTGTTTAAAGAAATTAAAGGAAGTCTGGCCAAACAGACACTTTTATGCCATCCGACACCCAAAGCTGACATCAGTTTGTGGACAGACGCATCCAACGATGCCGTAGGTGCAGTATTACAACAATGCGAACATGGCCAATGGAAACCGCTCGCTTTCCATTCCAAAAGATTGCAACCCGCAGAAAAAAAATACTCCACTTTTGACAGAGAGTTGTTGGCGATATACTTAGCCATTAAAAAATTCCGCCACTTTCTCGAAGGAAGATATTTCACGGTTTTTACAGACCACAAACCTTTAACTACAGCCATCTTTGGAAAAGCCGAAAAATCTCCACGGCAAACCAATCACCTAGGTTTCATAGCCCAATTTACCAACGACATCAGGCACATCAAAGGCCCCCTGAACATGGTGTCAGACACTCTTTCAAGAGCATACGTAGACGCTGTGAACTCTGCCGAAAAACTGTCCATCCAGACGCTAGCCGGTCATCAAAAGTCAGACCAAGAGTTACGAGAACTTTTGTCCAGCGCGAAAACTTCGAAAAAGTCCCTGTTTTCACTCAAGAAAATCTTCATTCCATTAGAAGATGCAGAAATTTGGTGTGACACTTCCACAGGAAAAAATCGGCCATACGTACCCGAACCCATGCGCCGGATCATATTTAACACCATACATCAACTTTCTCATCCGGGCATCCGTTCGACACGGAAGCTACTCACATCAAAATACTTCTGGCCCAGAATGAACCAGGATTGTAACCAGTGGACAAAGACTTGTATCTCGTGCCAAAAATCAAAGATAAATAAGCACACACGGTCCCAACATGGGCAATTTGAGGTACAGAATTCAAGGTTTCAACACGTCCATATGGACATTGTCGGACCTCTACCACAATCCCAAGGTCACACTTATCTCTTAACCCTAAGAGACCGCTTCTCTCGCTGGCCAGAGGCAATTCCCTTAAAGAACATTCTTGCAAGCACCATTGCAAACGCTTTCCTACACACCTGGGTCGCACGCTATGGGGTACCAAGAACGCTCACCACAGATCAAGGAACCCAATTTGAATCCGCATTATTCAAAGAGCTTACTAAACTTTTCGGTTGTCACAAAATTAGAACTACAACTTACCATCCCCAATCTAATGGTTTCATTGAAAGGTTCCATAGGCACTTGAAGGTGGCAATAAGAGCCACTGAAGAACCGAAGAAATGGTATGATAACTTACCTTGGATCCTCTTAGGTATTCGGACCGCAATCATGGAAGACCTAGATACGTCCCCAGCTGAGTTATTATACGGACAAACACTTCGTGTACCTGGAGAACTGGTAGCAACCGAGAAAGACCAAATCCAAATTACCGCCCCGTTAGCAAAGCAAATTAGAGAATCAATAAATAAAGTAAAACCATGCATACGCAGACCCCGAACACAGAAACACATTTTCATGCACCAAGAGATGGACCAGTGCACACACGTTTTCGTGCGCGATCCCATATTAAGAAATAGTTTAACTCCACCGTACACAGGTCCACACAAAGTAATTGAGAGGTGTGACAAATACTTTGTAGTATTATTAGACGAAAAAGAAGAAAAAATTAATATCGATAGGCTCAAACCAGCTTTTATTATGAAGCCCAATATCAGTGCCGAACATTTAACTAGATCTAATTGTATAAAAAAAGTCACATTCAGCATTTGAAATCAAACATAACTAGATATTTAGAACGCATGCGATACTGAAAATCTTTAAACGGTTGTAAATTTAATAGGAAAAACACAACAAATTGAATTATTTAAAAATACCAAATGAACTTGTTAGTTATTAAAAAGATGAATATATTGAATTTTTTTTTAAATTAAAAAAAAAATATATAATTGTTAGATAAAATTTTTTTTATTAAGAAACTGAATTGTTAGATTAGGCATTGTTAGATTAGAAATTGTTTAAAGTTAAGAAATGGAATTGTTAGATATAAAAAAACTGAACTTGTAAAATAGAAAAAAAAATGAAATTGAAAATGAATTGTTAAAATTAAGAAATATAATCGAGAAAACTTTTCAAAGAGGGGGAGTTATGTGGCTATCAGCCACATTAGAATCGGTGGCACTCTTGTCAATATCCGTTCCGTCCACTTATCCCGGAAATCAAGAGATCGACGAGACACCAGCAAGAAGTTAGAACGGCACTCACTTGGAGACATCGATAGTGATCAGTCACCGAAACACGACGGGCAATATTTTATTAAATAAAGTATGTAATTTGTAATGTATATTAGAATCGTGTGTTTGAATAGTTATCATTACAACAATTCCTAAACCTACAAATTTAATGATAGATCTAACGATCACTACAGTATGATTTTAAGGGCACTTCCGCTTATATATTTATTGGTCTGTTAATTTATTTAGCTTTATCGACCCCCATTCCCTTTATATACATTACTTATATACCTCAGGTATATAAGGGAGAGCTTTTGTACATAGAAATGTAACAAAATTCATTAAAGTATGATTTTAAGGGCACTTCCGCTTATATATTTATTGGTCTGTTAATTTATTTAGCTTTATCGACCCCCATTCCCTTTATATACATTACTTATATACCTCAGGTATATAAGGGAGAGCTTTTGTACATAGAAATGTAACAAAATTCATTAAAGTATGATTTTAAGGGCACTTCCGCTTATATATTTATTGGTCTGTTAATTTATTTAGCTTTATCGACCCCCATTCCCTTTATATACATTACTTATATACCTCAGGTATATAAGGGAGAGCTTTTGTACATAGAAATGTAACAAAATTCATTAAAGTATGATTTTAAGGGCACTTCCGCTTATATATTTATTGGTCTGTTAATTTATTTAGCTTTATCGACCCCCATTCCCTTTATATACATTACTTATATACCTCAGGTATATAAGGGAGAGCTTTTGTACATAGAAATGTAACAAAATTCATTAAAGTATGATTTTAAGGGCACTTCCGCTTATATATTTATTGGTCTGTTAATTTATTTAGCTTTATCGACCCCCATTCCCTTTATATACATTACTTATATACCTCAGGTATATAAGGGAGAGCTTTTGTACATAGAAATGTAACAAAATTCATTAAAGTATGATTTTAAGGGCACTTCCGCTTATATATTTATTGGTCTGTTAATTTATTTAGCTTTATCGACCCCCATTCCCTTTATATACATTACTTATATACCTCAGGTATATAAGGGAGAGCTTTTGTACATAGAAATGTAACAAAATTCATTAAAGTATGATTTTAAGGGCACTTCCGCTTATATATTTATTGGTCTGTTAATTTATTTAGCTTTATCGACCCCCATTCCCTTTATATACATTACTTATATACCTCAGGTATATAAGGGAGAGCTTTTGTACATAGAAATGTAACAAAATTCATTAAAGTATGATTTTAAGGGCACTTCCGCTTATATATTTATTGGTCTGTTAATTTATTTAGCTTTATCGACCCCCATTCCCTTTATATACATTACTTATATACCTCAGGTATATAAGGGAGAGCTTTTGTACATAGAAATGTAACAAAATTCATTAAAGTATGATTTTAAGGGCACTTCCGCTTATATATTTATTGGTCTGTTAATTTATTTAGCTTTATCGACCCCCATTCCCTTTATATACATTACTTATATACCTCAGGTATATAAGGGAGAGCTTTTGTACATAGAAATGTAACAAAATTCATTAAAGTATGATTTTAAGGGCACTTCCGCTTATATATTTATTGGTCTGTTAATTTATTTAGCTTTATCGACCCCCATTCCCTTTATATACATTACTTATATACCTCAGGTATATAAGGGAGAGCTTTTGTACATAGAAATGTAACAAAATTCATTAAAGTATGATTTTAAGGGCACTTCCGCTTATATATTTATTGGTCTGTTAATTTATTTAGCTTTATCGACCCCCATTCCCTTTATATACATTACTTATATACCTCAGGTATATAAGGGAGAGCTTTTGTACATAGAAATGTAACAAAATTCATTAAAGTATGATTTTAAGGGCACTTCCGCTTATATATTTATTGGTCTGTTAATTTATTTAGCTTTATCGACCCCCATTCCCTTTATATACATTACTTATATACCTCAGGTATATAAGGGAGAGCTTTTGTACATAGAAATGTAACAAAATTCATTAAAGTATGATTTTAAGGGCACTTCCGCTTATATATTTATTGGTCTGTTAATTTATTTAGCTTTATCGACCCCCATTCCCTTTATATACATTACTTATATACCTCAGGTATATAAGGGAGAGCTTTTGTACATAGAAATGTAACAAAATTCATTAAAGTATGATTTTAAGGGCACTTCCGCTTATATATTTATTGGTCTGTTAATTTATTTAGCTTTATCGACCCCCATTCCCTTTATATACATTACTTATATACCTCAGGTATATAAGGGAGAGCTTTTGTACATAGAAATGTAACAAAATTCATTAAAGTATGATTTTAAGGGCACTTCCGCTTATATATTTATTGGTCTGTTAATTTATTTAGCTTTATCGACCCCCATTCCCTTTATATACATTACTTATATACCTCAGGTATATAAGGGAGAGCTTTTGTACATAGAAATGTAACAAAATTCATTAAAGTATGATTTTAAGGGCACTTCCGCTTATATATTTATTGGTCTGTTAATTTATTTAGCTTTATCGACCCCCATTCCCTTTATATACATTACTTATATACCTCAGGTATATAAGGGAGAGCTTTTGTACATAGAAATGTAACAAAATTCATTAAAGTATGATTTTAAGGGCACTTCCGCTTATATATTTATTGGTCTGTTAATTTATTTAGCTTTATCGACCCCCATTCCCTTTATATACATTACTTATATACCTCAGGTATATAAGGGAGAGCTTTTGTACATAGAAATGTAACAAAATTCATTAAAGTATGATTTTAAGGGCACTTCCGCTTATATATTTATTGGTCTGTTAATTTATTTAGCTTTATCGACCCCCATTCCCTTTATATACATTACTTATATACCTCAGGTATATAAGGGAGAGCTTTTGTACATAGAAATGTAACAAAATTCATTAAAGTATGATTTTAAGGGCACTTCCGCTTATATATTTATTGGTCTGTTAATTTATTTAGCTTTATCGACCCCCATTCCCTTTATATACATTACTTATATACCTCAGGTATATAAGGGAGAGCTTTTGTACATAGAAATGTAACAAAATTCATTAAAGTATGATTTTAAGGGCACTTCCGCTTATATATTTATTGGTCTGTTAATTTATTTAGCTTTATCGACCCCCATTCCCTTTATATACATTACTTATATACCTCAGGTATATAAGGGAGAGCTTTTGTACATAGAAATGTAACAAAATTCATTAAAGTATGATTTTAAGGGCACTTCCGCTTATATATTTATTGGTCTGTTAATTTATTTAGCTTTATCGACCCCCATTCCCTTTATATACATTACTTATATACCTCAGGTATATAAGGGAGAGCTTTTGTACATAGAAATGTAACAAAATTCATTAAAGTATGATTTTAAGGGCACTTCCGCTTATATATTTATTGGTCTGTTAATTTATTTAGCTTTATCGACCCCCATTCCCTTTATATACATTACTTATATACCTCAGGTATATAAGGGAGAGCTTTTGTACATAGAAATGTAACAAAATTCATTAAAGTATGATTTTAAGGGCACTTCCGCTTATATATTTATTGGTCTGTTAATTTATTTAGCTTTATCGACCCCCATTCCCTTTATATACATTACTTATATACCTCAGGTATATAAGGGAGAGCTTTTGTACATAGAAATGTAACAAAATTCATTAAAGTATGATTTTAAGGGCACTTCCGCTTATATATTTATTGGTCTGTTAATTTATTTAGCTTTATCGACCCCCATTCCCTTTATATACATTACTTATATACCTCAGGTATATAAGGGAGAGCTTTTGTACATAGAAATGTAACAAAATTCATTAAAGTATGATTTTAAGGGCACTTCCGCTTATATATTTATTGGTCTGTTAATTTATTTAGCTTTATCGACCCCCATTCCCTTTATATACATTACTTATATACCTCAGGTATATAAGGGAGAGCTTTTGTACATAGAAATGTAACAAAATTCATTAAAGTATGATTTTAAGGGCACTTCCGCTTATATATTTATTGGTCTGTTAATTTATTTAGCTTTATCGACCCCCATTCCCTTTATATACATTACTTATATACCTCAGGTATATAAGGGAGAGCTTTTGTACATAGAAATGTAACAAAATTCATTAAAGTATGATTTTAAGGGCACTTCCACTTATATATTTATTGGTCTGTTAATTTATTTAGCTTTATCGACCCCCATTCCCTTTATATACATTACTTATATACCTCAGGTATATAAGGGAGAGCTTTTGTACATAGAAATGTAACAAAATTCATTAAAGTATGATTTTAAGGGCACTTCCGCTTATATATTTATTGGTCTGTTAATTTATTTAGCTTTATCGACCCCCATTCCCTTTATATACATTACTTATATACCTCAGGTATATAAGGGAGAGCTTTTGTACATAGAAATGTAACAAAATTCATTAAAGTATGATTTTAAGGGCACTTCCGCTTATATATTTATTGGTCTGTTAATTTATTTAGCTTTATCGACCCCCATTCCCTTTATATACATTACTTATATACCTCAGGTATATAAGGGAGAGCTTTTGTACATAGAAATGTAACAAAATTCATTAAAGTATGATTTTAAGGGCACTTCCGCTTATATATTTATTGGTCTGTTAATTTATTTAGCTTTATCGACCCCCATTCCCTTTATATACATTACTTATATACCTCAGGTATATAAGGGAGAGCTTTTGTACATAGAAATGTAACAAAATTCATTAAAGTATGATTTTAAGGGCACTTCCGCTTATATATTTATTGGTCTGTTAATTTATTTAGCTTTATCGACCCCCATTCCCTTTATATACATTACTTATATACCTCAGGTATATAAGGGAGAGCTTTTGTACATAGAAATGTAACAAAATTCATTAAAGTATGATTTTAAGGGCACTTCCGCTTATATATTTATTGGTCTGTTAATTTATTTAGCTTTATCGACCCCCATTCCCTTTATATACATTACTTATATACCTCAGGTATATAAGGGAGAGCTTTTGTACATAGAAATGTAACAAAATTCATTAAAGTATGATTTTAAGGGCACTTCCGCTTATATATTTATTGGTCTGTTAATTTATTTAGCTTTATCGACCCCCATTCCCTTTATATACATTACTTATATACCTCAGGTATATAAGGGAGAGCTTTTGTACATAGAAATGTAACAAAATTCATTAAAGTATGATTTTAAGGGCACTTCCGCTTATATATTTATTGGTCTGTTAATTTATTTAGCTTTATCGACCCCCATTCCCTTTATATACATTACTTATATACCTCAGGTATATAAGGGAGAGCTTTTGTACATAGAAATGTAACAAAATTCATTAAAGTATGATTTTAAGGGCACTTCCGCTTATATATTTATTGGTCTGTTAATTTATTTAGCTTTATCGACCCCCATTCCCTTTATATACATTACTTATATACCTCAGGTATATAAGGGAGAGCTTTTGTACATAGAAATGTAACAAAATTCATTAAAGTATGATTTTAAGGGCACTTCCGCTTATATATTTATTGGTCTGTTAATTTATTTAGCTTTATCGACCCCCATTCCCTTTATATACATTACTTATATACCTCAGGTATATAAGGGAGAGCTTTTGTACATAGAAATGTAACAAAATTCATTAAAGTATGATTTTAAGGGCACTTCCGCTTATATATTTATTGGTCTGTTAATTTATTTAGCTTTATCGACCCCCATTCCCTTTATATACATTACTTATATACCTCAGGTATATAAGGGAGAGCTTTTGTACATAGAAATGTAACAAAATTCATTAAAGTATGATTTTAAGGGCACTTCCGCTTATATATTTATTGGTCTGTTAATTTATTTAGCTTTATCGACCCCCATTCCCTTTATATACATTACTTATATACCTCAGGTATATAAGGGAGAGCTTTTGTACATAGAAATGTAACAAAATTCATTAAAGTATGATTTTAAGGGCACTTCCGCTTATATATTTATTGGTCTGTTAATTTATTTAGCTTTAACGACCCCCATTCCCTTTATATACATTACTTATATACCTCAGGTATATAAGGGAGAGCTTTTGTACATAGAAATGTAACAAAATTCATTAAAGTATGATTTTAAGGGCACTTCCGCTTATATATTTATGGGTCTGTTAATTTATTTAGCTTTATCGACCCCCATTCCCTTTATATACATTACTTATATACTTCAGGTATATAAGGGAGCCCTTATGTACAAGGAAATGTAACAAAATTAATTTTATGAAACTGCGAAAATTGATTTTAAGGGCACTTCCGCTTATATATTTATTGGTCTGTTAATTTATTTAGCTTTATCGACCCCCATTCCCTTTATATACATTACTTATATACTTCAGGTATATAAGGGAGCCCTTATGTACAAGGAAATGTAACAAAATTAATTTTATGAAACTGCGAAAATTGATTTTAAGGGCACTTCCGCTTATATATTTATTGGCCTGTTAATTTATTAAGCTTTATCGACCCCCATTCCCTTTATATACATTACTTATATACTTCAGGTATATAAGGGAGCCCTTATGTACAAGGAAATGTAACAAAATTAATTTTATGAAACTGCGAAAATTGATTTTAAGGGCACTTCCGCTTATATATTTATTGGTCTGTTAATTTATTTAGCTTTATCGACCCCCATTCCCTTTATATACATTACTTATATACCTCAGGTATATAAGGGAGAGCTTTTGTACATAGAAATGTAACAAAATTCATTAAAGTATGATTTTAAGGGCACTTCCGCTTATATATTTATTGGTCTGTTAATTTATTTAGCTTTATCGACCCCCATTCCCTTTATATACATTACTTATATACCTCAGGTATATAAGGGAGAGCTTTTGTACATAGAAATGTAACAAAATTCATTAAAGTATGATTTTAAGGGCACTTCCGCTTATATATTTATTGGTCTGTTAATTTATTTAGCTTTATCGACCCCCATTCCCTTTATATACATTACTTATATACCTCAGGTATATAAGGGAGAGCTTTTGTACATAGAAATGTAACAAAATTCATTAAAGTATGATTTTAAGGGCACTTCCGCTTATATATTTATTGGTCTGTTAATTTATTTAGCTTTATCGACCCCCATTCCCTTTATATACATTACTTATATACCTCAGGTATATAAGGGAGAGCTTTTGTACATAGAAATGTAACAAAATTCATTAAAGTATGATTTTAAGGGCACTTCCGCTTATATATTTATTGGTCTGTTAATTTATTTAGCTTTATCGACCCCCATTCCCTTTATATACATTACTTATATACCTCAGGTATATAAGGGAGAGCTTTTGTACATAGAAGTGTAACAAAATTCATTAAAGTATGATTTTAAGGGCACTTCCGCTTATATATTTATTGGTCTGTTAATTTATTTAGCTTTATCGACCGCCATTCCCTTTATATACATTACTTATATACCTCAGGTATATAAGGGAGAGCTTTTGTACATAGAAATGTAACAAAATTCATTAAAGTATGATTTTAAGGGCACTTCCGCTTATATATTTATTGGTCTGTTAATTTATTTAGCTTTAACGACCCCCATTCCCTTTATATACATTACTTATATACCTCAGGTATATAAGGGAGAGCTTTTGTACATAGAAATGTAACAAAATTCATTAAAGTATGATTTTAAGGGCACTTCCGCTTATATATTTATGGGTCTGTTAATTTATTTAGCTTTATCGACCCCCATTCCCTTTATATACATTACTTATATACTTCAGGTATATAAGGGAGCCCTTATGTACAAGGAAATGTAACAAAATTAATTTTATGAAACTGCGAAAATTGATTTTAAGGGCACTTCCGCTTATATATTTATTGGTCTGTTAATTTATTTAGCTTTATCGACCCCCATTCCTTTATATACATTACTTATATACTTCAGGTATATAAGGGAGCCCTTATGTACAACGAAATGTAACCAAATTAATTTTATGAAACTGCGAAAATTGATTTTAAGGGCACTTCCGCTTATATATTTATTGGTCTGTTAATTTATTTAGCTTTATCGACCCCCATTCCCTTTATATACATTACTTATATACTTCAGGTATATAAGGGAGCCCTTATGTACAAGGAAATGTAACAAAATTAATTTTATGAAACTGCGAAAATTGATTTTAAGGGCACTTCCGCTTATATATTTATTGGTCTGTTAATTTATTTATCTTTATCGACCCCCATTCCCTTTATATACATTACTTATATACCTCAGGTATATAAGGGAGAGCTTTTGTACATAGAAATGTAACAAAATTCATTAAAGTATGATTTTAAGGGCACTTCCGCTTATATATTTATTGGTCTGTTAATTTATTTAGCTTTATCGACCCCCATTCCCTTTATATACATTACTTATATACCTCAAGTATATAAGGGAGAGCTTTTGTACATAGAAATGTAACAAAATTCATTAAAGTATGATTTTAAGGGCACTTCCGCTTATATATTTATTGGTCTGTTAATTTATTTAGCTTTATCGACCCCCATTCCCTTTATATACATTACTTATATACCTCAGGTATATAAGGGAGAGCTTTTGTACATAGAAATGTAACAAAATTCATTAAAGTATGATTTTAAGGGCACTTCCGCTTATATATTTATTGGTCTGTTAATTTATTTAGTTTTATCGACCCCCATTCCCTTTATATACATTACTTATATACCTCAGGTATATAAGGGAGAGCTTTTGTACATAGAAATGTAACAAAATTCATTAAAGTATGATTTTAAGGGCACTTCCGCTTATATATTTATTGGTCTGTTAATTTATTTAGCTTTATCGACCCCCATTCCCTTTATATACATTACTTATATACCTCAGGTATATAAGGGAGAGCTTTTGTACATAGAAATGTAACAAAATTCATTAAAGTATGATTTTAAGGGCACTTCCGCTTATATATTTATTGGTCTGTTAATTTATTTAGCTTTATCGACCCCCATTCCCTTTATATACATTACTTATATACCTCAGGTATATAAGGGAGAGCTTTTGTACATAGAAATGTAACAAAATTCATTAAAGTATGATTTTAAGGGCACTTCCGCTTATATATTTATTGGTCTGTTAATTTATTTAGCTTTATCGACCCCCATTCCCTTTATATACATTACTTATATACCTCAGGTATATAAGGGAGAGCTTTTGTACATAGAAATGTAACAAAATTCATTAAAGTATGATTTTAAGGGCACTTCCGCTTATATATTTATTGGTCTGTTAATTTATTTAGCTTTATCGACCCCCATTCCCTTTATATACATTACTTATATACTTCAGGTATATAAGGGAGCCCTTATGTACAAGGAAATGTAACAAAATTAATTTTATGAAACTGCGAAAATTGATTTTAAGGGCACTTCCGCTTATATATTTATTGGTCTGTTAATTTATTTAGCTTTATCGACCCCCATTCCCTTTATATACATTCCTTATATACTTCAGGTATATAAAGAAGCCCTTATGTACAAGGAAATGTAACAAAATTAATTTTATGAAACTGCGAAAATTGATTTTAAGGGCACTTCCGCTTATATATTTATTGGTCTGTTAATTTATTTAGCTTTATCGACCCCCATTCCCTTTATATACATTACTTATATACTTCAGGTATATAAGGGAGCCCTTATGTACAAGGAAATGTAACAAAATTAATTTTATGAAACTGCGAAAATTGATTTTAAGGGCACTTCCGCTTATATATTTATTGGTCTGTTAATTTATTTAGCTTTATCGACCCCCATTCCCTTTATATACATTACTTATATACTTCAGGTATATAAGGGAGCCCTTATGTACAAGGAAATGTAACAAAATTAATTTTATGAAACTGCGAAAATTGATTTTAAGGGCACTTCCGCTTATATATTTATTGGTCTGTTAATTTATTTAGCTTTATCGACCCCCATTCCCTTTATATACATTACTTATATACCTCAGGTATATAAGGGAGAGCTTTTGTACATAGAAATGTAACAAAATTCATTAAAGTATGATTTTAAGGGCACTTCCGCTTATATATTTATTGGTCTGTTAATTTATTTAGCTTTATCGACCCCCATTCCCTTTATATACATTACTTATATACTTCAGGTATATAAGGGAGCCCTTATGTACAAGGAAATGTAACAAAATTAATTTTATGAAACTGTGAAAATTGATTTTAAGGGCACTTCCGCTTATATATTTATTGGTCTGTTAATTTATTTAGCTTTATCGACCCCCATTCCCTTTATATACATTACTTATATACCTCAGGTATATAAGGGAGAGCTTTTGTACATAGAAATGTAACAAAATTCATTAAAGTATGATTTTAAGGGCACTTCCGCTTATATATTTATGGGTCTGTTAATTTATTTAGCTTTATCGACCCCCATTCCCTTTATATACATTACTTATATACTTCAGGTATATAAGGGAGCCCTTATGTACAAGGAAATGTAACAAAATTAATTTTATGAAACTGCGAAAATTGATTTTAAGGGCACTTCCGCTTATATATTTATTGGTCTGTTAATTTATTTAGCTTTATCGACCCCCATTCCCTTTATATACATTACTTATATACCTCAGGTATATAAGGGAGAGCTTTTGTACATAGAAATGTAACAAAATTCATTAAAGTATGATTTTAAGGGCACTTCCGCTTATATATTTATTGGTCTGTTAATTTATTTAGCTTTATCGACCCCCATTCCCTTTATATACATTACTTATATACCTCAGGTATATAAGGGAGAGCTTTTGTACATAGAAATGTAACAAAATTCATTAAAGTATGATTTTAAGGGCACTTCCGCTTATATATTTATTGGTCTGTTAATTTATTTAGCTTTATCGACCCCCATTCCCTTTATATACATTACTTATATACCTCAGGTATATAAGGGAGAGCTTTTGTACATAGAAATGTAACAAAATTCATTAAAGTATGATTTTAAGGGCACTTCCGCTTATATATTTATTGGTCTGTTAATTTATTTAGCTTTATCGACCCCCATTCCCTTTATATACATTACTTATATACCTCAGGTATATAAGGGAGAGCTTTTGTACATAGAAATGTAACAAAATTCATTAAAGTATGATTTTAAGGGCACTTCCGCTTATATATTTATTGGTCTGTTAATTTATTTAGCTTTATCGACCCCCATTCCCATTATATACATTACTTATATACCTCAGGTATATAAGGGAGAGCTTTTGTACATAGAAATGTAACAAAATTCATTAAAGTATGATTTTAAGGGCACTTCCGCTTATATATTTATTGGTCTGTTAATTTATTTAGCTTTATCGACCCCCATTCCCTTTATATACATTACTTATATACTTCAGGTATATAAGGGAGCCCTTATGTACAAGGAAATGTAACAAAATTAATTTTATGAAACTGCGAAAATTGATTTTAAGGGCACTTCCGCTTATATATTTATTGGTCTGTTAATTTATTTAGCTTTATCGACCCCCATTCCCTTTATATACATTACTTATATACTTCAGGTATATAAAGGAGCCCTTATGTACAAGGAAATGTAACAAAATTAATTTTATGAAACTGCGAAAATTGATTTTAAGGGCACTTCCGCTTATATATTTATTGGTCTGTTAATTTATTTAGCTTTATCGACCCCCATTCCCTTTATATACATTACTTATATACTTCAGGTATATAAGGGAGCCCTTATGTACAAGGAAATGTAACAAAATTAATTTTATGAAACTGCGAAAATTGATTTTAAGGGCACTTCCGCTTATATATTTATTGGTCTGTTAATTTATTTAGCTTTATCGACCCCCATTCCCTTTATATACATTACTTATATACTTCAGGTATATAAGGGAGCCCTTATGTACAAGGAAATGTAACAAAATTAATTTTATGAAACTGCGAAAATTGATTTTAAGGGCACTTCCGCTTATATATTTATTGGTCTGTTAATTTATTTAGCTTTATCGACCCCCATTCCCTTTATATACATTACTTATATACCTCAGGTATATAAGGGAGAGCTTTTGTACATAGAAATGTAACAAAATTCATTAAAGTATGATTTTAAGGGCACTTCCGCTTATATATTTATTGGTCTGTTAATTTATTTAGCTTTATCGACCCCCATTCCCTTTATATACATTACTTATATACTTCAGGTATATAAGGGAGCCCTTATGTACAAGGAAATGTAACAAAATTAATTTTATGAAACTGCGAAAATTGATTTTAAGGGCACTTCCGCTTATATATTTATTGGTCTGTTAATTTATTTAGCTTTATCGACCCCCATTCCCTTTATATACATTACTTATATACCTCAGGTATATAAGGGAGAGCTTTTGTACATAGAAATGTAACAAAATTCATTAAAGTATGATTTTAAGGGCACTTCCGCTTATATATTTATGGGTCTGTTAATTTATTTAGCTTTATCGACCCCCATTCCCTTTATATACATTACTTATATACTTCAGGTATATAAGGGAGCCCTTATGTACAAGGAAATGTAACAAAATTAATTTTATGAAACTGCGAAAATTGATTTTAAGGGCACTTCCGCTTATATATTTATTGGTCTGTTAATTTATTTAGCTTTATCGACCCCCATTCCCTTTATATACATTACTTATATACCTCAGGTATATAAGGGAGAGCTTTTGTACATAGAAATGTAACAAAATTCATTAAAGTATGATTTTAAGGGCACTTCCGCTTATATATTTATTGGTCTGTTAATTTATTTAGCTTTATCGACCCCCATTCCCTTTATATACATTACTTATATACCTCAGGTATATAAGGGAGAGCTTTTGTACATAGAAATGTAACAAAATTCATTAAAGTATGATTTTAAGGGCACTTCCGCTTATATATTTATGGGTCTGTTAATTTATTTAGCTTTATCGACCCCCATTCCCTTTATATACATTACTTATATACCTCAGGTATATAAGGGAGAGCTTTTGTACATAGAAATGTAACAAAATTCATTAAAGTATGATTTTAAGGGCACTTCCGCTTATATATTTATTGGTCTGTTAATTTATTCAGCTTTATCGACCCCCATTCCCTTTATATACATTACTTATATACCTCAGGTATATAAGGGAGAGCTTTTGTACATAGAAATGTAACAAAATTCATTAAAGTATGATTTTAAGGGCACTTCCGCTTATATCTTTATGGGTCTGTTAATTTATTTAGCTTTATCGACCCCCATTCCCTTTATATACATTACTTATATACCTCAGGTATATAAGGGAGAGCTTTTGTACATAGAAATGTAACAAAATTCATTAAAGTATGATTTTAAGGGCACTTCCGCTTATATATTTATTGGTCTGTTAATTTATTTAGCTTTATCGACCCCCATTCCCTTTATATACATTACTTATATACCTCAGGTATATAAGGGAGAGCTTTTGTACATAGAAATGTAACAAAATTCATTAAAGTATGATTTTAAGGGCACTTCCGCTTATATATTTATTGGTCTGTTAATTTATTTAGCTTTATCGACCCCCATTCCCTTTATATACATTACTTATATACTTCAGGTATATAAGGGAGCCCTTATGTACAAGGAAATGTAACAAAATTAATTTTATGAAACTGCGAAAATTGATTTTAAGGGCACTTCCGCTTATATATTTATTGGTCTGTTAATATATTTAGCTTTATCGACCCCCATTCCCTTTATATACATTACTTATATACCTCAGGTATATAAGGGAGAGCTTTTGTACATAGAAGTGTAACAAAATTCATTAAAGTATGATTTTAAGGGCACTTCCGCTTATATATTTATTGGTCTGTTAATTTATTTAGCTTTATCGACCCCCATTCCCTTTATATACATTACTTATATACCTCAGGTATATAAGGGAGAGCTTTTGTACATAGAAATGTAACAAAATTCATTAAAGTATGATTTTAAGGGCACTTCCGCTTATATATTTATTGGTCTGTTAATTTATTTAGCTTTATCGACCCCCATTCCCTTTATATACATTACTTATATACCTCAGGTATATAAGGGAGAGCTTTTGTACATAGAAATGTAACAAAATTCATTAAAGTATGATTTTAAGGGCACTTCCGCTTATATATTTATTGGTCTGTTAATTTATTTAGCTTTATCGACCCCCATTCCCTTTATATACATTACTTATATACCTCAGGTATATAAGGGAGAGCTTTTGTACATAGAAATGTAACAAAATTCATTAAAGTATGATTTTAAGGGCACTTCCGCTTATATATTTATTGGTCTGTTAATTTATTTAGCTTTATCGACCCCCATTCCCTTTATATACATTACTTATATACCTCAGGTATATAAGGGAGAGCTTTTGTACATAGAAATGTAACAAAATTCATTAAAGTATGATTTTAAGGGCACTTCCGCTTATATATTTATTGGTCTGTTAATTTATTTAGCTTTATCGACCCCCATTCCCTTTATATACATTACTTATATACTTCAGGTATATAAGGGAGCCCTTATGTACAAGGAAATGTAACAAAATTAATTTTATGAAACTGCGAAAATTGATTTTAAGGGCACTTCCGCTTATATATTTATTGGTCTGTTAATTTATTTAGCTTTATCGACCCCCATTCCCTTTATATACATTACTTATATACCTCAGGTATATAAGGGAGAGCTTTTGTACATAGAAATGTAACAAAATTCATTAAAGTATGATTTTAAGGGCACTTCCGCTTATATATTTATTGGTCTGTTAATTTATTTAGCTTTATCGACCCCCATTCCCTTTATATACATTACTTATATACTTCAGGTATATAAGGGAGCCCTTATGTACAAGGAAATGTAACAAAATTAATTTTATGAAACTGCGAAAATTGATTTTAAGGGCACTTCCGCTTATATATTTATTGGTCTGTTAATTTATTTAGCTTTATCGACCCCCATTCCCTTTATATACATTACTTATATACCTCAGGTATATAAGGGAGAGCTTTTGTACATAGAAATGTAACAAAATTCATTAAAGTATGATTTTAAGGGCACTTCCGCTTATATATTTATTGGTCTGTTAATTTATTTAGCTTTATCGACCCCCATTCCCTTTATATACATTACTTATATACTTCAGGTATATAAGGGAGCCCTTATGTACAAGGAAATGTAACAAAATTAATTTTATGAAACTGCGAAAATTGATTTTAAGGGCACTTCCGCTTATATATTTATTGGTCTGTTAATTTATTTAGCTTTATCGACCCCCATTCCCTTTATATACATTACTTATATACCTCAGGTATATAAGGGAGAGCTTTTGTACATAGAAATGTAACAAAATTCATTAAAGTATGATTTTAAGGGCACTTCCGCTTATATATTTATTGGTCTGTTAATTTATTTAGCTTTATCGACCCCCATTCCCTTTATATACATTACTTATATACTTCAGGTATATAAGGGAGCCCTTATGTACAAGGAAATGTAACAAAATTAATTTTATGAAACTGCGAAAATTGATTTTAAGGGCACTTCCGCTTATATATTTATTGGTCTGTTAATTTATTTAGCTTTATCGACCCCCATTCCCTTTATATACATTACTTATATACCTCAGGTATATAAGGGAGAGCTTTTGTACATAGAAATGTAACAAAATTCATTAAAGTATGATTTTAAGGGCACTTTCGCTTATATATTTATTGGTCTGTTAATTTATTTAGCTTTATCGACCCCCATTCCCTTTATATACATTACTTATATACCTCAGGTATATAAGGGAGAGCTTTTGTACATAGAAATGTAACAAAATTCAATAAACTATGATTTTAAGGGCACTTCCGCTTATATATTTATTGGTCTGTTAATTTATTTAGCTTTATCGACCCCATTCCCTTTATATACATTACTTATATACCTCAGGTATATAAGGGAGAGCTTTTGTACATAGAAATGTAACAAAATTCATTAAAGTATGATTTTAAGGGCACTTCCGCTTATATATTTATTGGTCTGTTAATTTATTTAGCTTTATCGACCCCCATTCCCTTTATATACATTACTTATATACTTCAGGTATATAAGGGAGCCCTTATGTACAAGGAAATGTAACAAAATTAATTTTATGAAACTGCGAAAATTGATTTTAAGGGCACTTCCGCTTATATATTTATTGGTCTGTTAATTTATTTAGCTTTATCGACCCCCATTCCCTTTATATACATTACTTATATACCTCAGGTATATAAGGGAGAGCTTTTGTACATAGAAATGTAACAAAATTCATTAAAGTATGATTTTAAGGGCACTTCCGCTTATATATTTATTGGTCTGTTAATTTATTTAGCTTCATCGACCCCTATTCCCTTTATATACATTACTTATATACCTCAGGTATATAAGGCTTTTGTACATAGAAATGTAACAAAATTCATTAAAGTATGATTTTAAGGGCACTTCCGCTTATATATTTATTGGTCTGTTAATTTATTTAGCTTTATCGACCCCCATTCCCTTTATATACATTACTTATATACTTCAGGTATATAAGGGAGCCCTTATGTACAAGGAAATGTAACAAAATTAATTTTATGAAACTGCGAAAATTGATTTTAAGGGCACTTCCGCTTATATATTTATTGGTCTGTTAATTTATTTAGCTTTATCGAGCCCCATTCCCTTTATATACATTACTTATATACCTCAGGTATATAAGGGAGAGCTTTTGTACATAGAAATGTAACAAAATTCATTAAAGTATGATTTTAAGGGCACTTCCGCTTATATATTTATTGGTCTGTTAATTTATTTAGCTTTATCGACCCCCATTCCCTTTATATACATTACTTATATACTTCAGGTATATAAGGGAGAGCTTTTGTACATAGAAATGTAACAAAATTCATTAAAGTATGGTTTTAAGGGCACTTCCGCTTATATGTTTATTGGTCTGTTAATTTATTTAGCTTTATCGACCCCCATTCCTTTTATATACTTTACTTATATAACTCAGGTATATAAGGGAGAGCTTTTGTACATAGAAATGTAACAAAATTCATTAAAGTATGATTTTAAGGGCACTTCCGCTTATATATTTATTGGTCTGTTAATTTATTTAGCTTTATCGACCCCCATTCCATTTATATACATTACTTATATACCTCAGGTATATAAGGGAGAGCTTTTGTACATAGAAATGTAACAAAATTCATTAAAGTATGGTTTTAAGGGCACTTCCGCTTATATGTTTATTGGTCTGTTAATTTATTTAGCTTTATCGACCCCCATTCCCTTTATATACTTTACTTATATAACTCAGGTATATAAGGGAGAGCTTTTGTACATAGAAATGTAACAAAATTCATTAAAGTATGATTTTAAGGGCACTTCCGCTTATATATTTATTGGTCTGTTAATTTATTTAGCTTTATCGACCCCCATTCCCTTTATATACATTACTTATATACTTCAGGTATATAAGGGAGCCCTTATGTACAAGGAAATGTAACAAAATTAATTTTATGAAACTGCGAAAATTGATTTTAAGGGCACTTCCGCTTATATATTTATTGGTCTGTTAATTTATTTAGCTTTATCGACCCCCATTCCCTTTATATACATTACTTATATACCTCAGGTATATAAGGGAGAGCTTTTGTACATAGAAATGTAACAAAATTCATTAAAGTATGGTTTTAAGGGCACTTCCGCTTATATGTTTATTGGTCTGTTAATTTATTTAGCTTTATCGACCCCCATTCCCTTTATATACTTTACTTATATAACTCAGGTATATAAGGGAGAGCTTTTGTACATAGAAATGTAACAAAATTCATTAAAGTATGATTTTAAGGGCACTTCCGCTTATATATTTATTGGTCTGTTAATTTATTTAGCTTTATCGACCCCCATTCCATTTATATACATTACTTATATACCTCAGGTATATAAGGGAGAGCTTTTGTACATAGAAATGTAACAAAATTCATTAAAGTATGATTTTAAGGGCACTTCCGCTTATATATTTATTGGTCTGTTAATTTATTTAGCTTTATCGACCCCCATTCCCTTTATATACATTACTTATATACTTCAGGTATATAAGGGAGCCCTTATGTACAAGGAAATGTAACAAAATTAATTTTATGAAACTGCGAAAATTGATTTTAAGGGCACTTCCGCTTATATATTTATTGGTCTGTTAATTTATTTAGCTTTATCGACCCCCATTCCCTTTATATACATTACTTATATACCTCAGGTATATAAGGGAGAGCTTTTGTACATAGAAATGTAACAAAATTCATTAAAGTATGATTTTAAGGGCACTTCCGCTTATATATTTATTGGTCTGTTAATTTATTTAGCTTTATCGACCCCCATTCCCTTTATATACATTACTTATATACCTCAGGTATATAAGGGAGAGCTTTTGTACATAGAAATGTAACAAAATTCATTAAAGTATGATTTTAAGGGCACTTCCGCTTATATATTTATTGGTCTGTTAATTTATTTAGCTTTATCGACCCCCATTCCCTTTATATACATTACTTATATACCTCAGGTATATAAGGGAGAGCTTTTGTACATAGAAATGTAACAAAATTCATTAAAGTATGATTTTAAGGGCACTTCCGCTTATATATTTATTGGTCTGTTAATTTATTTAGCTTTATCGACCCCCATTCCCTTTATATACATTACTTATATACGTCAGGTATATAAGGGAGAGCTTTTGTACATAGAAATGTAACAAAATTCATTAAAGTATGATTTTAAGGGCACTTCCGCTTATATATTTATTGGTCTGTTAATTTATTTAGCTTTATCGACCCCCATTCCCTTTATATACATTACTTATATACTTCAGGTATATAAGGGAGCCCTTATGTACAAGGAAATGTAACAAAATTAATTTTATGAAACTGCGAAAATTGATTTTAAGGGCACTTCCGCTTATATATTTATTGGTCTGTTAATTTATTTAGCTTTATCGACCCCCATTCCCTTTATATACATTACTTATATACCTCAGGTATATAAGGGAGAGCTTTTGTACATAGAAATGTAACAAAATTCATTAAAGTATGATTTTAAGGGCACTTCCGCTTATATATTTATTGGTCTGTTAATTTATTTAGCTTTATCGACCCCCATTCCCTTTATATACATTACTTATATACTTCAGGTATATAAGGGAGCCCTTATGTACAAGGAAATGTAACAAAATTAATTTTATGAAACTGCGAAAATTGATTTTAAGGGCACTTCCGCTTATATATTTATTGGTCTGTTAATTTATTTAGCTTTATCGACCCCCATTCCCTTTATATACATTACTTATATACCTCAGGTATATAAGGGAGAGCTTTTGTACATAGAAATGTAACAAAATTCATTAAAGTATGATTTTAAGGGCACTTCCGCTTATATATTTATTGGTCTGTTAATTTATTTAGCTTTATCGACCCCCATTCCCTTTATATACATTACTTATATACTTCAGGTATATAAGGGAGCCCTTATGTACAAGGAAATGTAACAAAATTAATTTTATGAAACTGCGAAAATTGATTTTAAGGGCACTTCCGCTTATATATTTATTGGTCTGTTAATTTATTTAGCTTTATCGACCCCCATTCCCTTTATATACATTACTTATATACCTCAGGTATATAAGGGAGAGCTTTTGTACATAGAAATGTAACAAAATTCATTAAAGTATGATTTTAAGGGCACTTTCGCTTATATATTTATTGGTCTGTTAATTTATTTAGCTTTATCGACCCCCATTCCCTTTATATACATTACTTATATACCTCAGGTATATAAGGGAGAGCTTTTGTACATAGAAATGTAACAAAATTCAATAAACTATGATTTTAAGGGCACTTCCGCTTATATATTTATTGGTCTGTTAATTTATTTAGCTTTATCGACCCCCATTCCCTTTATATACATTACTTATATACCTCAGGTATATAAGGGAGAGCTTTTGTACATAGAAATGTAACAAAATTCATTAAAGTATGATTTTAAGGGCACTTCCGCTTATATATTTATTGGTCTGTTAATTTATTTAGCTTTATCGACCCCCATTCCCTTTATATACATTACTTATATACTTCAGGTATATAAGGGAGCCCTTATGTACAAGGAAATGTAACAAAATTAATTTTATGAAACTGCGAAAATTGATTTTAAGGGCACTTCCGCTTATATATTTATTGGTCTGTTAATTTATTTAGCTTTATCGACCCCCATTCCCTTTATATACATTACTTATATACCTCAGGTATATAAGGGAGAGCTTTTGTACATAGAAATGTAACAAAATTCATTAAAGTATGATTTTAAGGGCACTTCCGCTTATATATTTATTGGTCTGTTAATTTATTTAGCTTTATCGACCCCTATTCCCTTTATATACATTACTTATATACCTCAGGTATATAAGGGAGAGCTTTTGTACATAGAAATGTAACAAAATTCATTAAAGTATGATTTTAAGGGCACTTCCGCTTATATATTTATTGGTCTGTTAATTTATTTAGCTTTATCGACCCCCATTCCCTTTATATACATTACTTATATACTTCAGGTATATAAGGGAGCCCTTATGTACAAGGAAATGTAACAAAATTAATTTTATGAAACTGCGAAAATTGATTTTAAGGGCACTTCCGCTTATATATTTATTGGTCTGTTAATTTATTTAGCTTTATCGACCCCCATTCCCTTTATATACATTACTTATATACCTCAGGTATATAAGGGAGAGCTTTTGTACATAGAAATGTAACAAAATTCATTAAAGTATGATTTTAAGGGCACTTCCGCTTATATATTTATGGGTCTGTTAATTTATTTAGCTTTATCGACCCCCATTCCCTTTATATACATTACTTATATACCTCAGGTATATAAGGGAGAGCTTTTGTACATAGAAATGTAACAAAATTCATTAAAGTATGATTTTAAGGGCACTTCCGCTTATATATTTATTGGTCTGTTAATTTATTTAGCTTTATCGACCCCCATTCCCTTTATATACATTACTTATATACCTCAGGTATATAAGGGAGAGCTTTTGTACATAGAAATGTAACAAAATTCATTAAAGTATGATTTTAAGGGCACTTCCGCTTATATATTTATTGGTCTGTTAATTTATTTTGCTTTATCGACCCCCATTCCCTTTATACACATTACTTATATACTTCAGGTATATAAGGGAGCCCTTATGTACAAGGAAATGTAACAAAATTAATTTTATGAAACTGCGAAAATTGATTTTAAGGGCACTTCCGCTTATATATTTATTGGTCTGTTAATTTATTTAGCTTTATCGACCCCCATTCCCTTTATATACATTACTTATATACCTCAGGTATATAAGGGAGAGCTTTTGTACATAGAAATGTAACAAAATTCATTAAAGTATGATTTTAAGGGCACTTCCGCTTATATATTTATTGGTCTGTTAATTTATTTAGCTTTATCGACCCCCATTCCCTTTATATACATTACTTATATACTTCAGGTATATAAGGGAGAGCTTTTGTACATAGAAATGTAACAAAATTCATTAAAGTATGATTTTAAGGGCACTTCCGCTTATATATTTATTGGTCTGTTAATTTATTTAGCTTTATCGACCCCCATTCCCTTTATATACATTACTTATATACCTCAGGTATATAAGGGAGAGCTTTTGTACATAGAAATGTAACAAAATTCATTAAAGTATGATTTTAAGGGCACTTCCGCTTATATATTTATTGGTCTGTTAATTTATTTAGCTTTATCGACCCCCATTCCCTTTATATACATTACTTATATACCTCAGGTATATAAGGGAGAGCTTTTGTACATAGAAATGTAACAAAATTCATTAAAGTATGATTTTAAGGGCACTTCCGCTTATATATTTATTGGTCTGTTAATTTATTTAGCTTTATCGACCCCCATTCCCTTTATATACATTACTTATATACCTCAGGTATATAAGGGAGAGCTTTTGTACATAGAAATGTAACAAAATTCATTAAAGTATGATTTTAAGGGCACTTCCGCTTATATATTTATTGGTCTGTTAAATTATTTCGCTTTATCGACCCCCATTCCCTTTATATACATTACTTATATACCTCAGGTATATAAGGGAGTGCTTTTGTACATAGAAATGTAACAAAATTCATTAAAGTATGATTTTAAGGGCACTTCCGCTTATATATTTATTGGTCTGTTAATTTATTTAGCTTTATCGACCCCCATTCCCTTTATATACATTACTTATATACCTCAGGTATATAAGGGAGAGCTTTTGTACATAGAAATGTAACAAAATTCATTAAAGTATGATTTTAAGGGCACTTCCGCTTATATATTTATGGGTCTGTTAATTTATTTAGCTTTATCGACCCCCATTCCCTTTATATACATTACTTATATACTTCAGGTATATAAGGGAGCCCTTATGTACAAGGTAATGTAACAAAATTAATTTTATGAAACTGCGAAAATTGATTTTAAGGGCACTTCCGCTTATATATTTATTGGTCTGTTAATTTATTTAGCTTTATCGACCCCCATTCCCTTTATATACATTACTTATATACGTCAGGTATATAAGGGAGAGCTTTTGTACATAGAAATGTAACAAAATTCATTAAAGTATGATTTTAAGGGCACTTCCGCTTATATATTTATTGGTCTGTTAATTTATTTAGCTTTATCGACCCCCATTCCCTTTATATACATTACTTATATACCTCAGGTATATAAGGGAGAGCTTTTGTACATAGAAATGTAACAAAATTCATTAAAGTATGATTTTAAGGGCACTTCCGCTTATATATTTATTGGTCTGTTAATTTATTTAGCTTTATCGACCCCCATTCCCTTTATATACATTACTTATATACCTCAGGTATATAAGGGAGAGCTTTTGTACATAGAAATGTAACAAAATTCATTAAAGTATGATTTTAAGGGCACTTCCGCTTATATATTTATTGGTCTGTTAATTTATTTAGCTTTATCGACCCCCATTCCCTTTATATACATTACTTATATACCTCAGGTATATAAGGGAGAGCTTTTGTACATAGAAATGTAACAAAATTCATTAAAGTATGGTTTTAAGGGCACTTCCGCTTATATGTTTATTGGTCTGTTAATTTATTTAGCTTTATCGACCCCCATTCCCTTTATATACATTACTTATATACTTCAGGTATATAAGGGAGCCCTTATGTACAAGGAAATGTAACAAAATTAATTTTATGAAACTGCGAAAATTGATTTTAAGGGCACTTCCGCTTATATATTTATTGGTCTGTTAATTTATTTAGCTTTATCGACCCCCATTCCCTTTATATACATTACTTATATACCTCAGGTATATAAGGGAGAGCTTTTGTACATAGAAATGTAACAAAATTCATTAAAGTATGATTTTAAGGGCACTTCCGCTTATATATTTATTGGTCTGTTAATTTATTTAGCTTTATCGACTCCCATTCCCTTTATATACATTACTTATATACTTCAGGTATATAAGGGAGCCCTTATGTACAAGGAAATGTAACAAAATTAATTTTATGAAACTGCGAAAATTGATTTTAAGGGCACTTCCGCTTATATATTTATTGGTCTGTTAATTTATTTAGCTTTATCGACCCCCATTCCCTTTATATACATTACTTATATACCTCAGGTATATAATGGAGAGCTTTTGTACATAGAAATGTAACAAAATTCATTAAAGTATGATTTTAAGGGCACTTCCGCTTATATATTTATTGGTCTGTTAATTTATTTAGCTTTATCGACCCCCATTCCCTTTATATACATTACTTATATACCTCAGGTATATAAGGGAGAGCTTTTGTACATAGAAATGTAACAAAATTCATTAAAGTATGATTTTAAGGGCACTTCCGCTTATATATTTATTGGTCTGTTAATTTATTTAGCTTTATCGACCCCCATTCCCTTTATATACATTACTTATATACCTCAGGTATATAAGGGAGAGCTTTTGTACATAGAAATGTAACAAAATTCATTAAAGTATGGTTTTAAGGGCACTTCCGCTTATATGTTTATTGGTCTGTTAATTTATTTAGCTTTATCGACCCCCATTCCCTTTATATACTTTACTTATATACCTCAGGTATATAAGGGAGAGCTTTTGTACATAGAAATGTAACAAAATTCATTAAAGTATGATTTTAAGGGCACTTCCGCTTATATATTTATTGGTCTGTTAATTTATTTAGCTTTATCGACCCCCATTCCATTTATATACATTACTTATATACCTCAGGTATATAAGGGAGAGCTTTTGTACATAGAAATGTAACAAAATTCATTAAAGTATGATTTTAAGGGCACTTCCGCTTATATATTTATTGGTCTGTTAATTTATTTAGCTTTATCGACTCCCATTCCCTTTATATACATTACTTATATACTTCAGGTATATAAGGGAGCCCTTATGTACAAGGAAATGTAACAAAATTAATTTTATGAAACTGCGAAAATTGATTTTAAGGGCACTTCCGCTTATATATTTATTGGTCTGTTAATTTATTTAGCTTTATCGACCCCCATTCCCTTTATATACATTACTTATATACCTCAGGTATATAATAGAGAGCTTTTGTACATAGAAATGTAACAAAATTCATTAAAGTATGATTTTAAGGGCACTTCCGCTTATATATTTATTGGTCTGTTAATTTATTTAGCTTTATCGACCCCCATTCCCTTTATATACATTACTTATATACCTCAGGTATATAAGGGAGAGCTTTTGTACATAGAAATGTAACAAAATTCATTAAAGTATGATTTTAAGGGCACTTCCGCTTATATATTTATTGGTCTGTTAATTTATTTAGCTTTATCGACCCCCATTCCCTTTATATACATTACTTATATACCTCAGGTATATAAGGGAGAGCTTTTGTACATAGAAATGTAACAAAATTCATTAAAGTATGATTTTAAGGGCACTTCCGCTTATATATTTATTGGTCTGTTAATTTATTTAGCTTTATCGACCCCCATTCCCTTTATATACATTACTTATATACTTCAGGTATATAAGGGAGCCCTTATGTACAAGGAAATGTAACAAAATTAATTTTATGAAACTGCGAAAATTGATTTTAAGGGCACTTCCGCTTATATATTTATTGGTCTGTTAATTTATTTAGCTTTATCGACCCCCATTCCCTTTATATACATTACTTATATACTTCAGGTATATAAGGGAGCCCTTATGTACAAGGAAATGTAACAAAATTAATTTTATGAAACTGCGAAAATTGATTTTAAGGGCACTTCCGCTTATATATTTATTGGTCTGTTAATTTATTTAGCTTTATCGACCCCCATTCCCTTTATATACATTACTTATATACCTCAGGTATATAAGGGAGAGCTTTTGTACATAGAAATGTAACAAAATTCATTAAAGTATGATTTTAAGGGCACTTCCGCTTATATATTTATGGGTCTGTTAATTTATTTAGCTTTATCGACCCCCATTCCCTTTATATACATTACTTATATACCTCAGGTATATAAGGGAGAGCTTTTGTACATAGAAATGTAACAAAATTCATTAAAGTATGATTTTAAGGGCACTTCCGCTTATATATTTATTGGTCTGTTAATTTATTTAGCTTTATCGACCCCCATTCCCTTTATATACATTACTTATATACCTCAGGTATATAAGGGAGAGCTTTTGTACATAGAAATGTAACAAAATTCATTAAAGTATGATTTTAAGGGCACTTCCGCTTATATATTTATTGGTCTGTTAATTTATTTTGCTTTATCGACCCCCATTCACTTTATATACATTACTTATATACTTCAGGTATATAAGGGAGCCCTTATGTACAAGGAAATGTAACAAAATTAATTTTATGAAACTGCGAAAATTGATTTTAAGGGCACTTCCGCTTATATATTTATTGGTCTGTTAATTTATTTAGCTTTATCGACCCCCATTCCCTTTATATACATTACTTATATACCTCAGGTATATAAGGGAGAGCTTTTGTACATAGAAATGTAACAAAATTCATTAAAGTATGATTTTAAGGGCACTTCCGCTTATATATTTATTGGTCTGTTAATTTATTTAGCTTTATCGACCCCCATTCCCTTTATATACATTACTTATATACCTCAGGTATATAAGGGAGAGCTTTTGTACATAGAAATGTAACAAAATTCATTAAAGTATGATTTTAAGGGCACTTCCGCTTATATATTTATTGGTCTGTTAATTTATTTAGCTTTATCGACCCCCATTCCCTTTATATACATTACTTATATACCTCAGGTATATAAGGGAGAGCTTTTGTACATAGAAATGTAACAAAATTCATTAAAGTATGATTTTAAGGGCACTTCCGCTTATATATTTATTGGTCTGTTAATTTATTTAGCTTTATCGACCCCCATTCCCTTTATATACATTACTTATATACCTCAGGTATATAAGGGAGAGCTTTTGTACATAGAAATGTAACAAAATTCATTAAAGTATGATTTTAAGGGCACTTCCGCTTATATATTTATTGGTCTGTTAATTTATTTAGCTTTATCGACCCCCATTCCCTTTATATACATTACTTATATACCTCAGGTATATAAGGGAGAGCTTTTGTACATAGAAATGTAACAAAATTCATTAAAGTATGATTTTAAGGGCACTTCCGCTTATATATTTATTGGTTTGTTAATTTATTTCGCTTTATCGACCCCCATTCCCTTTATATACATTACTTATATACCTCAGGTATATAAGGGAGTGCTTTTGTACATAGAAATGTAACAAAATTCATTAAAGTATGATTTTAAGGGCACTTCCGCTTATATATTTATTGGTCTGTTAATTTATTTAGCTTTATCGACCCCCATTCCCTTTATATACATTACTTATATACCTCAGGTATATAAGGGAGAGCTTTTGTACATAGAAATGTAACAAAATTCATTAAAGTATGATTTTAAGGGCACTTCCGCTTATATATTTATGGGTCTGTTAATTTATTTAGCTTTATCGACCCCCATTCCCTTTATATACATTACTTATATACTTCAGGTATATAAGGGAGCCCTTATGTACAGGGAAATGTAACAAAATTAATTTTATGAAACTGCGAAAATTGATTTTAAGGGCACTTCCGCTTATATATTTATTGGTCTGTTAATTTATTTAGCTTTATCGACCCCCATTCCCTTTATATACATTACTTATATACCTCAGGTATATAATAGAGAGCTTTTGTACATAGAAATGTAACAAAATTCATTAAAGTATGATTTTAAGGGCACTTCCGCTTATATATTTATTGGTCTGTTAATTTATTTAGCTTTATCGACCCCCATTCCCTTTATATACATTACTTATATACCTCAGGTATATAAGGGAGAGCTTTTGTACATAGAAATGTAACAAAATTCATTAAAGTATGATTTTAAGGGCACTTCCGCTTATATATTTATTGGTCTGTTAATTTATTTAGCTTTATCGACCCCCATTCCCTTTATATACATTACTTATATACCTCAGGTATATAAGGGAGAGCTTTTGTACATAGAAATGTAACAAAATTCATTAAAGTATGATTTTAAGGGCACTTCCGCTTATATATTTATTGGTCTGTTAATTTATTTAGCTTTATCGACCCCCATTCCCTTTATATACATTACTTATATACTTCAGGTATA
This sequence comes from Thereva nobilitata, assembly GCA_963855945.1. Lineage (NCBI taxonomy): Eukaryota > Metazoa > Arthropoda > Insecta > Diptera > Therevidae > Thereva > Thereva nobilitata. The sequence goes on along the minus strand of OY979698.1, from coordinate 109,559,102 downwards.
TAAGGGAGCCCTTATGTACAAGGAAATGTAACAAAATTAATTTTATGAAACTGCGAAAATTGATTTTAAGGGCACTTCCGCTTATATATTTATTGGTCTGTTAATTTATTTAGCTTTATCGACCCCCATTCCCTTTATATACATTACTTATATACTTCAGGTATATAAGGGAGCCCTTATGTACAAGGAAATGTAACAAAATTAATTTTATGAAACTGCGAAAATTGATTTTAAGGGCACTTCCGCTTATATATTTATTGGTCTGTTAATTTATTTAGCTTTATCGACCCCCATTCCCTTTATATACATTACTTATATACCTCAGGTATATAAGGGAGAGCTTTTGTACATAGAAATGTAACAAAATTCATTAAAGTATGATTTTAAGGGCACTTCCGCTTATATATTTATGGGTCTGTTAATTTATTTAGCTTTATCGACCCCCATTCCCTTTATATACATTACTTATATACCTCAGGTACATAAGGGAGAGCTTTTGTACATAGAAATGTAACAAAATTCATTAAAGTATGATTTTAAGGGCACTTCCGCTTATATATTTATTGGTCTGTTAATTTATTTAGCTTTATCGACCCCCATTCCCTTTATATACATTACTTATATACCTCAGGTATATAAGGGAGAGCTTTTGTACATAGAAATGTAACAAAATTCATTAAAGTATGATTTTAAGGGCACTTCCGCTTATATATTTATTGGTCTGTTAATTTATTTAGCTTTATCGACCCCCATTCCCTTTATATACATTACTTATATACTTCAGGTATATAAGGGAGCCCTTATGTACAAGGAAATGTAACAAAATTAATTTTATGAAACTGCGAAAATTGATTTTAAGGGCACTTCCGCTTATATATTTATTGGTCTGTTAATTTATTTAGCTTTATCGACCCCCATTCCCTTTATATACATTACTTATATACCTCAGGTACATAAGGGAGAGCTTTTGTACATAGAAATGTAACAAAATTCATTAAAGTATGATTTTAAGGGCACTTCCGCTTATATATTTATTGGTCTGTTAATTTATTTAGCTTTATCGACCCCCATTCCCTTTATATACATTACTTATATACCTCAGGTATATAAGGGAGAGCTTTTGTACATAGAAATGTAACAAAATTCATTAAAGTATGATTTTAAGGGCACTTCCGCTTATATATTTATTGGTCTGTTAATTTATTTAGCTTTATCGACCCCCCTTTCCCTTTATATACATTACTTATATACTTCAGGTATATAAGGGAGCCCTTATGTACAAGGAAATGTAACAAAATTAATTTTATGAAACTGCGAAAATTGATTTTAAGGGCACTTCCGCTTATATATTTATTGGTCCGTTAATTTATTTAGCTTTATCGACCCCCATTCCCTTTATATACATTACTTATATACCTCAGGTATATAAGGGAGAGCTTTTGTACATAGAAATGTAACAAAATTCATTAAAGTATGATTTTAAGGGCACTTCCGCTTATATATTTATTGGTCTGTTAATTTATTTAGCTTTATCGACCCCCATTCCCTTTATATACATTACTTATATACCTCAGGTATATAAGGGAGAGCTTTTGTACATAGAAATGTAACAAAATTCATTAAAGTATGATTTTAAGGGCACTTCCGCTTATATATTTATTGGTCTGTTAATTTATTTCGCTTTATCGACCCCCATTCCCTTTATATACATTACTTATATACCTCAGGTATATAAGGGAGTGCTTTTGTACATAGAAATGTAACAAAATTCATTAAAGTATGATTTTAAGGGCACTTCCGCTTATATATTTATTGGTCTGTTAATTTATTTAGCTTTATCGACCCCCATTCCCTTTATATACATTACTTATATACCTCAGGTATATAAGGGAGAGCTTTTGTACATAGAAATGTAACAAAATTCATTAAAGTATGATTTTAAGGGCACTTCCGCTTATATATTTATGGGTCTGTTAATTTATTTAGCTTTATCGACCCCCATTCCCTTTATATACATTACTTATATACTTCAGGTATATAAGGGAGCCCTTATGTACAAGGAAATGTAACAAAATTAATTTTATGAAACTGCGAAAATTGATTTTAAGGGCACTTCCGCTTATATATTTATTGGTCTGTTAATTTATTTAGCTTTATCGACCCCCATTCCCTTTATATACATTACTTATATACGTCAGGTATATAAGGGAGAGCTTTTGTACATAGAAATGTAACAAAATTCATTAAAGTATGATTTTAAGGGCACTTCCGCTTATATATTTATTGGTCTGTTAATTTATTTAGCTTTATCGACCCCCATTCCCTTTATATACATTACTTATATACCTCAGGTATATAAGGGAGAGCTTTTGTACATAGAAATGTAACAAAATTCATTAAAGTATGATTTTAAGGGCACTTCCGCTTATATATTTATTGGTCTGTTAATTTATTTAGCTTTATCGACCCCCATTCCCTTTATATACATTACTTATATACCTCAGGTATATAAGGGAGAGCTTTTGTACATAGAAATGTAACAAAATTCATTAAAGTATGGTTTTAAGGGCACTTCCGCTTATATGTTTATTGGTCTGTTAATTTATTTAGCTTTATCGACCCCCATTCCCTTTATATACTTTACTTATATACCTCAGGTATATAAGGGAGAGCTTTTGTACATAGAAATGTAACAAAATTCATTAAAGTATGATTTTAAGGGCACTTCCGCTTATATATTTATTGGTCTGTTAATTGATTTAGCTTTATCGACCCCCATTCCATTTATATACATTACTTATATACCTCAGGTATATAAGGGAGAGCTTTTGTACATAGAAATGTAACAAAATTCATTAAAGTATGATTTTAAGGGCACTTCCGCTTATATATTTATTGGTCTGTTAATTTAATTAGCTTTATCGACCCCCATTCCCTTTATATACATTACTTATATACTTCAGGTATATAAGGGAGCCCTTATGTACAAGGAAATGTAACAAAATTAATTTTATGAAACTGCGAAAATTGATTTTAAGGGCACTTCCGCTTATATATTTATTGGTCTGTTAATTTATTTAGCTTTATCGACCCCCATTCCCTTTATATACATTACTTATATACCTCAGGTATATAAGGGAGAGCTTTTGTACATAGAAATGTAACAAAATTCATTAAAGTATGATTTTAAGGGCACTTCCGCTTATATATTTATTGGTCTGTTAATTTATTTAGCTTTATCGACCCCCATTCCCTTTATATACATTACTTATATACCTCAGGTATATAAGGGAGAGCTTTTGTACATAGAAATGTAACAAAATTCATTAAAGTATGATTTTAAGGGCACTTCCGCTTATATATTTATTGGTCTGTTAATTTATTTAGCTTTATCGACCCCCATTCCCTTTATATACATTACTTATATACCTCAGGTATATAAGGGAGAGCTTTTGTACATAGAAATGTAACAAAATTCATTAAAGTATGATTTTAAGGGCACTTCCGCTTATATATTTATTGGTCTGTTAATTTATTTAGCTTTATCGACCCCCATTCCCTTTATATACATTACTTATATACTTCAGGTATATAAGGGAGCCCTTATGTACAAGGAAATGTAACAAAATTAATTTTATGAAACTGCGAAAATTGATTTTAAGGGCACTTGCGCTTATATATTTATTGGTCTGTTAATTTATTTAGCTTTACCGACCCCCATTCCCTTTATATACATTACTTATATACTTCAGGTATATAAGGGAGCCCTTATGTACAAGGAAATGTAACAAAATTAATTTTATGAAACTGCGAAAATTGATTTTAAGGGCACTTCCGCTTATATATTTATTGGTCTGTTAATTTATTTAGCTTTATCGACCCCCATTCCCTTTATATACATTACTTATATACCTCAGGTATATAAGGGAGAGCTTTTGTACATAGAAATGTAACAAAATTCATTAAAGTATGATTTTAAGGGCACTTCCGCTTATATATTTATGGGTCTGTTAATTTATTTAGCTTTATCGACCCCCATTCCCTTTATATACATTACTTATATACCTCAGGTATATAAGGGAGAGCTTTTGTACATAGAAATGTAACAAAATTCATTAAAGTATGATTTTAAGGGCACTTCCGCTTATATATTTATTGGTCTGTTAATTTATTTAGCTTTATCGACCCCCATTCCCTTTATATACATTACTTATATACCTCAGGTATATAAGGGAGAGCTTTTGTACATAGAAATGTAACAAAATTCATTAAAGTATGATTTTAAGGGCACTTCCGCTTATATATTTATTGGTCTGTTAATTTATTTTGCTTTATCGAACCCCATTCTCTTTATATACATTACTTATATACTTCAGGTATATAAGGGAGCCCTTATGTACAAGGAAATGTAACAAAATTAATTTTATGAAACTGCGAAAATTGATTTTAAGGGCACTTCCGCTTATATATTTATTGGTCTGTTAATTTATTTAGCTTTATCGACCCCCATTCCCTTTATATACATTACTTATATACCTCAGGTATATAAGGGAGAGCTTTTGTACATAGAAATGTAACAAAATTCATTAAAGTATGATTTTAAGGGCACTTCCGCTTATATATTTATTGGTCTGTTAATTTATTTAGCTTTATCGACCCCCATTCCCTTTATATACATTACTTATATACCTCAGGTATATAAGGGAGAGCTTTTGTACATAGAAATGTAACAAAATTCATTAAAGTATGATTTTAAGGGCACTTCCGCTTATATATTTATTGGTCTGTTAATTTATTTAGCTTTATCGACCCCCATTCCCTTTATATACATTACTTATATACCTCAGGTATATAAGGGAGAGCTTTTGTACATAGAAATGTAACAAAATTCATTAAAGTATGATTTTAAGGGCACTTCCGCTTATATATTTATTGGTCTGTTAATTTATTTAGCTTTATCGACCCCCATTCCCTTTATATACATTACTTATATACCTCAGGTATATAAGGGAGAGCTTTTGTACATAGAAATGTAACAAAATTCATTAAAGTATGATTTTAAGGGCACTTCCGCTTATATATTTATTGGTCTGTTAATTTATTTCGCTTTATCGACCCCCATTCCCTTTATATACATTACTTATATACCTCAGGTATATAAGGGAGTGCTTTTGTACATAGAAATGTAACAAAATTCATTAAAGTATGATTTTAAGGGCACTTCCGCTTATATATTTATTGGTCTGTTAATTTATTTAGCTTTATCGACCCCCATTCCCTTTATATACATTACTTATATACCTCAGGTATATAAGGGAGAGCTTTTGTACATAGAAATGTAACAAAATTCATTAAAGTATGATTTTAAGGGCACTTCCGCTTATATATTTATGGGTCTGTTAATTTATTTAGCTTTATCGACCCCCATTCCCTTTATATACATTACTTATATACTTCAGGTATATAAGGGAGCCCTTATGTACAAGGAAATGTAACAAAATTAATTTTATGAAACTGCGAAAATTGATTTTAAGGGCACTTCCGCTTATATATTTATTGGTCTGTTAATTTATTTAGCTTTATCGACCCCCATTCCCTTTATATACATTACTTATATACGTCAGGTATATAAGGGAGAGCTTTTGTACATAGAAATGTAACAAAATTCATTAAAGTATGATTTTAAGAGCACTTCCGCTTATATATTTATTGGTCTGTTAATTTATTTAGCTTTATCGACCCCCATTCCCTTTATATACATTACTTATATACCTCAGGTATATAAGGGAGAGCTTTTGTACATAGAAATGTAACAAAATTCATTAAAGTATGATTTTAAGGGCACTTCCGCTTATATATTTATTGGTCTGTTAATTTATTTAGCTTTATCGACCCCCATTCCCTTTATATACATTACTTATATACCTCAGGTATATAAGAGAGAGCTTTTGTACATAGAAATGTAACAAAATTCATTAAAGTATGATTTTAAGGGCACTTCCGCTTATATATTTATTGGTCTGTTAATTTATTTAGCTTTATCGACCCCCATTCCCTTTATATACATTACTTATATACCTCAGGTATATAAGGGAGAGCTTTTGTACATAGAAATGTAACAAAATTCATTAAAGTATGATTTTAAGGGCACTTCCGCTTATATATTTATGGGTCTGTTAATTTATTTAGCTTTATCGACCCCCATTCCCTTTATATACATTACTTATATACTTCAGGTATATAAGGGAGCCCTTATGTACAAGGAAATGTAACAAAATTAATTTTATGAAACTGCGAAAATTGATTTTAAGGGCACTTCCGCTTATATATTTATTGGTCTGTTAATTTATTTAGCTTTATCGACCCCCATTCCCTTTATATACATTACTTATATACTTCAGGTATATAAGGGAGCCCTTATGTACAAGGAAATGTAACAAAATTAATTTTATGAAACTGCGAAAATTGATTTTAAGGGCACTTCCGCTTATATATTTATTGGTCTGTTAATTTATTTAGCTTTATCGACCCCCATTCCCTTTATATACATTACTTATATACCTCAGGTATATAAGGGAGAGCTTTTGTACATAGAAATGTAACAAAATTCATTAAAGTATGATTTTAAGGGCACTTCCGCTTATATATTTATTGGTCTGTTAATTTATTTAGCTTTATCGACCCCCATTCCCTTTATATACATTACTTATATACTTCAGGTATATAAGGGAGCCCTTATGTACAAGGAAATGTAACAAAATTAATTTTATGAAACTGCGAAAATTGATTTTAAGGGCACTTCCGCTTATATATTTATTGGTCTGTTAATTTATTTAGCTTTATCGACCCCCATTCCCTTTATATACATTACTTATATACCTCAGGTATATAAGGGAGAGCTTTTGTACATAGAAATGTAACAAAATTCATTAAAGTATGATTTTAAGGGCACTTCCGCTTATATATTTATGGGTCTGTTAATTTATTTAGCTTTATCGACCCCCATTCCCTTTATATACATTACTTATATACTTCAGGTATATAAGGGAGCCCTTATGTACAAGGAAATGTAACAAAATTAATTTTATGAAACTGCGAAAATTGATTTTAAGGGCACTTCCGCTTATATATTTATTGGTCTGTTAATTTATTTAGCTTTATCGACCCCCATTCCCTTTATATACATTACTTATATACCTCAGGTATATAAGGGAGAGCTTTTGTACATAGAAATGTAACAAAATTCGATTAAAGTATGATTTTAAGGGCACTTCCGCTTATATATTTATTGGTCTGTTAATTTATTTAGCTTTATCGACCCCCATTCCCTTTATATACATTACTTATATACCTCAGGTATATAAGGGAGAGCTTTTGTACATAGAAATGTAACAAAATTCATTAAAGTATGATTTTAAGGGCACTTCCGCTTATATATTTATTGGTCTGTTAATTTATTTAGCTTTATCGACCCCCATTCCCTTTATATACATTACTTATATACCTCAGGTATATAAGGGAGAGCTTTTGTACATAGAAATGTAACAAAATTCATTAAAGTATGATTTTAAGGGCACTTCCGCTTATATATTTATTGGTCTGTTAATTTATTTAGCTTTATCGACCCCCATTCCCTTTATATACATTACTTATATACCTCAGGTATATAAGGGAGAGCTTTTGTACATAGAAATGTAACAAAATTCATTAAAGTATGAGTTTAAGGGCACTTCCGCTTATATATTTATGGGTCTGTTAATTTATTTAGCTTTATCGACCCCCATTCCCTTTATATACATTACTTATATACTTCAGGTATATAAGGGAGCCCTTATGTACAAGGAAATGTAACAAAATTAATTTTATGAAACTGCTAAAATTGATTTTAAGGGCACTTCCGCTTATATATTTATTGGTCTGTTAATTTATTTAGTTTATCGACCCCCATTCCCTTTATATACATTACTTATATACCTCAGGTATATAAGGGAGAGCTTTTGTACATAGAAATGTAACAAAATTCATTAAAGTATGATTTTAAGGGCACTTCCGCTTATATATTAATGGGTCTGTTAATTTATTTAGCTTTATCGACCCCCATTCCCTTTATATACATTACTTATATACTTCAGGTATATGTATAAGGGAGCCCTTATGTGCAAGGAAATGTAACAAAATTAATTTTATGAAACTGCGAAAATTGATTTTAACTGCACTTCCGCTTATATATTTATTGGTCTGTTAATTTATTTAGCTTTATCGACCCCCATTCCCTTTATATACATTACTTATATACCTCAGGTATATAAGGGAGAGCTTTTGTACATAGAAATGTAACAAAATTCATTAAAGTATGATTTTAAGGGCACTTCCGCTTATATATTTATTGGTCTGTTAATTTAGTTAGCTTTATAGACCCCCATTCCCTTTATATACATTACTTATATACCTCAGGTATATAAGGGAGAGCTTTTGTACATAGAAATGTAACAAAATTCATTAAAGTATGATTTTAAGGGCACTTCCGCTTATATATTTATTGGTCTGTTAATTTATTTAGCTTTATCGACCCCCATTCCCTTTATATACATTACTTATATACTTCAGGTATATAAGGGAGCCCTTATGTACAAGGAAATGTAACAAAATTAATTTTATGAAACTGCGAAAATTGATTTTAAGGGCACTTCCGCTTATATATTTATTGGTCTGTTAATTTATTTAGCTTTATCGACCCCCATTCCCTTTATATACATTACTTATATACTTCAGGTATATAAGGGAGCCCTTATGTACAAGGAAATGTAACAAAATTAATTTTATGAAACTGCGAAAATTGATTTTAAGGGCACTTCCGCTTATATATTTATTGGTCTGTTAATTTATTTAGCTTTATCGACCCCCATTCCTTTAATATACATTACTTATATACCTCAGGTATATAAGGGAGAGCTTTTGTACATAGAAATGTAACAAAATTCATTAAAGTATGATTTTAAGGGCACTTCCGCTTATATATTTATGGGTCTGTTAATTTATTTAGCTTTATCGACCCCCATTCCCTTTATATACATTACTTTTATACTTCAGGTATATAAGGGAGCCCTTATGTACAAGGAAATGTAACAAAATTAATTTTATGAAACTGCGAAAATTGATTTTAAGGGCACTTCCGCTTATATATTTATTGGTCTGTTAATTTATTTAGCTTTATCGACCCCCATTCCCTTTATATACATTACTTATATACCTCAGGTATATAAGGGAGAGCTTTTGTACATAGAAATGTAACAAAATTCATTAAAGTATGATTTTAAGGGCACTTCCGCTTATATATTTATTGGTCTGTTAATTTATTTAGCTTTATCGACCCCCATTCCCTTTATATACATTACTTATATACTTCAGGTATATAAGGGAGCCCTTATGTACAAGGAAATGTAACAAAATTAATTTTATGAAACTGCGAAAATTGATTTTAAGGGCACTTCCGCTTATATATTTATTGGTCTGTTAATTTATTTAGCTTTATCGACCCCCATTCCCTTTATATACATTACTTATATACCTCAGGTATATAAGGGAGAGCTTTTGTACATAGAAATGTAACAAAATTCATTAAAGTATGATTTTAAGGGCACTTCCGCTTATATATTTATTGGTCTGTTAATTTATTTAGCTTTATCGACCCCCATTCCCTTTATATACATTACTTATATACCTCAGGTATATAAGGGAGAGCTTTTGTACATAGAAATGTAACAAAATTCATTAAAGTATGATTTTAAGGGCACTTCCGCTTATATATTTATGGGTCTGTTAATTTATTTAGCTTTATCGACCCCCATTCCCTTTATATACATTACTTATATACTTCAGGTATATAAGGGAGCCCTTATGTACAAGGAAATGTAACAAAATTAATTTTATGAAACTGCGAAAATTGATTTTAAGGGCACTTCCGCTTATATATTTATTGGTCTGTTAATTTATTTAGCTTTATCGACCCCCATTCCCTTTATATACATTACTTATATACCTCAGGTATATAAGGGAGAGCTTTTGTACATAGAAATGTAACAAAATTCATTAAAGTATGATTTTAAGAGCACTTCCGCTTATATATTTATTGGTCTGTTAATTTATTTAGCTTTATCGACCCCCATTCCCTTTATATACATTACTTATATACCTCAGGTATATAAGGGAGAGCTTTTGTACATAGAAATGTAACAAAATTCATTAAAGTATGATTTTAAGGGTACTTCCGCTTATATATTTATTGGTCTGTTAATTTATTTAGCTTTATCGACCCCCATTCCCTTTATATACATTACTTATATACCTCAGGTATATAAGGGAGAGCTTTTGTACATAGAAATGTAACAAAATTCATTAAAGTATGATTTTAAGGGCACTTCCGCTTATATATTTATTGGTCTGTTAATTTATTTAGCTTTATCGACCCCCATTCCCTTTATATACATTACTTATATACCTCAGGTATATAAGGGAGAGCTTTTGTACATAGAAATGTAACAAAATTCATTAAAGTATGATTTTAAGGGCACTTCCGCTTATATATTTATTGGTCTGTTAATTTATTTAGCTTTATCGACCCCCATTCCCTTTATATACATTACTTATATACCTCAGGTATATAAGGGAGAGCTTTTGTACATAGAAATGTAACAAAATTCATTAAAGTATGAGTTTAAGGGCAATTCCGCTTATATATTTATGGGTCTGTTAATTTATTTAGCTTTATCGACCCCCATTCCCTTTATATACATTACTTATATACTTCAGGTATATAAGGGAGCCCTTATGTACAAGGAAATGTAACAAAATTAATTTTATGAAACTGCTAAAATTGATTTTAAGGGCACTTCCGCTTATATATTTATTGGTCTGTTAATTTATTTAGCTTTATCGACCCCCATTCCCTTTATATACATTACTTATATACCTCAGGTATATAAGGGAGAGCTTTTGTACATAGAAATGTAACAAAATTCATTAAAGTATGATTTTAAGGGCACTTCCGCTTATATATTTATGGGTCTGTTAATTTATTTAGCTTTATCGACCCCCATTCCCTTTATATACATTACTTATATACTTCAGGTATATAAGGGAGCCCTTATGTACAAGGAAATGTAACAAAATTAATTTTATGAAACTGCGAAAATTGATTTTAACTGCACTTCCGCTTATATATTTATTGGTCTGTTAATTTATTTAGCTTTATCGACCCCCATTCCCTTTATATACATTACTTATATACCTCAGGTATATAAGGGAGAGCTTTTGTACATAGAAATGTAACAAAATTCATTAAAGTATGATTTTAAGGGCACTTCCGCTTATATATTTATTGGTCTGTTAATTTATTTAGCTTTATCGACCCCCATTCCCTTTATATACATTACTTATATACTTCAGGTATATAAGGGAGCCTTTATGTACAAGGAAATGTAACAAAATTAATTTTATGAAACTGCGAAAATTGATTTTAAGGGCACTTCCGCTTATATATTTATTGGTCTGTTAATTTATTTAGCTTTATCGACCCCCATTCCTTTAATATACATTACTTATATACCTCAGGTATATAAGGGAGAGCTTTTGTACATAGAAATGTAACAAAATTCATTAAAGTATGATTTTAAGGGCACTTCCGCTTATATATTTATGGGTCTGTTAATTTATTTAGCTTTATCGACCCCCATTCCCTTTATATACATTACTTATATACTTCAGGTATATAAGGGAGCCTTTATGTACAAGGAAATGTAACAAAATTAATTTTATGAAACTGCGAAAATTGATTTTAAGGGCACTTCCGCTTATATATTTATTGGTCTGTTAATTTATTTAGCTTTATCGACCCCCATTCCCTTTATATACATTACTTATATACTTCAGGTATATAAGGGAGCCCTTATGTACAAGGAAATGTAACAAAATTAATTTTATGAAACTGCGAAAATTGATTTTAAGGGCATTTCCGCTTATATATTTATTGGTCTGTTAATTTATTTAGCTTTATCGACCCCCATTCCTTTAATATACATTACTTATATACCTCAGGTATATAAGGGAGAGCTTTTGTACATAGAAATGTAACAAAATTCATTAAAGTATGATTTTAAGGGCACTTCCGCTTATATATTTATGGGTCTGTTAATTTATTTAGCTTTATCGACCCCCATTCCCTTTATATACATTACTTTTATACTTCAGGTATATAAGGGAGCCCTTATGTACAAGGAAATGTAACAAAATTAATTTTATGAAACTGCGAAAATTGATTTTAAGGGCACTTCCGCTTATATATTTATTGGTCTGTTAATTTATTTAGCTTTATCGACCCCCATTCCCTTTATATACATTACTTATATACCTCAGGTATATAAGGGAGAGCTTTTGTACATAGAAATGTAACAAAATTCATTAAAGTATGATTTTAAGGGCACTTCCGCTTATATATTTATTGGTCTGTTAATTTATTTAGCTTTATCGACCCCCATTCCCTTTATATACATTACTTATATACTTCAGGTATATAAGGGAGCCCTTATGTACAAGGAAATGTAACAAAATTAATTTTATGAAACTGCGAAAATTGATTTTAAGGGCACTTCCGCTTATATATTTATTGGTCTGTTAATTTATTTAGCTTTATCGACCCCCATTCCCTTTATATACATTACTTATATACCTCAGGTATATAAGGGAGAGCTTTTGTACATAGAAATGTAACAAAATTCATTAAAGTATGATTTTAAGGGCACTTCCGCTTATATATTTATTGGTCTGTTAATTTATTTAGCTTTATCGACCCCCATTCCCTTTATATACATTACTTATATACCTCAGGTATATAAGGGAGAGCTTTTGTACATAGAAATGTAACAAAATTCATTAAAGTATGATTTTAAGGGCACTTCCGCTTATATATTTATTGGTCTGTTAATTTATTTAGCTTTATCGACCCCCATTCCCTTTATATACATTACTTATATACCTCAGGTATATAAGGGAGAGCTTTTGTACATAGAAATGTAACAAAATTCATTAAAGTATGATTTTAAGGGCACTTCCGCTTATATATTTATTGGTCTGTTAATTTATTTAGCTTTATCGACCCCCATTCCCTTTATATACATTACTTATATACCTCAGGTATATAAGGGAGAGCTTTTGTACATAGAAATGTAACAAAATTCATTAAAGTATGATTTTAAGGGCACTTCCGCTTATATATTTATTGGTCTGTTAATTTATTTAGCTTTATCGACCCCCATTCCCTTTATATACATTACTTATATACCTCAGGTATATAAGGGAGAGCTTTTGTACATAGAAATGTAACAAAATTCATTAAAGTATGATTTTAAGGGCACTTCCGCTTATATATTTATTGGTCTGTTAATTTATTTAGCTTTATCGACCCCCATTCCCTTTATATACATTACTTATATACCTCAGGTATATAAGGGAGAGCTTTTGTACATAGAAATGTAACAAAATTCATTAAAGTATGATTTTAAGGGCACTTCCGCTTATATATTTATTGGTCTGTTAATTTATTTAGCTTTATCGACCCCCATTCCCTTTATATACATTACTTATATACCTCAGGTATATAAGGGAGAGCTTTTGTACATAGAAATGTAACAAAATTCATTAAAGTATGATTTTAAGGGCACTTCCGCTTATATATTTATGGGTCTGTTAATTTATTTAGCTTTATCGACCCCCATTCCCTTTATATACATTACTTATATACTTCAGGTATATAAGGGAGCCCTTATGTACAAGGAAATGTAACAAAATTAATTTTATGAAACTGCGAAAATTGATTTTAAGGGCACTTCCGCTTATATATTTATTGGTCTGTTAATTTATTTAGCTTTATCGACCCCCATTCCCTTTATATACATTACTTATATACCTCAGGTGTATAAGGGAGAGCTTTTGTACATAGAAATGTAACAAAATTCATTAAAGTATGATTTTAAGGGCACTTCCGCTTATATATTTTTTGGTCTGTTAATTTATTTAGCTTTATCGACCCCCATTCCCTTTATATACATTACTTATATACCTCAGGTATATAAGGGAGAGCTTTTGTACATAGAAATGTAACAAAATTCATTAAAGTATGATTTTAAGGGCACTTCCGCTTATATATTTATTGGTCTGTTAATTTATTTAGCTTTATCGACCCCCATTCCCTTTATATACATTACTTATATACCTCAGGTATATAAGGGAGAGCTTTTGTACATAGAAATGTAACAAAATTCATTAAAGTATGATTTTAAGGGCACTTCCGCTTATATATTTATTGGTCTGTTAATTTATTTAGCTTTATCGACCCCCATTCCCTTTATATACATTACTTATATACCTCAGGTATATAAGGGAGAGCTTTTGTACATAGAAATGTAACAAAATTCATTAAAGTATGATTTTAAGGGCACTTCCGCTTATATATTTATTGGTCTGTTAATTTATTTAGCTTTATCGACCCCCATTCCCTTTATATACATTACTTATATACCTCAGGTATATAAGGGAGAGCTTTTGTACATAGAAATGTAACAAAATTCAGACCAATAAATATATAAGCGGAAGTGCCCTTAAAATCAATTTTCGCAGTTTCATAAAATTAATTTTGTTACATTTCCTTGTACATAAGGGCTCCCTTATATACCTGAAGTATATAAGTAATGTATATAAAGGGAATGGGGGTCGATAAAGCTAAATAAATTAACAGACCCATAAATATATAAGCGGAAGTGCCCTTAAAATCATACTTTAATGAATTTTGTTACATTTCTATGTACAAAAGCTCTCCCTTATATACCTGAGGTATATAAGTAATGTATATAAAGGGAATGGGGGTCGATAAAGCTAAATAAATTAACAGACCAATAAATATATAAGCGGAAGTGCCCTTAAAATCATACTTTAATGAATTTTGTTACATTTCTATGTACAAAAGCTCTCCCTTATATACCTGAGGTATATAAGTAATGTATATAAAGGGAATGGGGGTCGATAAAGCTAAATAAATTAACAGACCAATAAATATATAAGCGGAAGTGCCCTTAAAATCATACTTTAATGAATTTTGTTACATTTCTATGTACAAAAGCTCTCCCTTATATACCTGAGGTATATAAGTAATGTATATAAAGGGAATGGGGGTCGATAAAGCTAAATAAATTAACAGACCAATAAATATATAAGCGGAAGTGCCCTTAAAATCAATTTTCGCAGTTTCATAAAATTAATTTTGTTACATTTCCTTGTACATAAGGGCTCCCTTATATACCTGAAGTATATAAGTAATGTATATAAAGGGAATGGGGGTCGATAAAGCTAAATAAATTAACAGACCAATAAATATATAAGCGGAAGTGCCCTTAAAATCAATTTTCGCAGTTTCATAAAATTAATTTTGTTACATTTCCTTGTACATAAGGGCTCCCTTATATACCTGAAGTATATAAGTAATGTATATAAAGGGAATGGGGGTCGATAAAGCTAAATAAATTAACAGACCAATAAATATATAAGCGGAAGTGCCCTTAAAATCAATTTTCGCAGTTTCATAAAATTAATTTTGTTACATTTCCTTGTACATAAGGGCTCCCTTATATACCTGAAGTATATAAGTAATGTATATAAAGGGAATGGGGGTCGATAAAGCTAAATAAATTAACAGACCCATAAATATATAAGCGGAAGTGCCCTTAAAATCATACTTTAATGAATTTTGTTACATTTCTATGTACAAAAGCTCTCCCTTATATACCTGAGGTATATAAGTAATGTATATAAAGGGAATGGGGGTCGATAAAGCTAAATAAATTAACAGACCAATAAATATATAAGCGGAAGTGCCCTTAAAATCATACTTTAATGAATTTTGTTACATTTCTATGTACAAAAGCTCTCCCTTATATACCTGAGGTATATAAGTAATGTATATAAAGGGAATGGGGGTCGATAAAGCTAAATAAATTAACAGACCAATAAATATATAAGCGGAAGTGCCCTTAAAATCATACTTTAATGAATTTTGTTACATTTCTATGTACAAAAGCTCTCCCTTATATACCTGAGGTATATAAGTAATGTATATAAAGGGAATGGGGGTCGATAAAGCTAAATAAATTAACAGACCAATAAATATATAAGCGGAAGTGCCCTTAAAATCATACTTTAATGAATTTTGTTACATTTCTATGTACAAAAGCTCTCCCTTTATATACATTACTTATATACCTCAGGTATATAAGGGAGAGCTTTTGTACATAGAAATGTAACAAAATTCATTAAAGTATGATTTTAAGGGCACTTCCGCTTATATATTTATTGGTCTGTTAATTTATTTAGCTTTATCGACCCCCATTCCCTTTATATACATTACTTATATACCTCAGGTATATAAGGGAGAGCTTTTGTACATAGAAATGTAACAAAATTCATTAAAGTATGATTTTAAGGGCACTTCCGCTTATATATTTATTGGTCTGTTAATTTATTTAGCTTTATCGACCCCCATTCCCTTTATATACATTACTTATATACCTCAGGTATATAAGGGAGAGCTTTTGTACATAGAAATGTAACAAAATTCATTAAAGTATGATTTTAAGGGCACTTCCGCTTATATATTTATTGGTCTGTTAATTTATTTAGCTTTATCGACCCCCATTCCCTTTATATACATTACTTATATACCTCAGGTATATAAGGGAGAGCTTTTGTACATAGAAATGTAACAAAATTCATTAAAGTATGATTTTAAGGGCACTTCCGCTTATATATTTATGGGTCTGTTAATTTATTTAGCTTTATCGACCCCCATTCCCTTTATATACATTACTTATATACTTCAGGTATATAAGGGAGCCCTTATGTACAAGGAAATGTAACAAAATTAATTTTATGAAACTGCGAAAATTGATTTTAAGGGCACTTCCGCTTATATATTTATTGGTCTGTTAATTTATTTAGCTTTATCGACCCCCATTCCCTTTATATACATTACTTATATACTTCAGGTATATAAGGGAGCCCTTATGTACAAGGAAATGTAACAAAATTAATTTTATGAAACTGCGAAAATTGATTTTAAGGGCACTTCCGCTTATATATTTATTGGTCTGTTAATTTATTTAGCTTTATCGACCCCCATTCCCTTTATATACATTACTTATATACCTCAGGTATATAAGGGAGAGCTTTTGTACATAGAAATGTAACAAAATTCATTAAAGTATGATTTTAAGGGCACTTCCGCTTATATATTTATTGGTCTGTTAATTTATTTAGCTTTATCGACCCCCATTCCCTTTATATACATTACTTATATACCTCAGGTATATAAGGGAGAGCTTTTGTACATAGAAATGTAACAAAATTCATTAAAGTATGATTTTAAGGGCACTTCCGCTTATATATTTATGGGTCTGTTAATTTATTTAGCTTTATCGACCCCCATTCCCTTTATATACATTACTTATATACTTCAGGTATATAAGGGAGCCCTTATGTACAAGGAAATGTAACAAAATTAATTTTATGAAACTGCGAAAATTGATTTTAAGGGCACTTCCGCTTATATATTTATTGGTCTGTTAATTTATTTAGCTTTATCGACCCCCATTCCCTTTATATACATTACTTATATACTTCAGGTATATAAGGGAGCCCTTATGTACAAGGAAATGTAACAAAATTAATTTTATGAAACTGCGAAAATTGATTTTAAGGGCACTTCCGCTTATATATTTATTGGTCTGTTAATTTATTTAGCTTTATCGACCCCCATTCCCTTTATATACATTACTTATATACCTCAGGTATATAAGGGAGAGCTTTTGTACATAGAAATGTAACAAAATTCATTAAAGTATGATTTTAAGGGCACTTCCGCTTATATATTTATTGGTCTGTTAATTTATTTAGCTTTATCGACCCCCATTCCCTTTATATACATTACTTATATACCTCAGGTATATAAGGGAGAGCTTTTGTACATAGAAATGTAACAAAATTCATTAAAGTATGATTTTAAGGGCACTTCCGCTTATATATTTATTGGTCTGTTAATTTATTTAGCTTTATCGACCCCCATTCCCTTTATATACATTACTTATATACCTCAGGTATATAAGGGAGAGCTTTTGTACATAGAAATGTAACAAAATTCATTAAAGTATGATTTTAAGGGCACTTCCGCTTATATATTTATGGGTCTGTTAATTTATTTAGCTTTATCGACCCCCATTCCCTTTATATACATTACTTATATACTTCAGGTATATAAGGGAGCCCTTATGTACAAGGAAATGTAACAAAATTAATTTTATGAAACTGCGAAAATTGATTTTAAGGGCACTTCCGCTTATATATTTATTGGTCTGTTAATTTATTTAGCTTTATCGACCCCCATTCCCTTTATATACATTACTTATATACTTCAGGTATATAAGGGAGCCCTTATGTACAAGGAAATGTAACAAAATTAATTTTATGAAACTGCGAAAATTGATTTTAAGGGCACTTCCGCTTATATATTTATTGGTCTGTTAATTTATTTAGCTTTATCGACCCCCATTCCCTTTATATACATTACTTATATACTTCAGGTATATAAGGGAGCCCTTATGTACAAGGAAATGTAACAAAATTAATTTTATGAAACTGCGAAAATTGATTTTAAGGGCACTTCCGTTTATATATTTATTGGTCTGTTAATTTATTTAGATTTATCGACCCCCATTCCCTTTATATACATTACTTATATACTTCAGGTATATAAGGGAGCCCTTATGTACAAGGAAATGTAACAAAATTAATTTTATGAAACTGCGAAAATTGATTTTAAGGGCACTTCCGCTTATATATTTATTGGTCTGTTAATTTATTTAGCTTTATCGACCCCCATTCCCTTTATATACATTACTTATATACCTCAGGTATATAAGGGAGAGCTTTTGTACATAGAAATGTAACAAAATTCATTAAAGTATGATTTTAAGGGCACTTCCGCTTATATATTTATTGGTCTGTTAATTTATTTAGCTTTATCGACCCCCATTCCCTTTATATACATTACTTATATACCTCAGGTATATAAGGGAGAGCTTTTGTACATAGAAATGTAACAAAATTCATTAAAGTATGATTTTAAGGGCACTTCCGCTTATATATTTATTGGTCTGTTAATTTATTTAGCTTTATCTACCCCCATTCCCTTTATATACATTACTTATATACCTCAGGTATATAAGGGAGAGCTTTTGTACATAGAAATGTAACAAAATTCATTAAAGTATGATTTTAAGGGCACTTCCGCTTATATATTTATTGGTCTGTTAATTTATTTAGCTTTATCGACCCCCATTCCCTTTATATACATTACTTATATACCTCAGGTATATAAGGGAGAGCTTTTGTACATAGAAATGTAACAAAATTCATTAAAGTATGATTTTAAGGGCACTTCCGCTTATATATTTATTGGTCTGTTAATTTATTTAGCTTTATCGACCCCCATTCCCTTTATATACATTACTTATATACCTCAGGTATATAAGGGAGAGCTTTTGTACATAGAAATGTAACAAAATTCATTAAAGTATGATTTTAAGGGCACTTCCGCTTATATATTTATTGGTCTGTTAATTTATTTAGCTTTATCGACCCCCATTCCCTTTATATACATTACTTATATACCTCAGGTATATAAGGGAGAGCTTTTGTACATAGAAATGTAATAAAATTCATTAAAGTATGATTTTAAGGGCACTTCCGCTTATATATTTATGGGTCTGTTAATTTATTTAGCTTTATCGACCCCCATTCCCTTTATATACATTACTTATATACCTCAGGTATATAAGGGAGAGCTTTTGTACATAGAAATGTAACAAAATTCATTAAAGTATGATTTTAAGGGCACTTCCGCTTATATATTTATTGGTCTGTTAATTTATTTAGCTTTATCGACCCCCATTCCCTTTATATACATTACTTATATACCTCAGGTATATAAGGGAGAGCTTTTGTACATAGAAATGTAACAAAATTCATTAAAGTATGATTTTAAGGGCACTTCCGCTTATATATTTATGGGTCTGTTAATTTATTTAGCTTTATCGACCCCCATTCCCTTTATATACATTACTTATATACTTCAGGTATATAAGGGAGCCCTTATGTACAAGGAAATGTAACAAAATTAATTTTATGAAACTGCGAAAATTGATTTTAAGGGCACTTCCGCTTATATATTTATTGGTCTGTTAATTTATTTAGCTTTATCGACCCCCATTCCCTTTATATACATTACTTATATACCTCAGGTATATAAGGGAGAGCTTTTGTACATAGAAATGTAACAAAATTCATTAAAGTATGATTTTAAGGGCACTTCCGCTTATATATTTATGGGTCTGTTAATTTATTTAGCTTTATCGACCCCCATTCCCTTTATATCCATTACTTATATACTTCAGGTATATAAGGGAGCCCTTATGTACAAGGAAATGTAACAAAATTAATTTTATGAAACTGCGAAAATTGATTTTAAGGGCACTTCCGCTTATATATTTATTGGTCTGTTAATTTATTTAGCTTTATCGACCCCCATTCCCTTTATATACATTACTTATATACCTCAGGTATATAAGGGAGAGCTTTTGTACATAGAAATGTAACAAAATTCATTAACGTATGATTTTAAGGGCACTTCCGCTTATATATTTATTGGTCTGTTAATTTATTTAGCTTTATCGACCCCCATTCCCTTTATATACATTACTTATATACCTCAGGTATATAAGGGAGAGCTTTTGTACATAGAAATGTAACAAAATGCATTAAAGTATGATTTTAAGGGCACTTCCGCTTATATATTTATTGGTCTGTTAATTTATTTAGCTTTATCGACCCCCATTCCCTTTATATACATTACTTATATACCTCAGGTATATAAGGGAGAGCTTTTGTACATAGAAATGTAACAAAATTCATTAAAGTATGATTTTAAGGGCACTTCCGCTTATATCTTTATGGGTCTGTTAATTTATTTAGCTTTATCGACCCCCATTCCCTTTATATACATTACTTATATACTTCAGGTATATAAGGGAGCCCTTATGTACAAGGAAATGTAACAAAATTAATTTTATGAAACTGCGAAAATTGATTTTAAGGGCACTTCCGCTTATATATTTATTGGTCTGTTAATTTATTTAGCTTTATCGACCCCCATTCCCTTTATATACATTACTTATATACCTCAGGTATATAAGGGAGAGCTTTTGTACATAGAAATGTAACAAAATTCATTAAAGTATGATTTTAAGGGCACTTCCGCTTATATATTTATTGGTCTGTTAATTTATTTAGCTTTATCGACCCCCATTCCCTTTATATACATTACTTATATACCTCAGGTATATAAGGGAGAGCTTTTGTACATAGAAATGTAACAAAATTCATTAAAGTATGATTTTAAGGGCACTTCCGCTTATATATTTATTGGTCTGTTAATTTATTTAGCTTTATCTACCCCCATTCCCTTTATATACATTACTTATATACCTCAGGTATATAAGGGAGAGCTTTTGTACATAGAAATGTAACAAAATTCATTAAAGTATGATTTTAAGGGCACTTCCGCTTATATATTTATTGGTCTGTTAATTTATTTAGCTTTATCGACCCCCATTCCCTTTATATACATTACTTATATACCTCAGGTATATAAGGGAGAGCTTTTGTACATAGAAATGTAACAAAATTCATTAAAGTATGATTTTAAGGGCACTTCCGCTTATATATTTATTGGTCTGTTAATTTATTTAGCTTTATCGACCCCCATTCCCTTTATATACATTACTTATATACCTCAGGTATATAAGGGAGAGCTTTTGTACATAGAAATGTAACAAAATTCATTAAAGTATGATTTTAAGGGCACTTCCGCTTATATATTTATTGGTCTGTTAATTTATTTAGCTTTATCGACCCCCATTCCCTTTATATACATTACTTATATACCTCAGGTATATAAGGGAGAGCTTTTGTACATAGAAATGTAACAAAATTCATTAAGGTATGATTTTAAGGGCACTTCCGCTTATATATTTATGGGTCTGTTAATTTATTTAGCTTTATCGACCCCCATTCCCTTTATATACATTACTTATATACTTCAGGTATATAAGGGAGCCCTTATGTACAAGGAAATGTAACAAAATTAATTTTATGAAACTGCGAAAATTGATTTTAAGGGCACTTCCGCTTATATATTTATTGGTCTGTTAATTTATTTAGCTTTATCGACCCCCATTCCCTTTATATACATTACTTATATACCTCAGGTATATAAGGGAGAGCTTTTGTACATAGAAATGTAACAAAATTCATTAAAGTATGATTTTAAGGGCACTTCCGCTTATATATTTATTGGTCTGTTAATTTATTTAGCTTTATCGACCCCCATTCCCTTTATATACATTACTTATATACCTCAGGTATATAAGGGAGAGCTTTTGTACATAGAAATGTAACAAAATTCATTAAAGTATGATTTTAAGGGCACTTCCGCTTATATATTTATGGGTCTGTTAATTTATTTAGCTTTATCGACCCCCATTCCCTTTATATACATTACTTATATACCTCAGGTATATAAGGGAGAGCTTTTGTACATAGAAATGTAACAAAATTCATTAAAGTATGATTTTAAGGGCACTTCCGCTTATATATTTATTGGTCTGTTAATTTATTTAGCTTTATCGACCCCCATTCCCTTTATATACATTACTTATATACCTCAGGTATATAAGGGAGAGCTTTTGTACATAGAAATGTAACAAAATTCATTAAAGTATGATTTTAAGGGCACTTCCGCTTATATATTTATGGGTCTGTTAATTTATTTAGCTCTATCGACCCCCATTCCCTTTATATACATTACTTATATACTTCAGGTATATAAGGGAGCCCTTATGTACAAGGAAATGTAACAAAATTAATTTTATGAAACTGCGAAAATTGATTTTAAGGGCACTTCCGCTTATATATTTATTGGTCTGTTAATTTATTTAGCTTTATCGACCCCCATTCCCTTTATATACATTACTTATATACCTCAGGTATATAAGGGAGAGCTTTTGTACATAGAAATGTAACAAAATTCATTAACGTATGATTTTAAGGGCACTTCCGCTTATATATTTATTGGTCTGTTAATTTATTTAGCTTTATCGACCCCCATTCCCTTTATATACATTACTTATATACCTCAGGTATATAAGGGAGAGCTTTTGTACATAGAAATGTAACAAAATGCATTAAAGTATGATTTTAAGGGCACTTCCGCTTATATATTTATTGGTCTGTTAATTTATTTAGCTTTATCGACCCCCATTCCCTTTATATACATTACTTATATACCTCAGGTATATAAGGGAGAGCTTTTGTACATAGAAATGTAACAAAATTCATTAAAGTATGATTTTAAGGGCACTTCCGCTTATATCTTTATGGGTCTGTTAATTTATTTAGCTTTATCGACCCCCATTCCCTTTATATACATTACTTATATACTTCAGGTATATAAGGGAGCCCTTATGTACAAGGAAATGTAACAAAATTAATTTTATGAAACTGCGAAAATTGATTTTAAGGGCACTTCCGCTTATATATTTATTGGTCTGTTAATTTATTTAGCTTTATCGACCCCCATTCCCTTTATATACATTACTTATATACCTCAGGTATATAAGGGAGAGCTTTTGTACATAGAAATGTAACAAAATTCATTAAAGTATGATTTTAAGGGCACTTCCGCTTATATATTTATTGGTCTGTTAATTTATTTAGCTTTATCGACCCCCATTCCCTTTATATACATTACTTATATACCTCAGGTATATAAGGGAGAGCTTTTGTACATAGAAATGTAACAAAATTCATTAAAGTATGATTTTAAGGGCACTTCCGCTTATATATTTATGGGTCTGTTAATTTATTTAGCTTTATCGACCCCCATTCCCTTTATATACATTACTTATATACTTCAGGTATATAAGGGAGCCCTTATGTACAAGGAAATGTAACAAAATTAATTTTATGAAACTGCGAAAATTGATTTTAAGGGCACTTCCGCTTATATATTTATTGGTCTGTTAATTTATTTAGCTTTATCGACCCCCATTCCCTTTATATACATTACTTATATACCTCAGGTATATAAGGGAGAGCTTTTGTACATAGAAATGTAACAAAATTCATTAAAGTATGATTTTAAGGGCACTTCCGCTTATATATTTATTGGTCTGTTAATTTATTTAGCTTTATCGACCCCCATTCCCTTTATATACATTACTTATATACCTCAGGTATATAAGGGAGAGCTTTTGTACATAGAAATGTAACAAAATTCATTAAAGTATGATTTTAAGGGCACTTCCGCTTATATATTTATGGGTCTGTTAATTTATTTAGCTTTATCGACCCCCATTCCCTTTATATACATTACTTATATACTTCAGGTATATAAGGGAGCCCTTATGTACAAGGAAATGTAACAAAATTAATTTTATGAAACTGCGAAAATTGATTTTAAGGGCACTTCCGCTTATATATTTATTGGTCTGTTAATTTATTTAGCTTTATCAACCCCCATTCCCTTTATATACATTACTTATATACTTCAGGTATATAAGGGAGCCCTTATGTACAAGGAAATGTAACAAAATTAATTTTATGAAACTGCGAAAATTGATTTTAAGGGCACTTCCGCTTATATATTTATTGGTCTGTTAATTTATTTAGCTTTATCGACCCCCATTCCCTTTATATACATTACTTATATACCTCAGGTATATAAGGGAGAGCTTTTGTACATAGAAATGTAACAAAATTCATTAAAGTATGATTTTAAGGGCACTTCCGCTTATATATTTATTGGTCTGTTAATTTATTTAGCTTTATCGACCCCCATTCCCTTTATATACATTACTTATATACCTCAGGTATATAAGGGAGAGCTTTTGTACATAGAAATGTAACAAAATTCATTAAAGTATGATTTTAAGGGCACTTCCGCTTATATATTTATTGGTCTGTTAATTTATTTAGCTTTATCGACCCCCATTCCCTTTATATACATTACTTATATACCTCAGGTATATAAGGGAGAGCTTTTGTACATAGAAATGTAACAAAATTCATTAAAGTATGATTTTAAGGGCACTTCCGCTTATATATTTATGGGTCTGTTAATTTATTTAGCTTTATCGACCCCCATTCCCTTTATATACATTACTTATATACTTCAGGTATATAAGGGAGCCCTTATGTACAAGGAAATGTAACAAAATTAATTTTATGAAACTGCGAAAATTGATTTTAAGGGCACTTCCGCTTATATATTTATTGGTCTGTTAATTTATTTACCTTTATCGACCCCCATTCCCTTTATATACATTACTTATATACTTCAGGTATATAAGGGAGCCCTTATGTACAAGGAAATGTAACAAAATTAATTTTATGAAACTGCGAAAATTAATTTTAAGGGCACTTCCGCTTATATATTTATTGGTCTGTTAATTTATTTAGCTTTATCGACCCCCATTCCCTTTATATACATTACTTATATACTTCAGGTATATAAGGGAGCCCTTATGTACAAGGAAATGTAACAAAATTAATTTTATGAAACTGCGAAAATTGATTTTAAGGGCACTTCCGCTTATATATTTATTGGTCTGTTAATTTATTTAGCTTTATCGACCCCCATTCCCTTTATATACATTACTTATATACCTCAGGTATATAAGGGAGAGCTTTTGTACATAGAAATGTAACAAAATTCATTAAAGTATGATTTTAAGGGCACTTCCGCTTATATATTTATGGGTCTGTTAATTTATTTAGCTTTATCGACCCCCATTCCCTTTATATACATTACTTATATACCTCAGGTATATAAGGGAGAGCTTTTGTACATAGAAATGTAACAAAATTCATTAAAGTATGATTTTAAGGGCACTTCCGCTTATATATTTATGGGTCTGTTAATTTATTTAGCTTTATCGACCCCCATTCCCTTTATATACATTACTTATATACTTCAGGTATATAAGGGAGCCCTTATGTACAAGGAAATGTAACAAAATTAATTTTATGAAACTGCGAAAATTGATTTTAAGGGCACTTCCGCTTATATATTTATTGGTCTGTTAATTTATTTAGCTTTATCGACCCCCATTCCCTTTATATACATTACTTATATACCTCAGGTATATAAGGGAGAGCTTTTGTACATAGAAATGTAACAAAATTCATTAAAGTATGATTTTAAGGGCACTTCCGCTTATATATTTATTGGTCTGTTAATTTATTTAGCTTTATCGACCCCCATTCCCTTTATATACATTACTTATATACCTCAGGTATATAAGGGAGAGCTTTTGTACATAGAAATGTAACAAAATTCATTAAAGTATGATTTTAAGGGCACTTCCGCTTATATATTTATTGGTCTGTTAATTTATTTAGCTTTATCGACCCCCATTCCCTTTATATACATTACTTATATACCTCAGGTATATAAGGGAGAGCTTTTGTACATAGAAATGTAACAAAATTCATTAAAGTATGATTTTAAGGGCACTTCCGCTTATATATTTATTGGTCTGTTAATTTATTTAGCTTTATCGACCCCCATTCCCTTTATATACATTACTTATATACCTCAGGTATATAAGGGAGAGCTTTTGTACATAGAAATGTAACAAAATTCATTAAAGTATGATTTTAAGGGCACTTCCGCTTATATATTTATGGGTCTGTTAATTTATTTAGCTTTATCGACCCCCATTCCCTTTATATACATTACTTATATACTTCAGGTATATAAGGGAGCCCTTATGTACAAGGAAATGTAACAAAATTAATTTTATGAAACTGCGAAAATTGATTTTAAGGGCACTTCCGCTTATATATTTATTGGTCTGTTAATTTATTTAGCTTTATCGACCCCCATTCCCTTTATATACATTACTTATATACCTCAGGTATATAAGGGAGAGCTTTTGTACATAGAAATGTAACAAAATTCATTAAAGTATGATTTTAAGGGCACTTCCGCTTATATATTTATTGGTCTGTTAATTTATTTAGCTTTATCGACCCCCATTCCCTTTATATACATTACTTATATACCTCAGGTATATAAGGGAGAGCTTTTGTACATAGAAATGTAACAAAATTCATTAAAGTATGATTTTAAGGGCACTTCCGCTTATATATTTATTGGTCTGTTAATTTATTTAGCTTTATCGACCCCCATTCCCTTTATATACATTACTTATATACTTCAGGTATATAAGGGAGCCCTTATGTACAAGGAAATGTAACAAAATTAATTTTATGAAACTGCGAAAATTGATTTTAAGGGCACTTCCGCTTATATATTTATTGGTCTGTTAATTTATTTAGCTTTATCGACCCCCATTCCCTTTATATACATTACTTATATACCTCAGGTATATAAGGGAGAGCTTTTGTACATAGAAATGTAACAAAATTCATTAAAGTATGATTTTAAGGGCACTTCCGCTTGTATATTTATTGGTCTGTTAATTTATTTAGCTTTATCGACCCCCATTCCCTTTATATACATTACTTATATACTTCAGGTATATAAGGGAGCCCTTATGTACAAGGAAATGTAACAAAATTAATTTTATGAAACTGCGAAAATTGATTTTAAGGGCACTTCCGCTTATATATTTATTGGTCTGTTAATTTATTTAGCTTTATCGACCCCCATTCCCTTTATATACATTACTTATATACCTCAGGTATATAAGGGAGAGCTTTTGTACATAGAAATGTAACAAAATTCATTAAAGTATGATTTTAAGGGCACTTCCGCTTATATATTTATTGGTCTGTTAATTTATTTAGCTTTATCGACCCCCATTCCCTTTATATACATTACTTATATACTTCAGGTATATAAGGGAGCCCTTATGTACAAGGAAATGTAACAAAATTAATTTTATGAAACTGCGAAAATTGATTTTAAGGGCACTTCCGCTTATATATTTATTGGTCTGTTAATTTATTTAGCTTTATCGACCCCCATTCCCTTTATATACATTACTTATATACCTCAGGTATATAAGGGAGAGCTTTTGTACATAGAAATGTAACAAAATTCATTAAAGTGTGATTTTAAGGGCACTTCCGCTTATATATTTATTGGTCTGTTAATTTATTTAGCTTTATCGACCCCCATTCCCTTTATATACATTACTTATATACTTCAGGTATATAAGGGAGCCCTTATGTACAAGGAAATGTAACAAAATTAATTTTATGAAACTGCGAAAATTGATTTTAAGGGCACTTCCGCTTATATATTTATTGGTCTGTTAATTTATTTAGCTTTATCGACCCCCATTCCCTTTATATACATTACTTATATACCTCAGGTATATAAGGGAGAGCTTTTGTACATAGAAATGTAACAAAATTCATTAAAGTATGATTTTAAGGGCACTTCCGCTTATATATTTATTGGTCTGTTAATTTATTTAGCTTTATCGACCCCCATTCCCTTTATATACATTACTTATATACCTCAGGTATATAAGGGAGAGCTTTTGTACATAGAAATGTAACAAAATTCATTAAAGTATGATTTTAAGGGCACTTCCGCTTATATATTTATTGGTCTGTTAATTTATTTAGCTTTATCGACCCCCATTCCCTTTATATACATTACTTATATACCTCAAGTATATAAGGGAGAGCTTTTGTACATAGAAATGTAACAAAATTCATTAAAGTATGATTTTAAGGGCACTTCCGCTTATATATTTATTGGTCTGTTAATTTATTTAGCTTTATCGACCCCCATTCCCTTTATATACATTACTTATATACTTCAGGTATATAAGGGAGCCCTTATGTACAAGGAAATGTAACAAAATTAATTTTATGAAACTGCGAAAATTGATTTTAAGGGCACTTCCGCTTATATATTTATTGGTCTGTTAATTTATTTAGCTTTATCGACCCCCATTCCCTTTATATACATTACTTATATACCTCAGGTATATAAGGGAGAGCTTTTGTACATAGAAATGTAACAAAATTCATTAAAGTATGATTTTAAGGGCACTTCCGCTTATATATTTATTGGTCTGTTAATTTATTTAGCTTTATCGACCCCCATTCCCTTTATATACATTACTTATATACTTCAGGTATATAAGGGAGCCCTTATGTACAAGGAAATGTAACAAAATTAATTTTATGAAACTGCGAAAATTGATTTTAAGGGCACTTCCGCTTATATATTTATTGGTCTGTTAATTTATTTAGCTTTATCGACCCCCATTCCCTTTATATACATTACTTATATACCTCAGGTATATAAGGGAGAGCTTTTGTACATAGAAATGTAACAAAATTCATTAAAGTATGATTTTAAGGGCACTTCCGCTTGTATATTTATTGGTCTGTTAATTTATTTAGCTTTATCGACCCCCATTCCCTTTATATACATTACTTATATACTTCAGGTATATAAGGGAGCCCTTATGTACAAGGAAATGTAACAAAATTAATTTTATGAAACTGCGAAAATTGATTTTAAGGGCACTTCCGCTTATATATTTATTGGTCTGTTAATTTATTTAGCTTTATCGACCCCCATTCCCTTTATATACATTACTTATATACCTCAGGTATATAAGGGAGAGCTTTTGTACATAGAAATGTAACAAAATTCATTAAAGTATGATTTTAAGGGCACTTCCGCTTATATATTTATTGGTCTGTTAATTTATTTAGCTTTATCGACCCCCATTCCCTTTATATACATTACTTATATACTTCAGGTATATAAGGGAGCCCTTATGTACAAGGAAATGTAACAAAATTAATTTTATGAAACTGCGAAAATTGATTTTAAGGGCACTTCCGCTTATATATTTATTGGTCTGTTAATTTATTTAGCTTTATCGACCCCCATTCCCTTTATATACATTACTTATATACCTCAGGTATATAAGGGAGAGCTTTTGTACATAGAAATGTAACAAAATTCATTAAAGTGTGATTTTAAGGGCACTTCCGCTTATATATTTATTGGTCTGTTAATTTATTTAGCTTTATCGACCCCCATTCCCTTTATATACATTACTTATATACTTCAGGTATATAAGGGAGCCCTTATGTACAAGGAAATGTAACAAAATTAATTTTATGAAACTGCGAAAATTGATTTTAAGGGCACTTCCGCTTATATATTTATTGGTCTGTTAATTTATTTAGCTTTATCGACCCCCATTCCCTTTATATACATTACTTATATACCTCAGGTATATAAGGGAGAGCTTTTGTACATAGAAATGTAACAAAATTCATTAAAGTATGATTTTAAGGGCACTTCCGCTTATATATTTATTGGTCTGTTAATTTATTTAGCTTTATCGACCCCCATTCCCTTTATATACATTACTTATATACCTCAGGTATATAAGGGAGAGCTTTTGTACATAGAAATGTAACAAAATTCATTAAAGTATGATTTTAAGGGCACTTCCGCTTATATATTTATTGGTCTGTTAATTTATTTAGCTTTATCGACCCCCATTCCCTTTATATACATTACTTATATACCTCAAGTATATAAGGGAGAGCTTTTGTACATAGAAATGTAACAAAATTCATTAAAGTATGATTTTAAGGGCACTTCCGCTTATATATTTATTGGTCTGTTAATTTATTTAGCTTTATCGACCCCCATTCCCTTTATATACATTACTTATATACTTCAGGTATATAAGGGAGCCCTTATGTACAAGGAAATGTAACAAAATTAATTTTATGAAACTGCGAAAATTGATTTTAAGGGCACTTCCGCTTATATATTTATTGGTCTGTTAATTTATTTAGCTTTATCGACCCCCATTCCCTTTATATACATTACTTATATACCTCAGGTATATAAGGGAGAGCTTTTGTACATAGAAATGTAACAAAATTCATTAAAGTATGATTTTAAGGGCACTTCCGCTTATATCTTTATGGGTCTGTTAATTTATTTAGCTTTATCGACCTCCATTCCCTTTATATACATTACTTATATACCTCAGGTATATAAGGGAGAGCTTTTGTACATAGAAATGTAACAAAATTCATTAAAGTATGATTTTAAGGGCACTTCCGCTTATATATTTATTGGTCTGTTAATTTATTTAGCTTTATCGACCCCCATTCCCATTATATACATTACTTATATACCTCAGGTATATAAGGGAGAGCTTTTGTACATAGAAATGTAACAAAATTCATTAAAGTATGATTTTAAGGGCACTTCCGCTTATATATTTATGGGTCTGTTAATTTATTTAGCTTTATCGACCCCCATTCCCTTTATATACATTACTTATATACTTCAGGTATATAAGGGAGCCCTTATGTACAAGGAAATGTAACAAAATTAATTTTATGAAACTGCGAAAATTGATTTTAAGGGCACTTCCGCTTATATATTTATTGGTCTGTTAATTTATTTAGCTTTATCGACCCCATTCCCTTTATATACATTACTTATATACTTCAGGTATATAAGGGAGCCCTTATGTACAAGGAAATGTAACAAAATTAATTTTATGAAACTGCGAAAATTGATTTTAAGGGCACTTCCGCTTATATATTTATTGGTCTGTTAATTTATTTAGCTTTATCGACCCCCATTCCCTTTATATACATTACTTATATACCTCAGGTATATAAGGGAGAGCTTTTGTACATAGAAATGTAACAAAATTCATTAAAGTATGATTTTAAGGGACCTTCCGCTTATATATTTATTGGTCTGTTAATTTATTTAGCTTTATCGACCCCCATTCCCTTTATATACATTACTTATATACTTCAGGTATATAAGGGAGCCCTTATGTACAAGGAAATGTAACAAAATTAATTTTATGAAACTGCGAAAATTGATTTTAAGGGCACTTCCGCTTATATATTTATTGGTCTGTTAATTTATTTAGCTTTATCGACCCCCATTCCCTTTATATACATTACTTATATACCTCAGGTATATAAGGGAGAGCTTTTGTACATAGAAATGTAACAAAATTCATTAAAGTATGATTTTAAGGGCACTTCCGCTTATATATTTATTGGTCTGTTAATTTATTTAGCTTTATCGACCCCCATTCCCTTTATATACATTACTTATATACCTCAGGTATATAAGGGAGAGCTTTTGTACATAGAAATGTAACAAAATTCATTAAAGTATGATTTTAAGGGCACTTCCGCTTATATATTTATGGGTCTGTTAATTTATTTAGCTTTATCGACCCCCATTCCCTTTATATACATTACTTATATACTTCAGGTATATAAGGGAGCCCTTATGTACAAGGAAATGTAACAAAATTAATTTTATGAAACTGCGAAAATTGATTTTAAGGGCACTTCCGCTTATATATTTATTGGTCTGTTAATTTATTTAGCTTATATATTTATTGGTCTGTTAATTTATTTAGCTTTATCGACCCCCATTCCCTTTATATACATTACTTATATACCTCAGGTATATAAGGGAGAGCTTTTGTACATAGAAATGTAACAAAATTCATTAAAGTATGATTTTAAGGGCACTTCCGCTTATATATTTATGGGTCTGTTAATTTATTTAGCTCTATCGACCCCCATTCCCTTTATATACATTACTTATATACTTCAGGTATATAAGGGAGCCCTTATGTACAAGGAAATGTAACAAAATTAATTTTATGAAACTGCGAAAATTGATTTTAAGGGCACTTCCGCTTATATATTTATTGGTCTGTTAATTTATTTAGCTTTATCGACCCCCATTCCCTTTATATACATTACTTATATACCTCAGGTGTATAAGGGAGAGCTTTTGTACATAGAAATGTAACAAAATTCATTAAAGTATGATTTTAAGG
The DNA here is from genome assembly GCA_963855945.1 of Thereva nobilitata. Classification (NCBI taxonomy): domain Eukaryota; kingdom Metazoa; phylum Arthropoda; class Insecta; order Diptera; family Therevidae; genus Thereva; species Thereva nobilitata. The sequence goes on along the minus strand of OY979698.1, from coordinate 109,526,034 downwards.
GCACTTCCGCTTATATATTTTTTGTTCTGTTAATTTATTTAGCTTTATCGACCCCCATTCCCTTTATATACATTACTTATATACCTCAGGTATATAAGGGAGAGCTTTTGTACATAGAAATGTAACAAAATTCATTAAAGTATGATTTTAAGGGCACTTCCGCTTATATATTTATTGGTCTGTTAATTTATTTAGCTTTATCGACCCCCATTCCCTTTATATACATTACTTATATACCTCAGGTATATAAGGGAGAGCTTTTGTACATAGAAATGTAACAAAATTCATTAAAGTATGATTTTAAGGGCACTTCCGCTTATATATTTATTGGTCTGTTAATTTATTTAGCTTTATCGACCCCCATTCCCTTTATATACATTACTTATATACCTCAGGTATATAAGGGAGAGCTTTTGTACATAGAAATGTAACAAAATTCATTAAAGTATGATTTTAAGGGCACTTCCGCTTATATATTTATTGGTCTGTTAATTTATTTAGCTTTATCGACCCCCATTCCCTTTATATACATTACTTATATACCTCAGGTATATAAGGGAGAGCTTTTGTACATAGAAATGTAACAAAATTCATTAAAGTATGATTTTAAGGGCACTTCCGCTTATATATTTATGGGTCTGTTAATTTATTTAGCTTTATCGACCCCCATTACCTTTATATACATTACTTATATACTTCAGGTATATAAGGGAGCCCTTATGTACAAGGAAATGTAACAAAATTAATTTTATGAAACTGCGAAAATTGATTTTAAGGGCACTTCCGCTTATATATTTATTGGTCTGTTAATTTATTTAGCTTTATCGACCCCCATTCCCTTTATATACATTACTTATATACTTCAGGTATATAAGGGAGCCCTTATGTACAAGGAAATGTAACAAAATTAATTTTATGAAACTGCGAAAATTGATTTTAAGGGCACTTCCGCTTATATATTTATTGGTCTGTTAATTTATTTAGCTTTATCGACCCCCATTCCCTTTATATACATTACTTATATACCTCAGGTATATAAGGGAGAGCTTTTGTACATAGAAATGTAACAAAATTCATTAAAGTATGATTTTAAGGGCACTTCCGCTTATATATTTATTGGTCTGTTAATTTATTTAGCTTTATCGACCCCCATTCCCTTTATATACATTACTTATATACCTCAGGTATATAAGGGAGAGCTTTTGCACATAGAAATGTAACAAAATTCATTAAAGTATGATTTTAAGGGCACTTCCGCTTATATATTTATGGGTCTGTTAATTTATTTAGCTTTATCGACCCCCATTCCCTTTATATACATTACTTATATACTTCAGGTATATAAGGGAGCCCTTATGTACAAGGAAATGTAACAAAATTAATTTTATGAAACTGCGAAAATTGATTTTAAGGGCACTTCCGCTTATATATTTATTGGTCTGTTAATTTATTTAGCTTTATCGACCCCCATTCCCTTTATATACATTACTTATATACTTCAGGTATATAAGGGAGCCCTTATGTACAAGGAAATGTAACAAAATTAATTTTATGAAACTGCGAAAATTGATTTTAAGGGCACTTCCGCTTATATATTTATTGGTCTGTTAATTTATTTAGCTTTATCGACCCCCATTCCCTTTATATACATTACTTATATACTTCAGGTATATAAGGGAGCCCTTATGTACAAGGAAATGTAACAAAATTAATTTTATGAAACTGCGAAAATTGATTTTAAGGGCACTTCCGTTTATATATTTATTGGTCTGTTAATTTATTTAGCTTTATCGACCCCCATTCCCTTTATATACATTACTTATATACTTCAGGTATATAAGGGAGCCCTTATGTACAAGGAAATGTAACAAAATTAATTTTATGAAACTGCGAAAATTGATTTTAAGGGCACTTCCGCTTATATATTTATTGGTCTGTTAATTTATTTAGCTTTATCGACCCCCATTCCATTTATATACATTACTTATATACCTCAGGTATATAAGGGAGAGCTTTTGTACATAGAAATGTAACAAAATTCATTAAAGTATGATTTTAAGGGCACTTCCGCTTATATATTTATTGGTCTGTTAATTTATTTAGCTTTATCGACCCCCATTCCCTTTATATACATTACTTATATACCTCAGGTATATAAGGGAGAGCTTTTGTACATGGAAATGTAACAAAATTCATTAAAGTATGATTTTAAGGGCACTTCCGCTTATATATTTATTGGTCTGTTAATTTATTTAGCTTTATCGACCCCCATTCCCTTTATATACATTACTTATATACCTCAGGTATATAAGGGAGAGCTTTTGTACATAGAAATGTAACAAAATTCATTAAAGTATGATTTTAAGGGCACTTCCGCTTATATATTTATGGGTCTGTTAATTTATTTAGCTTTATCGACCCCCATTCCCTTTATATACATTACTTATATACTTCAGGTATATAAGGGAGCCCTTATGTACAAGGAAATGTAACAAAATTAATTTTATGAAACTGCGAAAATTGATTTTAAGGGCACTTCCGCTTATATATTTATTGGTCTGTTAATTTATTTAGCTTTATCGACCCCCATTCCCTTTATATACATTACTTATATACCTCAGGTGTATAAGGGAGAGCTTTTGTACATAGAAATGTAACAAAATTCATTAAAGTATGATTTTAAGGGCACTTCCGCTTATATATTTTTTGGTCTGTTAATTTATTTAGCTTTATCGACCCCCATTCCCTTTATATACATTACTTATATACCTCAGGTATATAAGGGAGAGCTTTTGTACATAGAAATGTAACAAAATTCATTAAAGTATGATTTTAAGGGCACTTCCGCTTATATATTTATTGGTCTGTTAATTTATTTAGCTTTATCGACCCCCATTCCCTTTATATACATTACTTATATACTTCAGGTATATAAGGGAGAGCTTTTGTACATAGAAATGTAACAAAATTCATTAAAGTATGATTTTAAGGGCACTTCCGCTTATATATTTATTGGTCTGTTAATTTATTTAGCTTTATCGACCCCCATTCCCTTTATATACATTACTTATATACTTCAGGTATATAAGGGAGCCCTTATGTACAAGGAAATGTAACAAAATTAATTTTATGAAACTGCGAAAATTGATTTTAAGGGCACTTCCGCTTATATATTTATTGGTCTGTTAATTTATTTAGCTTTATCGACCCCCATTCCCTTTATATACATTACTTATATACCTCAGGTATATAAGGGAGAGCTTTTGTACATAGAAATGTAACAAAATTCATTAAAGTATGATTTTAAGGGCACTTCCGCTTATATATTTATGGGTCTGTTAATTTATTTAGCTTTATCGACCCCCATTCCCTTTATATACATTACTTATATACTTCAGGTATATAAGGGAGCCCTTATGTACAAGGAAATGTAACAAAATTAATTTTATGAAACTGCGAAAATTGATTTTAAGGGCACTTCCGCTTATATATTTATTGGTCTGTTAATTTATTTAGCTTATATATTTATTGGTCTGTTAATTTATTTAGCTTTATCGACCCCCATTCCCTTTATATACATTACTTATATACCTCAGGTATATAAGGGAGAGCTTTTGTACATAGAAATGTAACAAAATTCATTAAAGTATGATTTTAAGGGCACTTCCGCTTATATATTTATTGGTCTGTTAATTTATTTAGCTTTATCGACCCCCATTCCCTTTATATACATTACTTATATACCTCAGGTATATAAGGGAGAGCTTTTGTACATAGAAATGTAACAAAATTCATTAAAGTATGATTTTAAGGGCACTTCCGCTTATATATTTATGGGTCTGTTAATTTATTTAGCTTTATCGACCCCCATTCCCTTTATATACATTACTTATATACTTCAGGTATATAAGGGAGCCCTTATGTACAAGGAAATGTAACAAAATTAATTTTATGAAACTGCGAAAATTGATTTTAAGGGCACTTCCGCTTATATATTTATTGGTCTGTTAATTTATTTAGCTTTATCGGCCCCCATTCCCTTTATATACATTACTTATATACCTCAGGTATATAAGGGAGAGCTTTTGTACATAGAAATGTAACAAAATTCATTAAAGTATGATTTTAAGGGCACTTCCGCTTATATATTTATGGGTCTGTTAATTTATTTAGCTTTATCGACCCCCATTCCCTTTATATACATTACTTATATACTTCAGGTATATAAGGGAGCCCTTATGTACAAGGAAATGTAACAAAATTAATTTTATGAAACTGCGAAAATTGATTTTAAGGGCACTTCCGCTTATATATTTATTGGTCTGTTAATTTATTTAGCTTATATATTTATTGGTCTGTTAATTTATTTAGCTTTATCGACCCCCATTCCCTTTATATACATTACTTATATACCTCAGGTATATAAGGGAGAGCTTTTGTACATAGAAATGTAACAAAATTCATTAAAGTATGATTTTAAGGGCACTTCCGCTTATATATTTATTGGTCTGTTAATTTATTTAGCTTTATCGACCCCCATTCCCTTTATATACATTACTTATATACCTCAGGTATATAAGGGAGAGCTTTTGTACATAGAAATGTAACAAAATTCATTAAAGTATGATTTTAAGGGCACTTCCGCTTATATATTTATGGGTCTGTTAATTTATTTAGCTTTATCGACCCCCATTCCCTTTATATACATTACTTATATACTTCAGGTATATAAGGGAGCCCTTATGTACAAGGAAATGTAACAAAATTAATTTTATGAAACTGCGAAAATTGATTTTAAGGGCACTTCCGCTTATATATTTATTGGTCTGTTAATTTATTTAGCTTTATCGACCCCCATTCCCTTTCACTCCGCGCCACTTGATTAGGTTCAACTAGTATTTGTATGAAAACCCCAAATTACCTTAATTTACTTCAGAGAAAAGTAATTAACAGAAACGGAGGTCATACCCATCATTGAAAATAAAAATAATAAAGAATAATTTTGCATTTATGCAAATATATTATTTAATTTAAGCTGAACCTAATCAAGTGTCCCACCTCAACTACCCTTCAAGTAAAAATAGGACCTTTATTAAAACATCGGTGCAATTAAATATCAAGAAATGGATTTATTCGCCGCTAAATGCAAGCTTTAAGACGTGGAACATTCTTTGAAATAGGTTAAGGTAATTTGGGGTTTTCATACAAATTCTAGTTTGAACCTAATCAAGTGGCGTGGAGTGTATACATTACTTATATACCTCAGGTGTATAAGGGAGAGCTTTTGTACATAGAAATGTAACAAAATTCATTAAAGTATGATTTTAAGGGCACTTCCGCTTATATATTTTTCGGTCTGTTAATTTATTTAGCTTTATCGACCCCCATTCCCTTTATATACATTACTTATATACCTCAGGTATATAAGGGAGAGCTTTTGTACATAGAAATGTAACAAAATTCATTAAAGTATGATTTTAAGGGCACTTCCGCTTATATATTTATGGGTCTGTTAATTTATTTAGCTTTATCGACCCCCATTCCCTTTATATACATTACTTATATACCTCAGGTATATAAGGGAGAGCTTTTGTACATAGAAATGTAACAAAATTCATTAAAGTATGATTTTAAGGGCACTTCCGCTTATATATTTATTGGTCTGTTAATTTATTTAGCTTTATCGACCCCCATTCCCTTTATATACATTACTTATATACCTCAGGTATATAAGGGAGAGCTTTTGTACATAGAAATGTAACAAAATTCATTAAAGTATGATTTTAAGGGCACTTCCGCTTATATATTTATGGGTCTGTTAATTTATTTAGCTTTATCGACCCCCATTCCCTTTATATACATTACTTATATACCTCAGGTATATAAGGGAGAGCTTTTGTACATAGAAATGTAACAAAATTCATTAAAGTATGATTTTAAGGGCACTTCCGCTTATATATTTATGGGTCTGTTAATTTATTTAGCTTTATCGACCCCCATTCCCTTTATATACATTACTTATATACCTCAGGTATATAAGGGAGAGCTTTTGTACATAGAAATGTAACAAAATTCATTAAAGTATGATTTTAAGGGCACTTCCGCTTATATATTTATGGGTCTGTTAATTTATTTAGCTTTATCGACCCCCATTCCCTTTATATACATTACTTATATACCTCAGGTATATAAGGGAGAGCTTTTGTACATAGAAATGTAACAAAATTCATTAAAGTATGATTTTAAGGGCACTTCCGCTTATATATTTATGGGTCTGTTAATTTATGTAGCTTTATCGACCCCCATTCCCTTTATATACATTACTTATATACTTCAGGTATATAAGGGAGCCCTTATGTACAAGGAAATGTAACAAAATTAATTTTATGAAACTGCGAAAATTGATTTTAAGGGCACTTCCGCTTATATATTTATTGGTCTGTTAATTTATTTAGCTTTATCGACCCCCATTCCCTTTATATACATTACTTATATACTTCAGGTATATAAGGGAGCCCTTATGTACAAGGAAATGTAACAAAATTAATTTTATGAAACTGCGAAAATTGATTTTAAGGGCACTTCCGCTTATATATTTATTGGTCTGTTAATTTATTTAGCTTTATCGACCCCCATTCCCTTTATATACATTACTTATATACTTCAGGTATATAAGGGAGCCCTTATGTACAAGGAAATGTAACAAAATTAATTTTATGAAACTGCGAAAATTGATTTTAAGGGCACTTCCGCTTATATATTTATTGGTCTGTTAATTTATTTAGCTTTATCGACCCCCATTCCCTTTATATACATTACTTATATACCTCAGGTATATAAGGGAGAGCTTTTGTACATAGAAATGTAACAAAATTCATTAAAGTATGATTTTAAGGGCACTTCCGCTTATATATTTATTGGTCTGTTAATTTATTTAGCTTTATCGACCCCCATTCCCTTTATATACATTACTTATATACCTCAGGTATATAAGGGAGAGCTTTTGTACATAGAAATGTAACAAAATTCATTAAAGTATGATTTTAAGGGCACTTCCGCTTATATATTTATTGGTCTGTTAATTTATTTAGCTTTATCGACCCCCATTCCCTTTATATACATTACTTATATACCTCAGGTATATAAGGGAGAGCTTTTGTACATAGAAATGTAACAAAATTCATTAAAGTATGATTTTAAGGGCACTTCCGCTTATATATTTATGGGTCTGTTAATTTATTTAGCTTTATCGACCCCCATTCCCTTTATATACATTACTTATATACTTCAGGTATATAAGGGAGCCCTTATGTACAAGGAAATGTAACAAAATTAATTTTATGAAACTGCGAAAATTGATTTTAAGGGCACTTCCGCTTATATATTTATTGGTCTGTTAATTTATTTAGCTTTATCGACCCCCATTCCCTTTATATACATTACTTATATACTTCAGGTATATAAGGGAGCCCTTATGTACAAGGAAATGTAACAAAATTAATTTTATGAAACTGCGAAAATTGATTTTAAGGGCACTTCCGCTTATATATTTATTGGTCTGTTAATTTATTTAGCTTTATCGACCCCCATTCCCTTTATATACATTACTTATATACTTCAGGTATATAAGGGAGCCCTTATGTACAAGGAAATGTAACAAAATTAATTTTATGAAACTGCGAAAATTGATTTTAAGGGCACTTCCGCTTATATATTTATGGGTCTGTTAATTTATTTAGCTTTATCGACCCCCATTCCCTTTATATACATTACTTATATACCTCAGGTATATAAGGGAGAGCTTTTGTACATAGAAATGTAACAAAATTCATTAAAGTATGATTTTAAGGGCACTTCCGCTTATATATTTATTGGTCTGTTAATTTATTTAGCTTTATCGACCCCCATTCCCTTTATATACATTACTTATATACCTCAGGTATATAAGGGAGAGCTTTTGTACATAGAAATGTAACAAAATTCATTAAAGTATGATTTTAAGGGCACTTCCGCTTATATATTTATGGGTCTGTTAATTTATTTAGCTTTATCGACCCCCATTCCCTTTATATACATTACTTATATACCTCAGGTATATAAGGGAGAGCTTTTGTACATAGAAATGTAACAAAATTCATTAAAGTATGATTTTAAGGGCACTTCCGCTTATATATTTATGGGTCTGTTAATTTATTTAGCTTTATCGACCCCCATTCCCTTTATATACATTACTTATATACCTCAGGTATATAAGGGAGAGCTTTTGTACATAGAAATGTAACAAAATTCATTAAAGTATGATTTTAAGGGCACTTCCGCTTATATATTTATGGGTCTGTTGATTTATTTAGCTTTATCGACCCCCATTCCCTTTATATACATTACTTATATACCTCAGGTATATAAGGGAGAGCTTTTGTACATAGAAATGTAACAAAATTCATTAAAGTATGATTTTAAGGGCACTTCCGCTTATATATTTATGGGTCTGTTAATTTATGTAGCTTTATCGACCCCCATTCCCTTTATATACATTACTTATATACTTCAGGTATATAAGGGAGCCCTTATGTACAAGGAAATGTAACAAAATTAATTTTATGAAACTGCGAAAATTGATTTTAAGGGCACTTCCGCTTATATATTTATTGGTCTGTTAATTTATTTAGCTTTATCGACCCCCATTCCCTTTATATACATTACTTATATACTTCAGGTATATAAGGGAGCCCTTATGTACAAGGAAATGTAACAAAATTAATTTTATGAAACTGCGAAAATTGATTTTAAGGGCACTTCCGCTTATATATTTATTGGTCTGTTAATTTATTTAGCTTTATCGACCCCCATTCCCTTTATATACATTACTTATATACTTCAGGTATATAAGGGAGCCCTTATGTACAAGGAAATGTAACAAAATTAATTTTATGAAACTGCGAAAATTGATTTTAAGGGCACTTCCGCTTATATATTTATTGGTCTGTTAATTTATTTAGCTTTATCGACCCCCATTCCCTTTATATACATTACTTATATACCTCAGGTATATAAGGGAGAGCTTTTGTACATAGAAATGTAACAAAATTCATTAAAGTATGATTTTAAGGGCACTTCCGCTTATATATTTATTGGTCTGTTAATTTATTTAGCTTTATCGACCCCCATTCCCTTTATATACATTACTTATATACCTCAGGTATATAAGGGAGAGCTTTTGTACATAGAAATGTAACAAAATTCATTAAAGTATGATTTTAAGGGCACTTCCGCTTATATATTTATTGGTCTGTTAATTTATTTAGCTTTATCGACCCCCATTCCCTTTATATACATTACTTATATACCTCAGGTATATAAGGGAGAGCTTTTGTACATAGAAATGTAACAAAATTCATTAAAGTATGATTTTAAGGGCACTTCCGCTTATATATTTATGGGTCTGTTAATTTATTTAGCTTTATCGACCCCCATTCCCTTTATATACATTACTTATATACTTCAGGTATATAAGGGAGCCCTTATGTACAAGGAAATGTAACAAAATTAATTTTATGAAACTGCGAAAATTGATTTTAAGGGCACTTCCGCTTATATATTTATTGGTCTGTTAATTTATTTAGCTTTATCGACCCCCATTCCCTTTATATACATTACTTATATACTTCAGGTATATAAGGGAGCCCTTATGTACAAGGAAATGTAACAAAATTAATTTTATGAAACTGCGAAAATTGATTTTAAGGGCACTTCCGCTTATATATTTATTGGTCTGTTAATTTATTTAGCTTTATCGACCCCCATTCCCTTTATATACATTACTTATATACTTCAGGTATATAAGGGAGCCCTTATGTACAAGGAAATGTAACAAAATTAATTTTATGAAACTGCGAAAATTGATTTTAAGGGCACTTCCGCTTATATATTTATTGGTCTGTTAATTTATTTAGCTTTATCGACCCCCATTCCCTTTATATACATTACTTATATACTTCAGGTATATAAGGGAGCCCTTATGTACAAGGAAATGTAACAAAATTAATTTTATGAAACTGCGAAAATTGATTTTAAGGGCACTTCCGCTTATATATTTATTGGTCTGTTAATTTATTTAGCTTTATCGACCCCCATTCCCTTTATATACATTACTTATATACTTCAGGTATATAAGGGAGCCCTTATGTACAAGGAAATGTAACAAAATTAATTTTATGAAACTGCGAAAATTGATTTTAAGGGCACTTCCGCTTATATATTTATTGGTCTGTTAATTTATTTAGCTTTATCGACCCCCATTCCCTTTATATACATTACTTATATACCTCAGGTATATAAGGGAGAGCTTTTGTACATAGAAATGTAACAAAATTCATTAAAGTATGATTTTAAGGGCACTTCCGCTTATATATTTATTGGTCTGTTAATTTATTTAGCTTTATCGACCCCCATTCCCTTTATATACATTACATATATACCTCAGGTATATAAGGGAGAGCTTTTGTACATAGAAATGTAACAAAATTCATTAAAGTATGATTTTAAGGGCACTTCCGCTTATATATTTATTGGTCTGTTAATTTATTTAGCTTTATCGACCCCCATTCCCTTTATATACATTCCTTATATACCTCAGGTATATAAGGGAGAGCTTTTGTACATAGAAATGTAACAAAATTCATTAAAGTATGATTTTAAGGGCACTTCCGCTTATATATTTATGGGTCTGTTAATTTATTTAGCTTTATCGACCCCCATTCCCTTTATATACATTACTTATATACTTCAGGTATATAAGGGAGCCCTTATGTACAAGGAAATGTAACAAAATTAATTTTATGAAACTGCGAAAATTGATTTTAAGGGCACTTCCGCTTATATATTTATTGGTCTGTTAATTTATTTAGCTTTATCGACCCCCATTCCCTTTATATACATTACTTATATACCTCAGGTATATAAGGGAGAGCTTTTGTACATAGAAATGTAACAAAATTCATTAAAGTATGATTTTAAGGGCACTTCCGCTTATATATTTATGGGTCTGTTAATTTATTTAGCTTTATCGACCCCCATTCCCTTTATATACATTACTTATATACTTCAGGTATATAAGGGAGCCCTTATGTACAAGGAAATGTAACAAAATTAATTTTATGAAACTGCGAAAATTGATTTTAAGGGCACTTCCGCTTATATATTTATTGGTCTGTTAATTTATTTAGCTTTATCGACCCCCATTCCCTTTATATACATTACTTATATACCTCAGGTGTATAAGGGAGAGCTTTTGTACATAGAAATGTAACAAAATTCATTAAAGTATGATTTTAAGGGCACTTCCGCTTATATATTTTTTGGTCTGTTAAATTATTTAGCTTTATCGACCCCCATTCCCTTTATATACATTACTTATATACCTCAGGTATATAAGGGAGAGCTTTTGTACATAGAAATGTAACAAAATTCATTAAAGTATGATTTTAAGGGCACTTCCGCTTATATATTTATTGGTCTGTTAATTTATTTAGCTTTATCGACCCCCATTCCCTTTATATACATTACTTATATACCTCAGGTATATAAGGGAGAGCTTTTGTACATAGAAATGTAACAAAATTCATTAAAGTATGATTTTAAGGGCACTTCCGCTTATATATTTATTGGTCTGTTAATTTATTTAGCTTTATCGACCCCCATTCCCTTTATATACATTACTTATATACCTCAGGTATATAAGGGAGAGCTTTTGTACATAGAAATGTAACAAAATTCATTAAAGTATGATTTTAAGGGCACTTCCGCTTATATATTTATTGGTCTGTTAATTTATTTAGCTTTATCGACCCCCATTCCCTTTATATACATTACTTATATACCTCAGGTATATAAGGGAGAGCTTTTGTACATAGAAATGTAACAAAATTCATTAAAGTATGATTTTAAGGGCACTTCCGCTTATATATTTATTGGTCTGTTAATTTATTTAGCTTTATCGACCCCCATTCCCTTTATATACATTACTTATATACCTCAGGTATATAAGGGAGAGCTTTTGTACATAGAAATGTAACAAAATTCATTAAAGTATGATTTTAAGGGCACTTCCGCTTATATATTTATGGGTCTGTTAATTTATTTAGCTTTATCGACCCCCATTCCCTTTATATACATTACTTATATACTTCAGGTATATAAGGGAGCCCTTATGTACAAGGAAATGTAACAAAATTAATTTTATGAAACTGCGAAAATTGATTTTAAGGGCACTTCCGCTTATATATTTATTGGTCTGTTAATTTATTTAGCTTTATCGACCCCCATTCCCTTTATATACATTACTTATATACTTCAGGTATATAAGGGAGCCCTTATGTACAAGGAAATGTAACAAAATTAATTTTATGAAACTGCGAAAATTGATTTTAAGGGCACTTCCGCTTATATATTTATTGGTCTGTTAATTTATTTAGCTTTATCGACCCCCATTCCCTTTATATACATTACTTATATACTTCAGGTATATAAGGGAGCCCTTATGTACAAGGAAATGTAACAAAATTAATTTTATGAAACTGCGAAAATTGATTTTAAGGGCACTTCCGTTTATATATTTATTGGTCTGTTAATTTATTTAGCTTTATCGACCCCCATTCCCTTTATATACATTACTTATATACTTCAGGTATATAAGGGAGCCCTTATGTACAAGGAAATGTAACAAAATTAATTTTATGAAACTGCGAAAATTGATTTTAAGGGCACTTCCGCTTATATATTTATTGGTCTGTTAATTTATTTAGCTTTATCGACCCCCATTCCCTTTATATACATTACTTATATACCTCAGGTATATAAGGGAGAGCTTTTGTACATAGAAATGTAACAAAATTCATTAAAGTATGATTTTAAGGGCACTTCCGCTTATATATTTATTGGTCTGTTAATTTATTTAGCTTTATCGACCCCCATTCCCTTTATATACATTACTTATATACCTCAGGTATATAAGGGAGAGCTTTTGTACATAGAAATGTAACAAAATTCATTAAAGTATGATTTTAAGGGCACTTCCGCTTATATATTTATTGGTCTGTTAATTTATTTAGCTTTATCGACCCCCATTCCCTTTATATACATTACTTATATACCTCAGGTATATAAGGGAGAGCTTTTGTACATAGAAATGTAACAAAATTCATTAAAGTATGATTTTAAGGGCACTTCCGCTTATATATTTATTGGTCTGTTAATTTATTTAGCTTTATCGACCCCCATTCCCTTTATATACATTACTTATATACCTCAGGTATATAAGGGAGAGCTTTTGTACATAGAAATGTAACAAAATTCATTAAAGTATGATTTTAAGGGCACTTCCGCTTATATATTTATTGGTCTGTTAATTTATTTAGCTTTATCGACCCCCATTCCTTTTATATACATTACTTATATACCTCAGGTATATAAGGGAGAGCTTTTGTACATAGAAATGTAACAAAATTCATTAAGGTATGATTTTAAGGGCACTTCCGCTTATATATTTATGGGTCTGTTAATTTATTTAGCTTTATCGACCCCCATTCCCTTTATATACATTACTTATATACTTCAGGTATATAAGGGAGCCCTTATGTACAAGGAAATGTAACAAAATTAATTTTATGAAACTGCGAAAATTGATTTTAAGGGCACTTCCGCTTATATATTTATTGGTCTGTTAATTTATTTAGCTTTATATACATTACTGTTAATTTATTTAGCTTTATCGACCCCCATTCCCTTTATATACATTACTTATATACCTCAGGTATATAAGGGAGAGCTTTTGTACATAGAAATGTAACAAAATTCATTAAAGTATGATTTTAAGGGCACTTCCGCTTATATATTTATTGGTCTGTTAATTTATTTAGCTTTATCGACCCCCATTCCCTTTATATACATTACTTATATACCTCAGGTATATAAGGGAGAGCTTTTGTACATAGAAATGTAACAAAATTCATTAAAGTATGATTTTAAGGGCACTTCCGCTTATATATTTATTGGTCTGTTAATTTATTTAGCTTTATCGACCCCCATTCCCTTTATATACATTACTTATATACCTCAGGTATATAAGGGAGAGCTTTTGTACATAGAAATGTAACAAAATTCATTAAAGTATGATTTTAAGGGCACTTCCGCTTATATATTTATTGGTCTGTTAATTTATTTAGCTTTATCGACCCCCATTCCCTTTATATACATTACTTATATACCTCAGGTATATAAGGGAGAGCTTTTGTACATAGAAATGTAACAAAATTCATTAAAGTATGATTTTAAGGGCACTTCCGCTTATATCTTTATGGGTCTGTTAATTTATTTAGCTTTATCGACCCCCATTCCCTTTATATACATTACTTATATACTTCAGGTATATAAGGGAGCCCTTATGTACAAGGAAATGTAACAAAATTAATTTTATGAAACTGCGAAAATTGATTTTAAGGGCACTTCCGCTTATATATTTATTGGTCTGTTAATTTATTTAGCTTTATCGACCCCCATTCCCTTTATATACATTACTTATATACCTCAGGTATATAAGGGAGAGCTTTTGTACATAGAAATGTAACAAAATTCATTAAAGTATGATTTTAAGGGCACTTCCGCTTATATATTTATTGGTCTGTTAATTTATTTAGCTTTATCGACCCCCATTCCCTTTATATACATTACTTATATACCTCAGGTATATAAGGGAGAGCTTTTGTACATATAAATGTAACAAAATTCATTAAAGTATGATTTTAAGGGCACTTCCGCTTATATATTTATGGGTCTGTTAATTTATTTAGCTTTATCGACCCCCATTCCCTTTATATACATTACTTATATACTTCAGGTATATAAGGGAGCCCTTATGTACAAGGAAATGTAACAAAATTAATTTTATGAAACTGCGAAAATTGATTTTAAGGGCACTTCCGCTTATATATTTATTGGTCTGTTAATTTATTTAGCTTTATCGACCCCCATTCCCTTTATATACATTACTTATATACCTCAGGTATATAAGGGAGAGCTTTTGTACATAGAAATGTAACAAAATTCATTAAAGTATGATTTTAAGGGCACTTCCGCTTATATATTTATGGGTCTGTTAATTTATTTAGCTTTATCGACCCCCATTCCCTTTATATACATTACTTATATACTTCAGGTATATAAGGGAGCCCTTATGTACAAGGAAATGTAACAAAATTAATTTTATGAAACTGCGAAAATTGATTTTAAGGGCACTTCCGCTTATATATTTATTGGTCTGTTAATTTATTTAGCTTTATCGACCCCCATTCCCTTTATATACATTACTTATATACCTCAGGTATATAAGGGAGAGCTTTTGTACATAGAAATGTAACAAAATTCATTAAAGTATGATTTTAAGGGCACTTCCGCTTATATATTTATGGGTCTGTTAATTTATTTAGCTTTATCGACCCCCATTCCCTTTATATACATTACTTATATACTTCAAGTATATAAGGGAGCCCTTATGTACAAGGAAATGTAACAAAATTAATTTTATGAAACTGCGAAAATTGATTTTAAGGGCACTTCCGCTTATATATTTATTGGTCTGTTAATTTATTTAGCTTTATCGACCCCCATTCCCTTTATATACATTACTTATATACCTCAGGTATATAAGGGAGAGCTTTTGTACATATAAATGTAACAAAATTCATTAAAGTATGATTTTAAGGGCACTTCCGCTTATATATTTATGGGTCTGTTAATTTATTTAGCTTTATCGACCCCCATTCCCTTTATATACATTACTTATATACTTCAGGTATATAAGGGAGCCCTTATGTACAAGGAAATGTAACAAAATTAATTTTATGAAACTGCGAAAATTGATTTTAAGGGCACTTCCGCTTATATATTTATTGGTCTGTTAATTTATTTAGCTTTATCGACCCCCATTCCCTTTATATACATTACTTATATACCTCAGGTATATAAGGGAGAGCTTTTGTACATAGAAATGTAACAAAATTCATTAAAGTATGATTTTAAGGGCACTTCCGCTTATATATTTATGGGTCTGTTAATTTATTTAGCTTTATCGACCCCCATTCCCTTTATATACATTACTTATATACTTCAGGTATATAAGGGAGCCCTTATGTACAAGGAAATGTAACAAAATTAATTTTATGAAACTGCGAAAATTGATTTTAAGGGCACTTCCGCTTATATATTTATTGGTCTGTTAATTTATTTAGCTTTATCGACCCCCATTCCCTTTATATACATTACTTATATACCTCAGGTATATAAGGGAGAGCTTTTGTACATAGAAATGTAACAAAATTCATTAAAGTATGATTTTAAGGGCACTTCCGCTTATATATTTATGGGTCTGTTAATTTATTTAGCTTTATCGACCCCCATTCCCTTTATATACATTACTTATATACTTCAAGTATATAAGGGAGCCCTTATGTACAAGGAAATGTAACAAAATTAATTTTATGAAACTGCGAAAATTGATTTTAAGGGCACTTCCGCTTATATATTTATTGGTCTGTTAATTTATTTAGCTTTATCGACCCCCATTCCCTTTATATACATTACTTATATACCTCAGGTATATAAGGGAGAGCTTTTGTACATATAAATGTAACAAAATTCATTAAAGTATGATTTTAAGGGCACTTCCGCTTATATATTTATGGGTCTGCTAATTTATTTAGCTTTATCGACCCCCATTCCCTTTATATACATTACTTATATACTTCAGGTATATAAGGGAGCCCTTATGTACAAGGAAATGTAACAAAATTAATTTTATGAAACTGCGAAAATTGATTTTAAGGGCACTTCCGCTTATATATTTATTGGTCTGTTAATTTATTTAGCTTTATCGACCCCCATTCCCTTTATATACATTACTTATATACTTCAGGTATATAAGGGAGCCCTTATGTACAAGGAAATGTAACAAAATTAATTTTATGAAACTGCGAAAATTGATTTTAAGGGCACTTCCGCTTATATATTTATTGGTCTGTTAATTTATTTAGCTTTATCGACCCCCATTCCCTTTATATACATTACTTATATACTTCAGGTATATAAGGGAGCCCTTATGTACAAGGAAATGTAACAAAATTAATTTTATGAAACTGCGAAAATTGATTTTAAGGGCACTTCCGCTTATATATTTATTGGTCTGTTAATTTATTTAGCTTTATCGACCCCCATTCCCTTTATATACATTACTTATATACCTCAGGTATATAAGGGAGAGCTTTTGTACATAGAAATGTAACAAAATTCATTAAAGTATGATTTTAAGGGCACTTCCGCTTATATATTTATTGGTCTGTTAATTTATTTAGCTTTATCGACCCCCATTCCCTTTATATACATTACTTATATACCTCAGGTATATAAGGGAGAGCTTTTGTACATAGAAATGTAACAAAATTCATTAAAGTATGATTTTAAGGGCACTTCCGCTTATATATTTATTGGTCTGTTAATTTATTTAGCTTTATCGACCCCCATTCCCTTTATATACATTACTTATATACCTCAGGTATATAAGGGAGAGCTTTTGTACATAGAAATGTAACAAAATTCATTAAAGTATGATTTTAAGGGCACTTCCGCTTATATATTTATTGGTCTGTTAATTTATTTAGCTTTATCGACCCCCATTCCCTTTATATACATTACTTATATACCTCAGGTATATAAGGGAGAGCTTTTGTACATAGAAATGTAACAAAATTCATTAAAGTATGATTTTAAGGGCACTTCCGCTTATATATTTATTGGTCTGTTAATTTATTTAGCTTTATCGACCCCCATTCCCTTTATATACATTACTTATATACCTCAGGTATATAAGGGAGAGCTTTTGTACATAGAAATGTAACAAAATTCATTAAAGTATGATTTTAAGGGCACTTCCGCTTATATATTTATTGGTCTGTTAATTTATTTAGCTTTATCGACCCCCATTCCCTTTATATACATTACTTATATACCTCAGGTATATAAGGGAGAGCTTTTGTACATAGAAATGTAACAAAATTCATTAAAGTATGATTTTAAGGGCACTTCCGCTTATATATTTATGGGTCTGTTAATTTATTTAGCTTTATCGACCCCCATTCCCTTTATATACATTACTTATATACTTCAGGTATATAAGGGAGCCCTTATGTACAAGGAAAGGAAGCTTTTGTACATAGAAATGTAACAAAATTCATTAAAGTATGATTTTAAGGGCACTTCCGCTTATATATTTATTGGTCTGTTAATTTATTTAGCTTTATCGACCCCCATTCCCTTTATATACATTACTTATATACCTCAGGTATATAAGGGAGAGCTTTTGTACATAGAAATGTAACAAAATTCATTAAGGTATGATTTTAAGGGCACTTCCGCTTATATATTTATGGGTCTGTTAATTTATTTAGCTTTATCGACCCCCATTCCCTTTATATACATTACTTATATACTTCAGGTATATAAGGGAGCCCTTATGTACAAGGAAATGTAACAAAATTAATTTTATGAAACTGCGAAAATTGATTTTAAGGGCACTTCCGCTTATATATTTATTGGTCTGTTAATTTATTTAGCTTTATCGACCCCCATTCCCTTTATATACATTACTTATATACTTCAGGTATATAAGGGAGCCCTTATGTACAAGGAAATGTAACAAAATTAATTTTATGAAACTGCGAAAATTGATTTTAAGGGCACTTCCGCTTATATATTTATTGGTCTGTTAATTTATTTAGCTTTATCGACCCCCATTCCCTTTATATACATTACTTATATACCTCAGGTATATAAGGGAGAGCTTTTGTACATAGAAATGTAACAAAATTCATTAAAGTATGATTTTAAGGGCACTTCCGCTTATATATTTATTGGTCGGTTAATTTATTTAGCTTTATCGACCCCCATTCCCTTTATATACATTACTTATATACCTCAGGTATATAAGGGAGAGCTTTTGTACATAGAAATGTAACAAAATTCATTAAAGTATGATTTTAAGGGCACTTCCGCTTATATATTTATTGGTCTGTTAATTTATTTAGCTTTATCGACCCCCATTCCCTTTATATACATTACTTATATACCTCAGGTATATAAGGGAGAGCTTTTGTACATAGAAATGTAACAAAATTCATTAAAGTATGATTTTAAGGGCACTTCCGCTTATATATTTATTGGTCTGTTAATTTATTTAGCTTTATCGACCCCCATTCCCTTTATATACATTACTTATATACCTCAGGTATATAAGGGAGAGCTTTTGTACATAGAAATGTAACAAAATTCATTAAAGTATGATTTTAAGGGCACTTCCGCTTATATATTTATTGGTCTGTTAATTTATTTAGCTTTATCGACCCCCATTCCCTTTATATACATTACTTATATACCTCAGGTATATAAGGGAGAGCTTTTGTACATAGAAATGTAACAAAATTCATTAAAGTATGATTTTAAGGGCACTTCCGCTTATATATTTATTGGTCTGTTAATTTATTTAGCTTTATCGACCCCCATTCCCTTTATATACATTACTTATATACCTCAGGTATATAAGGGAGAGCTTTTGTACATAGAAATGTAACAAAATTCATTAAAGTATGATTTTAAGGGCACTTCCGCTTATATATTTATTGGTCTGTTAATTTATTTAGCTTTATCGACCCCCATTCCCTTTATATACATTACTTATATACCTCAGGTATATAAGGGAGAGCTTTTGTACATAGAAATGTAACAAAATTCATTAAAGTATGATTTTAAGGGCACTTCCGCTTATATATTTATGGGTCTGTTAATTTATTTAGCTTTATCGACCCCCATTCCCTTTATATACATTACTTATATACTTCAGGTATATAAGGGAGCCCTTATGTACAAGGAAATGTAACAAAATTAATTTTATGAAACTGCGAAAATTGATTTTAAGGGCACTTCCGCTTATATATTTATTGGTCTGTTAAATTATTTAGCTTTATCGACCCCCATTCCCTTTATATACATTACTTATATACTTCAGGTATATAAGGGAGCCCTTATGTACAAGGAAATGTAACAAAATTAATTTTATGAAACTGCGAAAATTGATTTTAAGGGCACTTCCGCTTATATATTTATTGGTCTGTTAATTTATTTAGCTTTATCGACCCCCATTCCCTTTATATACATTACTTATATACCTCAGGTATATAAGGGAGAGCTTTTGTACATAGAAATGTAACAAAATTCATTAAAGTATGATTTTAAGGGCACTTCCGCTTATATATTTATTGGTCTGTTAATTTATTTAGCTTTATCGACCCCCATTCCCTTTATATACATTACTTATATACCTCAGGTATATAAGGGAGAGCTTTTGTACATAGAAATGTAACAAAATTCATTAAGGTATGATTTTAAGGGCACTTCCGCTTATATATTTATGGGTCTGTTAATTTATTTAGCTTTATCGACCCCCATTCCCTTTATATACATTACTTATATACTTCAGGTATATAAGGGAGCCCTTATGTACAAGGAAATGTAACAAAATTAATTTTATGAAACTGCGAAAATTGATTTTAAGGGCACTTCCGCTTATATATTTATTGGTCTGTTAATTTATTTAGCTTTATCGACCCCCATTCCCTTTATATACATTACTTATATACCTCAGGTATATAAGGGAGAGCTTTTGTACATAGAAATGTAACAAAATTCATTAAAGTATGATTTTAAGGGCACTTCCGCTTATATATTTATTGGTCTGTTAATTTATTTAGCTTTATCGACCCCCATTCCCTTTATATACATTACTTATATACCTCAGGTATATAAGGGAGAGCTTTTGTACATAGAAATGTAACAAAATTCATTAAAGTATGATTTTAAGGGCACTTCCGCTTATATATTTATTGGTCTGTTAATTTATTTAGCTTTATCGACCCCCATTCCCTTTATATACATTACTTATATACCTCAGGTATATAAGGGAGAGCATTTGTACATAGAAATGTAACAAAATTCATTAAGGTATGATTTTAAGGGCACTTCCGCTTATATATTTATGGGTCTGTTAATTTATTTAGCTTTATCGACCCCCATTCCCTTTATATACATTACTTATATACTTCAGGTATATAAGGGAGCCCTTATGTACAAGGAAATGTAACAAAATTAATTTTATGAAACTGCGAAAATTGATTTTAAGGGCACTTCCGCTTATATATTTATTGGTCTGTTAATTTATTTAGCTTTATCGACCCCCATTCCCTTTATATACATTACTTATATACTTCAGGTATATAAGGGAGCCCTTATGTACAAGGAAATGTAACAAAATTAATTTTATGAAACTGCGAAAATTGATTTTAAGGGCACTTCCGCTTATATATTTATTGGTCTGTTAATTTATTTAGCTTTATCGACCCCCATTCCCTTTATATACATTACTTATATACTTCAGGTATATAAGGGAGCCCTTATGTACAAGGAAATGTAACAAAATTAATTTTATGAAACTGCGAAAATTGATTTTAAGGGCACTTCCGCTTATATATTTATTGGTCTGTTAATTTATTTAGCTTTATCGACCCCCATTCCCTTATATACATTACTTATATACTTCAGGTATATAAGGGAGCCCTTATGTACAAGGAAATGTAACAAAATTAATTTTATGAAACTGCGAAAATTGATTTTAAGGGCACTTCCGCTTATATATTTATTGGTCTGTTAATTTATTTAGCTTTATCGACCCCCATTCCCTTTATATACATTACTTATATACCTCAGGTATATAAGGGAGAGCTTTTGTACATAGAAATGTAACAAAATTCATTAAAGCATGATTTTA
Source organism: Thereva nobilitata (assembly GCA_963855945.1). NCBI lineage: Eukaryota > Metazoa > Arthropoda > Insecta > Diptera > Therevidae > Thereva > Thereva nobilitata. The sequence continues at coordinate 109,504,112 of OY979698.1, read as the reverse complement.
AGGGCACTTCCGCTTATATATTTATTGGTCTGTTAATTTATTTAGCTTTATCGACCCCCATTCCCTTTATATACATTACTTATATACCTCAGGTATATAAGGGAGAGCTTTTGTACATAGAAATGTAACAAAATTCATTAAAGTATGATTTTAAGGGCACTTCCGCTTATATATTTATGGGTCTGTTAATTTATTTAGCTTTATCGACCCCCATTCCCTTTATATACATTACTTATATACTTCAGGTATATAAGGGAGCCCTTATGTACAAGGAAATGTAACAAAATTAATTTTATGAAACTGCGAAAATTGATTTTAAGGGCACTTCCGCTTATATATTTATTGGTCTGTTAATTTATTTAGCTTTATCGACCCCCATTCCCTTTATATACATTACTTATATACCTCAGGTATATAAGGGAGAGCTTTTGTACATAGAAATGTAACAAAATTCATTAAAGTATGATTTTAAGGGCACTTCCGCTTATATCTTTATGGGTCTGTTAATTTATTTAGCTTTATCGACCCCCATTCCCTTTATATACATTACTTATATACTTCAGGTATATAAGGGAGCCCTTATGTACAAGGAAATGTAACAAAATTAATTTTATGAAACTGCGAAAATTGATTTTAAGGGCACTTCCGCTTATATATTTATTGGTCTGTTAATTTATTTAGCTTTATCGACCCCCATTCCCTTTATATACATTACTTATATACCTCAGGTATATAAGGGAGAGCTTTTGTACATAGAAATGTAACAAAATTCATTAAAGTATGATTTTAAGGGCACTTCCGCTTATATATTTATTGGTCTGTTAATTTATTTAGCTTTATCGACCCCCATTCCCTTTATATACATTACTTATATACCTCAGGTATATAAGGGAGAGCTTTTGTACATAGAAATGTAACAAAATTCATTAAAGTATGATTTTAAGGGCACTTCCGCTTATATATTTATGGGTCTGTTAATTTATTTAGCTTTATCGACCCCCATTCCCTTTATATACATTACTTATATACTTCAGGTATATAAGGGAGCCCTTATGTACAAGGAAATGTAACAAAATTAATTTTATGAAACTGCGAAAATTGATTTTAAGGGCACTTCCGCTTATATATTTATTGGTCTGTTAATTTATTTAGCTTTATCGACCCCCATTCCCTTTATATACATTACTTATATACTTCAGGTATATAAGGGAGCCCTTATGTACAAGGAAATGTAACAAAATTAATTTTATGAAACTGCGAAAATTGATTTTAAGGGCACTTCCGCTTATATATTTATTGGTCTGTTAATTTATTTAGCTTTATCGACCCCCATTCCCTTTATATACATTACTTATATACTTCAGGTATATAAGGGAGCCCTTATGTACAAGGAAATGTAACAAAATTAATTTTATGAAACTGCGAAAATTGATTTTAAGGGCACTTCCGCTTATATATTTATTGGTCTGTTAATTTATTTAGCTTTATCGACCCCCATTCCCTTTATATACATTACTTATATACTTCAGGTATATAAGGGAGCCCTTATGTACAAGGAAATGTAACAAAATTAATTTTATGAAACTGCGAAAATTGATTTTAAGGGCACTTCCGCTTATATATTTATTGGTCTGTTAATTTATTTAGCTTTATCGACCCCCATTCCCTTTATATACATTACTTATATACCTCAGGTATATAAGGGAGAGCTTTTGTACATAGAAATGTAACAAAATTCATTAAAGTATGATTTTAAGGGCACTTCCGCTTATATATTTATGGGTCTGTTAATTTATTTAGCTTTATCGACCCCCATTCCCTTTATATACATTACTTATATACTTCAGGTATATAAGGGAGCCCTTATGTACAAGGAAATGTAACAAAATTAATTTTATGAAACTGCGAAAATTGATTTTAAGGGCACTTCCGCTTATATATTTATTGGTCTGTTAATTTATTTAGCTTTATCGACCCCCATTCCCTTTATATACATTACTTATATACCTCAGGTATATAAGGGAGAGCTTTTGTACATAGAAATGTAACAAAATTCATTAAAGTATGATTTTAAGGGCACTTCCGCTTATATATTTATTGGTCTGTTAATTTATTTAGCTTTATCGACCCCCATTCCCTTTATATACATTACTTATATACCTCAGGTATATAAGGGAGAGCTTTTGTACATAGAAATGTAACAAAATTCATTAAAGTATGATTTTAAGGGCACTTCCGCTTATATATTTATTGGTCTGTTAATTTATTTAGCTTTATCGACCCCCATTCCCTTTATATACATTACTTATATACCTCAGGTATATAAGGGAGAGCTTTTGTACATAGAAATGTAACAAAATTCATTAAAGTATGATTTTAAGGGCACTTCCGCTTATATATTTATGGGTCTGTTAATTTATTTAGCTTTATCGACCCCCATTCCCTTTATATACATTACTTATATACTTCAGGTATATAAGGGAGCCCTTATGTACAAGGAAATGTAACAAAATTAATTTTATGAAACTGCGAAAATTGATTTTAAGGGCACTTCCGCTTATATATTTATTGGTCTGTTAATTTATTTAGCTTTATCGACCCCCATTCCCTTTATATACATTACTTATATACCTCAGGTATATAAGGGAGAGCTTTTGTACATAGAAATGTAACAAAATTCATTAAAGTATGATTTTAAGGGCACTTCCGCTTATATATTTATTGGTCTGTTAATTTATTTAGCTTTATCGACCCCCATTCCCTTTATATACATTACTTATATACCTCAGGTATATAAGGGAGAGCTTTTGTACATAGAAATGTAACAAAATTCATTAAAGTATGATTTTAAGGGCACTTCCGCTTATATATTTATGGGTCTGTTAATTTATTTAGCTTTATCGACCCCCATTCCCTTTATATACATTACTTATATACTTCAGGTATTTAAGGGAGCCCTTATGTACAAGGAAATGTAACAAAATTAATTTTATGAAACTGCGAAAATTGATTTTAAGGGCACTTCCGCTTATATATTTATTGGTCTGTTAATTTATTTAGCTTTATCGACCCCCATTCCCTTTATATACATTACTTATATACCTCAGGTATATAAGGGAGAGCTTTTGTACATATAAATGTAACAAAATTCATTAAAGTATGATTTTAAGGGCACTTCCGCTTATATATTTATGGGTCTGTTAATTTATTTAGCTTTATCGACCCCCATTCCCTTTATATACATTACTTATATACTTCAGGTATATAAGGGAGCCCTTATGTACAAGGAAATTTAACAAAATTAATTTTATGAAACTGTGAAAATTGATTTTAAGGGCACTTCCGCTTATATATTTATTGGTCTGTTAATTTATTTAGCTTTATCGACCCCCATTCCCTTTATATACATTACTTATATACCTCAGGTATATAAGGGAGAGCTTTTGTACATAGAAATGTAACAAAATTCATTAAAGTATGATTTTAAGGGCACTTCCGCTTATATATTTATTGGTCTGTTAATTTATTTAGCTTTATCGACCCCCATTCCCTTTATATACATTACTTATATACCTCAGGTATATAAGGGAGAGCTTTTGTACATAGAAATGTAACAAAATTCATTAAAGTATGATTTTAAGGGCACTTCCGCTTATATATTTATTGGTCTGTTAATTTATTTAGCTTTATCGACCCCCATTCCCTTTATATACATTACTTATATACCTCAGGTATATAAGGGAGAGCTTTTGTACATAGAAATGTAACAAAATTCATTAAAGTATGATTTTAAGGGCACTTCCGCTTATATATTTATTGGTCTGTTAATTTATTTAGCTTTATCGACCCCCATTCCCTTTATATACATTACTTATATACCTCAGGTATATAAGGGAGAGCTTTTGTACATAGAAATGTAACAAAATTCATTAAAGTATGATTTTAAGGGCACTTCCGCTTATATCTTTATGGGTCTGTTAATTTATTTAGCTTTATCGACCCCCATTCCCTTTATATACATTACTTATATACTTCAGGTATATAAGGGAGCCCTTATGTACAAGGAAATGTAACAAAATTAATTTTATGAAACTGCGAAAATTGATTTTAAGGGCACTTCCGCTTATATATTTATTGGTCTGTTAATTTATTTAGCTTTATCGACCCCCATTCCCTTTATATACATTACTTATATACCTCAGGTATATAAGGGAGAGCTTTTGTACATAGAAATGTAACAAAATTCATTAAAGCATGATTTTAAGGGCACTTCCGCTTATATATTTATTGGTCTGTTAATTTATTTAGCTTTATCGACCCCCACTCCCTTTATATACATTACTTATATACCTCAGGTATATAAGGGAGAGCTTTTGTACATAGAAATGTAACAAAATTCATTAAAGTATGATTTTAAGGGCACTTCCGCTTATATATTTATTGGTCTGTTAATTTATTTAGCTTTATCGACCCCCATTCCCTTTATATACATTACTTATATACCTCAGGTATATAAGGGAGAGCTTTTGTACATAGAAATGTAACAAAATTCATTAAAGTATGATTTTAAGGGCACTTCCGCTTATATATTTATGGGTCTGTTAATTTATTTAGCTTTATCGACCCCCATTCCCTTTATATACATTACTTATATACTTCAGGTATATAAGGGAGCCCTTATGTACAAGGAAATGTAACAAAATTAATTTTATGAAACTGCGAAAATTGATTTTAAGGGCACTTCCGCTTATATATTTATTGGTCTGTTAATTTATTTAGCTTTATCGACCCCCATTCCCTTTATATACATTACTTATATACCTCAGGTATATAAGGGAGAGCTTTTGTACATAGAAATGTAACAAAATTCATTAAAGTATGATTTGAAGGGCACTTCCGCTTATATATTTATTGGTCTGTTAATTTATTTAGCTTTATCGACCCCCATTCCCTTTATATACATTACTTATATACCTCAGGTATATAAGGGAGAGCTTTTGTACATAGAAATGTAACAAAATTCATTAAAGTATGATTTTAAGGGCACTTCCGCTTATATATTTATTGGTCTGTTAATTTATTTAGCTTTATCGACCCCCATTCCCTTTATATACATTACTTATATACCTCAGGTATATAAGGGAGAGCTTTTGTACATAGAAATGTAACAAAATTCATTAAAGTATGATTTTAAGGGCACTTCCGCTTATATATTTATTGGTCTGTTAATTTATTTAGCTTTATCGACCCCCATTCCCTTTATATACATTACTTATATACCTCAGGTATATAAGGGAGAGCTTTTGTACATAGAAATGTAACAAAATTCATTAAAGTATGATTTTAAGGGCACTTCCGCTTATATCTTTATGGGTCTGTTAATTTATTTAGCTTTATCGACCCCCATTCCCTTTATATACATTACTTATATACTTCAGGTATATAAGGGAGCCCTTATGTACAAGGAAATGTAACAAAATTAATTTTATGAAACTGCGAAAATTGATTTTAAGGGCACTTCCGCTTATATATTTATTGGTCTGTTAATTTATTTAGCTTTATCGACCCCCATTCCCTTTATATACATTACTTATATACCTCAGGTATATAAGGGAGAGCTTTTGTACATAGAAATGTAACAAAATTCATTAAAGTATGATTTTAAGGGCACTTCCGCTTATATATTTATTGGTCTGTTAATTTATTTAGCTTTATCGACCCCCATTCCCTTTATATACATTACTTATATACCTCAGGTATATAAGGGAGAGCTTTTGTACATATAAATGTAACAAAATTCATTAAAGTATGATTTTAAGGGCACTTCCGCTTATATATTTATGGGTCTGTTAATTTATTTAGCTTTATCGACCCCCATTCCCTTTATATACATTACTTATATACTTCAGGTATATAAGGGAGCCCTTATGTACAAGGAAATGTAACAAAATTAATTTTATGAAACTGCGAAAATTGATTTTAAGGGCACTTCCGCTTATATATTTATTGGTCTGTTAATTTATTTAGCTTTATCGACCCCCATTCCCTTTATATACATTACTTATATACTTCAGGTATATAAGGGAGCCCTTATGTACAAGGAAATGTAACAAAATTAATTTTATGAAACTGCGAAAATTGATTTTAAGGGCACTTCCGCTTATATATTTATTGGTCTGTTAATTTATTTAGCTTTATCGACCCCCATTCCCTTTATATACATTACTTATATACTTCAGGTATATAAGGGAGCCCTTATGTACAAGGAAATGTAACAAAATTAATTTTATGAAACTGCGAAAATTGATTTTAAGGGCACTTCCGCTTATATATTTATTGGTCTGTTAATTTATTTAGCTTTATCGACCCCCATTCCCTTTATATACATTACTTATATACCTCAGGTATATAAGGGAGAGCTTTTGTACATAGAAATGTAACAAAATTCATTAAAGTATGATTTTAAGGGCACTTCCGCTTATATATTTATGGGTCTGTTAATTTATTTAGCTTTATCGACCCCCATTCCCTTTATATACATTACTTATATACTTCAGGTATATAAGGGAGCCCTTATGTACAAGGAAATGTAACAAAATTAATTTTATGAAACTGCGAAAATTGATTTTAAGGGCACTTCCGCTTATATATTTATTGGTCTGTTAATTTATTTAGCTTTATCGACCCCCATTCCCTTTATATACATTACTTATATACCTCAGGTATATAAGGGAGAGCTTTTGTACATAGAAATGTAACAAAATTCATTAAAGTATGATTTTAAGGGCACTTCCGCTTATATATTTATTGGTCTGTTAATTTATTTAGCTTTATCGACCCCCATTCCCTTTATATACATTACTTATATACCTCAGGTATATAAGGGAGAGCTTTTGTACATAGAAATGTAACAAAATTCATTAAAGTATGATTTTAAGGGCACTTACGCTTATATATTTATTGGTCTGTTAATTTATTTAGCTTTATCGACCCCCATTCCCTTTATATACATTACTTATATACCTCAGGTATATAAGGGAGAGCTTTTGTACATAGAAATGTAACAAAATTCATTAAAGTATGATTTTAAGGGCACTTCCGCTTATATATTTATGGGTCTGTTAATTTATTTAGCTTTATCGACCCCCATTCCCTTTATATACATTACTTATATACTTCAGGTATATAAGGGAGCCCTTATGTACAAGGAAATGTAACAAAATTAATTTTATGAAACTGCGAAAATTGATTTTAAGGGCACTTCCGCTTATATATTTATTGGTCTGTTAATTTATTTAGCTTTATCGACCCCCATTCCCTTTATATACATTACTTATATACCTCAGGTATATAAGGGAGAGCTTTTGTACATATAAATGTAACAAAATTCATTAAAGTATGATTTTAAGGGCACTTCCGCTTATATATTTATGGGTCTGTTAATTTATTTAGCTTTATCGACCCCCATTCCCTTTATATACATTACTTATATACTTCAGGTATATAAGGGAGCCCTTATGTACAAGGAAATGTAACAAAATTAATTTTATGAAACTGCGAAAATTGATTTTAAGGGCACTTCCGCTTATATATTTATTGGTCTGTTAATTTATTTAGCTTTATCGACCCCCATTCCCTTTATATACATTACTTATATACCTCAGGTATATAAGGGAGAGCTTTTGTACATATAAATGTAACAAAATTCATTAAAGTATGATTTTAAGGGCACTTCCGCTTATATATTTATGGGTCTGTTAATTTATTTAGCTTTATCGACCCCCATTCCCTTTATATACATTACTTATATACTTCAGGTATATAAGGGAGCCCTTATGTACAAGGAAATGTAACAAAATTAATTTTATGAAACTGCGAAAATTGATTTTAAGGGCACTTCCGCTTATATATTTATTGGTCTGTTAATTTATTTAGCTTTATCGACCCCCATTCCCTTTATATACATTACTTATATACTTCAGGTATATAAGGGAGCCCTTATGTACAAGGAAATGTAACAAAATTAATTTTATGAAACTGCGAAAATTGATTTTAAGGGCACTTCCGCTTATATATTTATTGGTCTGTTAATTTATTTAGCTTTATCGACCCCCATTCCCTTTATATACATTACTTATATACTTCAGGTATATAAGGGAGCCCTTATGTACAAGGAAATGTAACAAAATTAATTTTATGAAACTGCGAAAATTGATTTTAAGGGCACTTCCGCTTATATATTTATTGGTCTGTTAATTTATTTAGCTTTATCGACCCCCATTCCCTTTATATACATTACTTATATACCTCAGGTATATAAGGGAGAGCTTTTGTACATAGAAATGTAACAAAATTCATTAAAGTATGATTTTAAGGGCACTTCCGCTTATATATTTATTGGTCTGTTAATTTATTTAGCTTTATCGACCCCCATTCCCTTTATATACATTACTTATATACCTCAGGTATATAAGGGAGAGCTTTTGTACATAGAAATGTAACAAAATTCATTAAAGTATGATTTTAAGGGCACTTCCGCTTATATATTTATTGGTCTGTTAATTTATTTAGCTTTATCGACCCCCATTCCCTTTATATACATTACTTATATACCTCAGGTATATAAGGGAGAGCTTTTGTACATAGAAATGTAACAAAATTCATTAAAGTATGATTTTAAGGGCACTTCCGCTTATATATTTATTGGTCTGTTAATTTATTTAGCTTTATCGACCCCCATTCCCTTTATATACATTACTTATATACCTCAGGTATATAAGGGAGAGCTTTTGTACATAGAAATGTAACAAAATTCATTAAAGTATGATTTTAAGGGCACTTCCGCTTATATATTTATTGGTCTGTTAATTTATTTAGCTTTATCGACCCCCATTCCCTTTATATACATTACTTATATACCTCAGGTATATAAGGGAGAGCTTTTGTACATATAAATGTAACAAAATTCATTAAAGTATGATTTTAAGGGCACTTCCGCTTATATATTTATGGGTCTGTTAATTTATTTAGCTTTATCGACCCCCATTCCCTTTATATACATTACTTATATACTTCAGGTATATAAGGGAGCCCTTATGTACAAGGAAATGTAACAAAATTAATTTTATGAAACTGCGAAAATTGATTTTAAGGGCACTTCCGCTTATATATTTATTGGTCTGTTAATTTATTTAGCTTTATCGACCCCCATTCCCTTTATATACATTACTTATATACCTCAGGTATATAAGGGAGAGCTTTTGTACATATAAATGTAACAAAATTCATTAAAGTATGATTTTAAGGGCACTTCCGCTTATATATTTATGGGTCTGTTAATTTATTTAGCTTTATCGACCCCCATTCCCTTTATATACATTACTTATATACTTCAGGTATATAAGGGAGCCCTTATGTACAAGGAAATGTAACAAAATTAATTTTATGAAACTGCGAAAATTGATTTTAAGGGCACTTCCGCTTATATATTTATTGGTCTGTTAATTTATTTAGCTTTATCGACCCCCATTCCCTTTATATACATTACTTATATACTTCAGGTATATAAGGGAGCCCTTATGTACAAGGAAATGTAACAAAATTAATTTTATGAAACTGCGAAAATTGATTTTAAGGGCACTTCCGCTTATATATTTATTGGTCTGTTAATTTATTTAGCTTTATCGACCCCCATTCCCTTTATATACATTACTTATATACTTCAGGTATATAAGGGAGCCCTTATGTACAAGGAAATGTAACAAAATTAATTTTATGAAACTGCGAAAATTGATTTTAAGGGCACTTCCGCTTATATATTTATTGGTCTGTTAATTTATTTAGCTTTATCGACCCCCATTCCCTTTATATACATTACTTATATACCTCAGGTATATAAGGGAGAGCTTTTGTACATAGAAATGTAACAAAATTCATTAAAGTATGATTTTAAGGGCACTTCCGCTTATATATTTATTGGTCTGTTAATTTATTTAGCTTTATCGACCCCCATTCCCTTTATATACATTACTTATATACCTCAGGTATATAAGGGAGAGCTTTTGTACATAGAAATGTAACAAAATTCATTAAAGTATGATTTTAAGGGCACTTCCGCTTATATATTTATTGGTCTGTTAATTTATTTAGCTTTATCGACCCCCATTCCCTTTATATACATTACTTATATACCTCAGGTATATAAGGGAGAGCTTTTGTACATAGAAATGTAACAAAATTCATTAAAGTATGATTTTAAGGGCACTTCCGCTTATATATTTATTGGTCTGTTAATTTATTTAGCTTTATCGACCCCCATTCCCTTTATATACATTACTTATATACCTCAGGTATATAAGGGAGAGCTTTTGTACATAGAAATGTAACAAAATTCATTAAAGTATGATTTTAAGGGCACTTCCGCTTATATATTTATTGGTCTGTTAATTTATTTAGCTTTATCGACCCCCATTCCCTTTATATACATTACTTATATACCTCAGGTATATAAGGGAGAGCTTTTGTACATAGAAATGTAACAAAATTCATTAAAGTATGATTTTAAGGGCACTTCCGCTTATATATTTATTGGTCTGTTAATTTATTTAGCTTTATCGACCCCCATTCCCTTTATATACATTACTTATATACCTCAGGTATATAAGGGAGAGCTTTTGTACATAGAAATGTAACAAAATTCATTAAAGTATGATTTTAAGGGCACTTCCGCTTATATATTTATTGGTCTGTTAATTTATTTAGCTTTATCGACCCCCATTCCCTTTATATACATTACTTATATACCTCAGGTATATAAGGGAGAGCTTTTGTACATAGAAATGTAACAAAATTCATTAAAGTATGATTTTAAGGGCACTTCCGCTTATATATTTATGGGTCTGTTAATTTATTTAGCTTTATCGACCCCCATTCCCTTTATATACATTACTTATATACTTCAGGTATATAAGGGAGCCCTTATGTACAAGGAAATGTAACAAAATTAATTTTATGAAACTGCGAAAATTGATTTTAAGGGCACTTCCGCTTATATATTTATTGGTCTGTTAATTTATTTAGCTTTATCGACCCCCATTCCCTTTATATACATTACTTATATACTTCAGGTATATAAGGGAGCCCTTATGTACAAGGAAATGTAACAAAATTAATTTTATGAAACTGCGAAAATTGATTTTAAGGGCACTTCCGCTTATATATTTATTGGTCTGTTAATTTATTTAGCTTTATCGACCCCCATTCCCTTTATATACATTACTTATATACCTCAGGTATATAAGGGAGAGCTTTTGTACATAGAAATGTAACAAAATTCATTAAAGTATGATTTTAAGGGCACTTCCGCTTATATATTTATTGGTCTGTTAATTTATTTAGCTTTATCGACCCCCATTCCCTTTATATACATTACTTATATACCTCAGGTATATAAGGGAGAGCTTTTGTACATAGAAATGTAACAAAATTCATTAAAGTATGATTTTAAGGGCACTTCCGCTTATATATTTATTGGTCTGTTAATTTATTTAGCTTTATCGACCCCCATTCCCTTTATATACATTACTTATATACCTCAGGTATATAAGGGAGAGCTTTTGTACATAGAAATGTAACAAAATTCATTAAGGTATGATTTTAAGGGCACTTCCGCTTATATATTTATGGGTCTGTTAATTTATTTAGCTTTATCGACCCCCATTCCCTTTATATACATTACTTATATACTTCAGGTATATAAGGGAGCCCTTATGTACAAGGAAATGTAACAAAATTAATTTTATGAAACTGCGAAAATTGATTTTAAGGGCACTTCCGCTTATATATTTATTGGTCTGTTAATTTATTTAGCTTTATCGACCCCCATTCCCTTTATATACATTACTTATATACTTCAGGTATATAAGGGAGCCCTTATGTACAAGGAAATGTAACAAAATTAATTTTATGAAACTGCGAAAATTGATTTTAAGGGCACTTCCGCTTATATATTTATTGGTCTGTTAATTTATTTAGCTTTATCGACCCCCATTCCCTTTATATACATTACTTATATACTTCAGGTATATAAGGGAGCCCTTATGTACAAGGAAATGTAACAAAATTAATTTTATGAAACTGCGAAAATTGATTTTAAGGGCACTTCCGCTTATATATTTATTGGTCTGTTAATTTATTTAGCTTTATCGACCCCCATTCCCTTTATATACATTACTTATATACTTCAGGTATATAAGGGAGCCCTTATGTACAAGGAAATGTAACAAAATTAATTTTATGAAACTGCGAAAATTGATTTTAAGGGCACTTCCGCTTATATATTTATTGGTCTGTTAATTTATTTAGCTTTATCGACCCCCATTCCCTTTATATACATTACTTATATACCTCAGGTATATAAGGGAGAGCTTTTGTACATAGAAATGTAACAAAATTCATTAAAGCATGATTTTAAGGGCACTTCCGCTTATATATTTATTGGTCTGTTAATTTATTTAGCTTTATCGACCCCCATTCCCTTTATATACATTACTTATATACCTCAGGTATATAAGGGAGAGCTTTTGTACATAGAAATGTAACAAAATTCATTAAAGTATGATTTTAAGGGCACTTCCGCTTATATATTTATGGGTCTGTTAATTTATTTAGCTTTATCGACCCCCATTCCCTTTATATACATTACTTATATACTTCAGGTATATAAGGGAGCCCTTATGTACAAGGAAATGTAACAAAATTAATTTTATGAAACTGCGAAAATTGATTTTAAGGGCACTTCCGCTTATATATTTATTGGTCTGTTAATTTATTTAGCTTTATCGACCCCCATTCCCTTTATATACATTACTTATATACCTCAGGTATATAAGGGAGAGCTTTTGTACATAGAAATGTAACAAAATTCATTAAAGTATGATTTTAAGGGCACTTCCGCTTATATATTTATTGGTCTGTTAATTTATTTAGCTTTATCGACCCCCATTCCCTTTATATACATTACTTATATACCTCAGGTATATAAGGGAGAGCTTTTGTACATAGAAATGTAACAAAATTCATTAAAGTATGATTTTAAGGGCACTTCCGCTTATATATTTATTGGTCTGTTAATTTATTTAGCTTTATCGACCCCCATTCCCTTTATATACATTACTTATATACCTCAGGTATATAAGGGAGAGCTTTTGTACATAGAAATGTAACAAAATTCATTAAAGTATGATTTTAAGGGCACTTCCGCTTATATATTTATTGGTCTGTTAATTTATTTAGCTTTATCGACCCCCATTCCCTTTATATACATTACTTATATACCTCAGGTATATAAGGGAGAGCTTTTGTACATAGAAATGTAACAAAATTCATTAAAGTATGATTTTAAGGGCACTTCCGCTTATATATTTATGGGTCTGTTAATTTATTTAGCTTTATCGACCCCCATTCCCTTTATATACATTACTTATATACTTCAGGTATATAAGGGACCCCTTATGTACAAGGAAATGTAACAAAATTAATTTTATGAAACTGCGAAAATTGATTTTAAGGGCACTTCCGCTTATATATTTATTGGTCTGTTAATTTATTTAGCTTTATCGACCCCCATTCCCTTTATATACATTACTTATATACTTCAGGTATATAAGGGAGGCCTTATGTACAAGGAAATGTAACAAAATTAATTTTATGAAACTGCGAAAATTGATTTTAAGGGCACTTCCGCTTATATATTTATTGGTCTGTTAATTTATTTAGCTTTATCGACCCCCATTCCCTTTATATACATTACTTATATACCTCAGGTATATAAGGGAGAGCTTTTGTACATAGAAATGTAACAAAATTCATTAAAGTATGATTTTAAGGGCACTTCCGCTTATATATTTATTGGTCTGTTAATTTATTTAGCTTTATCGACCCCCATTCCCTTTATATACATTACTTATATACCTCAGGTATATAAGGGAGAGCTTTTGTACATATAAATGTAACAAAATTCATTAAAGTATGATTTTAAGGGCACTTCCGCTTATATATTTATGGGTCTGTTAATTTATTTAGCTTTATCGACCCCCATTCCCTTTATATACATTACTTATATACTTCAGGTATATAAGGGAGCCCTTATGTACAAGGAAATGTAACAAAATTAATTTTATGAAACTGCGAAAATTGATTTTAAGGGCACTTCCGCTTATATATTTATTGGTCTGTTAATTTATTTAGCTTTATCGACCCCCATTCCCTTTATATACATTACTTATATACTTCAGGTATATAAGGGAGCCCTTATGTACAAGGAAATGTAACAAAATTAATTTTATGAAACTGCGAAAATTGATTTTAAGGGCACTTCCGCTTATATATTTATTGGTCTGTTAATTTATTTAGCTTTATCGACCCCCATTCCCTTTATATACATTACTTATATACTTCAGGTATATAAGGGAGCCCTTATGTACAAGGAAATGTAACAAAATTAATTTTATGAAACTGCGAAAATTGATTTTAAGGGCACTTCCGCTTATATATTTATTGGTCTGTTAATTTATTTAGCTTTATCGACCCCCATTCCCTTTATATACATTACTTATATACCTCAGGTATATAAGGGAGAGCTTTTGTACATAGAAATGTAACAAAATTCATTAAAGTATGATTTTAAGGGCACTTCCGCTTATATATTTATGGGTCTGTTAATTTATTTAGCTTTATCGACCCCCATTCCCTTTATATACATTACTTATATACTTCAGGTATATAAGGGAGCCCTTATGTACAAGGAAATGTAACAAAATTAATTTTATGAAACTGCGAAAATTGATTTTAAGGGCACTTCCGCTTATATATTTATTGGTCTGTTAATTTATTTAGCTTTATCGACCCCCATTCCCTTTATATACATTACTTATATACCTCAGGTATATAAGGGAGAGCTTTTGTACATAGAAATGTAACAAAATTCATTAAAGTATGATTTTAAGGGCACTTCCGCTTATATATTTATTGGTCTGTTAATTTATTTAGCTTTATCGACCCCCATTCCCTTTATATACATTACTTATATACCTCAGGTATATAAGGGAGAGCTTTTGTACATAGAAATGTAACAAAATTCATTAAAGTATGATTTTAAGGGCACTTCCGCTTATATATTTATGGGTCTGTTAATTTATTTAGCTTTATCGACCCCCATTCCCTTTATATACATTACTTATATACTTCAGGTATATAAGGGAGCCCTTATGTACAAGGAAATGTAACAAAATTAATTTTATGAAACTGCGAAAATTGATTTTAAGGGCACTTCCGCTTATATATTTATTGGTCTGTTAATTTATTTAGCTTTATCGACCCCCATTCCCTTTATATACATTACTTGTATACCTCAGGTATATAAGGGAGAGCTTTTGTACATAGAAATGTAACAAAATTCATTAAAGTATGATTTTAAGGGCACTTCCGCTTATATATTTATGGGTCTGTTAATTTATTTAGCTTTATCCACCCCCATTCCCTTTATATACATTACTTATATACTTCAGGTATATAAGGGAGCCCTTATGTACAAGGAAATGTAACAAAATTAATTTTATGAAACTGCGAAAATTGATTTTAAGGGCACTTCCGCTTATATATTTATTGGTCTGTTAATTTATTTAGCTTTATCGACCCCCATTCCCTTTATATACATTACTTATATACCTCAGGTATATAAGGGAGAGCTTTTGTACATATAAATGTAACAAAATTCATTAAAGTATGATTTTAAGGGCACTTCCGTTTATATATTTATGGGTCTGTTAATTTATTTAGCTTTATCGACCCCCATTCCCTTTATATACATTACTTATATACTTCAGGTATATAAGGGAGCCCTTATGTACAAGGAAATGTAACAAAATTAATTTTATGAAACTGCGAAAATTGATTTTAAGGGCACTTCCGCTTATATATTTATTGGTCTGTTAATTTATTTAGCTTTATCGACCCCCATTCCCTTTATATACATTACTTATATACTTCAGGTATATAAGGGAGCCCTTATGTACAAGGAAATGTAACAAAATTAATTTTATGAAACTGCGAAAATTGATTTTAAGGGCACTTCCGCTTATATATTTATTGGTCTGTTAATTTATTTAGCTTTATCGACCCCCATTCCCTTTATATACATTACTTATATACTTCAGGTATATAAGGGAGCCCTTATGTACAAGGAAATGTAACAAAATTAATTTTATGAAACTGCGAAAATTGATTTTAAGGGCACTTCCGCTTATATATTTATTGGTCTGTTAATTTATTTAGCTTTATCGACCCCCATTCCCTTTATATACATTACTTATATACCTCAGGTATATAAGGGAGAGCTTTTGTACATAGAAATGTAACAAAATTCATTAAAGTATGATTTTAAGGGCACTTCCGCTTATATATTTATGGGTCTGTTAATTTATTTAGCTTTATCGACCCCCATTCCCTTTATATACATTACTTATATACTTCAGGTATATAAGGGAGCCCTTATGTACAAGGAAATGTAACAAAATTAATTTTATGAAACTGCGAAAATTGATTTTAAGGGCACTTCCGCTTATATATTTATTGGTCTGTTAATTTATTTAGCTTTATCGACCCCCATTCCCTTTATATACATTACTTATATACTTCAGGTATATAAGGGAGCCCTTATGTACAAGGAAATGTAACAAAATTAATTTTATGAAACTGCGAAAATTGATTTTAAGGGCACTTCCGCTTATATATTTATTGGTCTGTTAATTTATTTAGCTTTATCGACCCCCATTCCCTTTATATACATTACTTATATACTTCAGGTATATAAGGGAGCCCTTATGTACAAGGAAATGTAACAAAATTAATTTTATGAAACTGCGAAAATTGATTTTAAGGGCACTTCCGCTTATATATTTATTGGTCTGTTAATTTATTTAGCTTTATCGACCCCCATTCCCTTTATATACATTACTTATATACCTCAGGTATATAAGGGAGAGCTTTTGTACATAGAAATGTAACAAAATTCATTAAAGTATGATTTTAAGGGCACTTCCGCTTATATATTTAAGGGTCTGTTAATTTATTTAGGTTTATCGACCCCCATTCCCTTTATATACATTACTTATATACTTCAGGTATATAAGGGAGCCCTTATGTACAAGGAAATGTAACAAAATTAATTTTATGAAACTGCGAAAATTGATTTTAAGGGCACTTCCGCTTATATATTTATTGGTCTGTTAATTTATTTAGCTTTATCGACCCCCATTCCCTTTATATACATTACTTATATACCTCAGGTATATAAGGGAGAGCTTTTGTACATAGAAATGTAACAAAATTCATTAAAGTATGATTTTAAGGGCACTTCCGCTTATATATTTATTGGTCTGTTAATTTATTTAGCTTTATCGACCCCCATTCCCTTTATATACATTACTTATATACCTCAGGTATATAAGGGAGAGCTTTTGTACATAGAAATGTAACAAAATTCATTAAAGTATGATTTTAAGGGCACTTCCGCTTATATATTTATGGGTCTGTTAATTTATTTAGCTTTATCGACCCCCATTCCCTTTATATACATTACTTATATACTTCAGGTATATAAGGGAGCCCTTATGTACAAGGAAATGTAACAAAATTAATTTTATGAAACTGCGAAAATTGATTTTAAGGGCACTTCCGCTTATATATTTATTGGTCTGTTAATTTATTTAGCTTTATCGACCCCCATTCCCTTTATATACATTACTTATATACCTCAGGTATATAAGGGAGAGCTTTTGTACATAGAAATGTAACAAAATTCATTAAAGTATGATTTTAAGGGCACTTCCGCTTATATATTTATTGGTCTGTTAATTTATTTAGCTTTATCGACCCCCATTCCCTTTATATACATTACTTATATACCTCAGGTATATAAGGGAGAGCTTTTGTACATAGAAATGTAACAAAATTCACTAAAGTATGATTTTAAGGGCACTTCCGCTTATATATTTATTGGTCTGTTAATTTATTTAGCTTTATCGACCCCCATTCCCTTTATATACATTACTTATATACCTCAGGTATATAAGGGAGAGCTTTTGTACATAGAAATGTAACAAAATTCATTAAAGTATGATTTTAAGGGCACTTCCGCTTATATATTTATTGGTCTGTTAATTTATTTAGCTTTATCGACCCCCATTCCCTTTATATACATTACTTATATACCTCAGGTATATAAGGGAGAGCTTTTGTACATAGAAATGTAACAAAATTCATTAAAGTATGATTTTAAGGGCACTTCCGCTTATATCTTTATGGGTCTGTTAATTTATTTAGCTTTATCGACCCCCATTCCCTTTATATACATTACTTATATACTTCAGGTATATAAGGGAGCCCTTATGTACAAGGAAATGTAACAAAATTAATTTTATGAAACTGCGAAAATTGATTTTAAGGGCACTTCCGCTTATATATTTATTGGTCTGTTAATTTATTTAGCTTTATCGACCCCCATTCCCTTTATATACATTACTTATATACTTCAGGTATATAAGGGAGCCCTTATGTACAAGGAAATGTAACAAAATTAATTTTATGAAACTGCGAAAATTGATTTTAAGGGCACTTCCGCTTATATATTTATTGGTCTGTTAATTTATTTAGCTTTATCGACCCCCATTCCCTTTATATACATTACTTATATACCTCAGGTATATAAGGGAGAGCTTTTGTACATATAAATGTAACAAAATTCATTAAAGTATGATTTTAAGGGCACTTCCGCTTATATATTTATTGGTCTGTTAATTTATTTAGCTTTATCGACCCCCATTCCCTTTATATACATTACTTATATACCTCAGGTATATAAGGGAGAGCTTTTGTACATAGAAATGTAACAAAATTCATTAAAGTATGATTTTAAGGGCACTTCCGCTTATATATTTATTGGTCTGTTAATTTATTTAGCTTTATCGACCCCCATTCCCTTTATATACATTACTTATATACTTCAGGTATATAAGGGAGCCCTTATGTACAAGGAAATGTAACAAAATTAATTTTATGAAACTGCGAAAATTGATTTTAAGGGCACTTCCGCTTATATATTTATTGGTCTGTTAATTTATTTAGCTTTATCGACCCCCATTCCCTTTATATACATTACTTATATACCTCAGGTATATAAGGGAGAGCTTTTGTACATAGAAATGTAACAAAATTCATTAAAGTATGATTTTAAGGGCACTTCCGCTTATATATTTATTGGTCTGTTAATTTATTTAGCTTTATCGACCCCCATTCCCTTTATATACATTACTTATATACTTCAGGTATATAAGGGAGCCCTTATGTACAAGGAAATGTAACAAAATTAATTTTATGAAACTGCGAAAATTGATTTTAAGGGCACTTCCGCTTATATATTTATTGGTCTGTTAATTTATTTAGCTTTATCGACCCCCATTCCCTTTATATACATTACTTATATACCTCAGGTATATAAGGGAGAGCTTTTGTACATAGAAATGTAACAAAATTCATTAAAGTATGATTTTAAGGGCACTTCCGCTTATATATTTATTGGTCTGTTAATTTATTTAGCTTTATCGACCCCCATTCCCTTTATATACATTACTTATATACTTCAGGTATATAAGGGAGCCCTTATGTACAAGGAAATGTAACAAAATTAATTTTATGAAACTGCGAAAATTGATTTTAAGGGCACTTCCGCTTATATATTTATTGGTCTGTTAATTTATTTAGCTTTATCGACCCCCATTCCCTTTATATACATTACTTATATACCTCAGGTATATAAGGGAGAGCTTTTGTACATAGAAATGTAACAAAATTCATTAAAGTATGATTTTAAGGTCACTTCCGCTTATATATTTATTGGTCTGTTAATTTATTTAGCTTTATCGACCCCCATTCCCTTTATATACATTACTTATATACCTCAGGTATATAAGGGAGAGCTTTTGTACATAGAAATGTAACAAAATTCATTAAAGTATGATTTTAAGGGCACTTCCGCTTATATATTTATTGGTCTGTTAATTTATTTAGCTTTATCGACCCCCATTCCCTTTATATACATTACTTATATACTTCAGGTATATAAGGGAGAGCTTTTGTACATAGAAATGTATCAAAATTCATTAAAGTATGATTTTAAGGGACTTCCGCTTATATATTTATTGGTCTGTTAATTTATTTAGCTTTATCGACCCCCATTCCCTTTATATACATTACTTATATACCTCAGGTATATAAGGGAGAGCTTTTGTACATAGAAATGTATCAAAATTCATTAAAGTATGATTTTAAGGGACTTCCGCTTATATATTTATTGGTCTGTTAATTTATTTAGCTTTATCGACCCCCATTCCCTTTATATACATTACTTATATACCTCAGGTATATAAGGGAGAGCTTTTGTACATAGAAATGTAACAAAATTCATTAAAGTATGATTTTAAGGGCACTTCCGCTTATATATTTATTGGTCTGTTAATTTATTTAGCTTTATCGACCCCCATTCCCTTTATATACATTACTTATATACCTCAGGTATATAAGGGAGAGCTTTTGTACATAGAAATGTAACAAAATTCATTAAAGTATGATTTTAAGGGCACTTCCGCTTATATATTTATGGGTCTGTTAATTTATTTAGCTTTATCGACCCCCATTCCCTTTATATACATTACTTATATACTTCAGGTATATAAGGGAGCCCTTATGTACAAGGAAATGTAACAAAATTAATTTTATGAAACTGCGAAAATTGATTTTAAGGGCACTTCCGCTTATATATTTATTGGTCTGTTAATTTATTTAGCTTTATCGACCCCCATTCCCTTTATATACATTACTTATATACTTCAGGTATATAAGGGAGCCCTTATGTACAAGGAAATGTAACAAAATTAATTTTATGAAACTGCGAAAATTGATTTTAAGGGAACTTCCGCTTATATATTTATTGGTCTGTTAATTTATTTAGCTTTATCGACCCCCATTCCCTTTATATACATTACTTATATACCTCAGGTATATAAGGGAGAGCTTTTGTACATAGAAATGTAACAAAATTCATTAAAGTATGATTTTAAGGGCACTTCCGCTTATATATTTATTGGTCTGTTAATTTATTTAGCTTTATCGACCCCCATTCCCTTTATATACATTACTTATATACCTCAGGTATATAAGGGAGAGCTTTTGTACATAGAAATGTAACAAAATTCATTAAAGTATGATTTTAAGGGCACTTCCGCTTATATATTTATGGGTCTGTTAATTTATTTAGCTTTATCGACCCCCATTCCCTTTATATACATTACTTATATACTTCAGGTATATAAGGGAGCCCTTATGTACAAGGAAATGTAACAAAACTAATTTTATGAAACTGCGAAAATTGATTTTAAGGGAACTTCCGCTTATATATTTATTGGTCTGTTAATTTATTTAGCTTTATCGACCCCCATTCCCTTTATATACATTACTTATATACCTCAGGTATATAAGGGAGAGCTTTTGTACATAGAAATGTAACAAAATTCATTAAAGTATGATTTTAAGGGCACTTCCGCTTATATATTTATTGGTCTGTTAATTTATTTAGCTTTATCGACCCCCATTCCCTTTATATACATTACTTATATACCTCAGGTATATAAGGGAGAGCTTTTGTACATAGAAATGTAACAAAATTCATTAAAGTATGATTTTAAGGGCACTTCCGCTTATATATTTATGGGTCTGTTAATTTATTTAGCTTTATCGACCCCCATTCCCTTTATATACATTACTTATATACTTCAGGTATATAAGGGAGCCCTTATGTACAAGGAAATGTAACAAAATTAATTTTATGAAACTGCGAAAATTGATTTTAAGGGCACTTCCGCTTATATATTTATTGGTCTGTTAATTTATTTAGCTTTATCGACCCCCATTCCCTTTATATACATTACTTATATACCTCAGGTATATAAGGGAGAGCTTTTGTACATAGAAATGTAACAAAATTCATTAAAGTATGATTTTAAGGGCACTTCCGCTTATATATTTAAGGGTCTGTTAATTTATTTAGGTTTATCGACCCCCATTCCCTTTATATACATTACTTATATACTTCAGGTATATAAGGGAGCCCTTATGTACAAGGAAATGTAACAAAATTAATTTTATGAAACTGCGAAAATTGATTTTAAGGGCACTTCCGCTTATATATTTATTGGTCTGTTAATTTATTTAGCTTTATCGACCCCCATTCCCTTTATATACATTACTTATATACCTCAGGTATATAAGGGAGAGCTTTTGTACATAGAAATGTAACAAAATTCATTAAAGTATGATTTTAAGGGCACTTCCGCTTATATATTTATTGGTCTGTTAATTTATTTAGCTTTATCGACCCCCATTCCCTTTATATACATTACTTATATACCTCAGGTATATAAGGGAGAGCTTTTGTACATAGAAATGTAACAAAATTCATTAAAGTATGATTTTAAGGGCACTTCCGCTTATATATTTATGGGTCTGTTAATTTATTTAGCTTTATCGACCCCCATTCCCTTTATATACATTACTTATATACTTCAGGTATATAAGGGAGCCCTTATGTACAAGGAAATGTAACAAAATTAATTTTATGAAACTGCGAAAATTGATTTTAAGGGCACTTCCGCTTATATATTTATTGGTCTGTTAATTTATTTAGCTTTATCGACCCCCATTCCCTTTATATACATTACTTATATACCTCAGGTATATAAGGGAGAGCTTTTGTACATAGAAATGTAACAAAATTCATTAAAGTATGATTTTAAGGGCACTTCCGCTTATATATTTATTGGTCTGTTAATTTATTTAGCTTTATCGACCCCCATTCCCTTTATATACATTACTTATATACCTCAGGTATATAAGGGAGAGCTTTTGTACATAGAAATGTAACAAAATTCACTAAAGTATGATTTTAAGGGCACTTCCGCTTATATATTTATTGGTCTGTTAATTTATTTAGCTTTATCGACCCCCATTCCCTTTATATACATTACTTATATACCTCAGGTATATAAGGGAGAGCTTTTGTACATAGAAATGTAACAAAATTCATTAAAGTATGATTTTAAGGGCACTTCCGCTTATATATTTATTGGTCTGTTAATTTATTTAGCTTTATCGACCCCCATTCCCTTTATATACATTACTTATATACCTCAGGTATATAAGGGAGAGCTTTTGTACATAGAAATGTAACAAAATTCATTAAAGTATGATTTTAAGGGCACTTCCGCTTATATCTTTATGGGTCTGTTAATTTATTTAGCTTTATCGACCCCCATTCCCTTTATATACATTACTTATATACTTCAGGTATATAAGGGAGCCCTTATGTACAAGGAAATGTAACAAAATTAATTTTATGAAACTGCGAAAATTGATTTTAAGGGCACTTCCGCTTATATATTTATTGGTCTGTTAATTTATTTAGCTTTATCGACCCCCATTCCCTTTATATACATTACTTATATACTTCAGGTATATAAGGGAGCCCTTATGTACAAGGAAATGTAACAAAATTAATTTTATGAAACTGCGAAAATTGATTTTAAGGGCACTTCCGCTTATATATTTATTGGTCTGTTAATTTATTTAGCTTTATCGACCCCCATTCCCTTTATATACATTACTTATATACCTCAGGTATATAAGGGAGAGCTTTTGTACATATAAATGTAACAAAATTCATTAAAGTATGATTTTAAGGGCACTTCCGCTTATATATTTATTGGTCTGTTAATTTATTTAGCTTTATCGACCCCCATTCCCTTTATATACATTACTTATATACCTCAGGTATATAAGGGAGAGCTTTTGTACATAGAAATGTAACAAAATTCATTAAAGTATGATTTTAAGGGCACTTCCGCTTATATATTTATTGGTCTGTTAATTTATTTAGCTTTATCGACCCCCATTCCCTTTATATACATTACTTATATACTTCAGGTATATAAGGGAGCCCTTATGTACAAGGAAATGTAACAAAATTAATTTTATGAAACTGCGAAAATTGATTTTAAGGGCACTTCCGCTTATATATTTATTGGTCTGTTAATTTATTTAGCTTTATCGACCCCCATTCCCTTTATATACATTACTTATATACCTCAGGTATATAAGGGAGAGCTTTTGTACATAGAAATGTAACAAAATTCATTAAAGTATGATTTTAAGGGCACTTCCGCTTATATATTTATTGGTCTGTTAATTTATTTAGCTTTATCGACCCCCATTCCCTTTATATACATTACTTATATACTTCAGGTATATAAGGGAGCCCTTATGTACAAGGAAATGTAACAAAATTAATTTTATGAAACTGCGAAAATTGATTTTAAGGGCACTTCCGCTTATATATTTATTGGTCTGTTAATTTATTTAGCTTTATCGACCCCCATTCCCTTTATATACATTACTTATATACCTCAGGTATATAAGGGAGAGCTTTTGTACATAGAAATGTAACAAAATTCATTAAAGTATGATTTTAAGGGCACTTCCGCTTATATATTTATTGGTCTGTTAATTTATTTAGCTTTATCGACCCCCATTCCCTTTATATACATTACTTATATACTTCAGGTATATAAGGGAGCCCTTATGTACAAGGAAATGTAACAAAATTAATTTTATGAAACTGCGAAAATTGATTTTAAGGGCACTTCCGCTTATATATTTATTGGTCTGTTAATTTATTTAGCTTTATCGACCCCCATTCCCTTTATATACATTACTTATATACCTCAGGTATATAAGGGAGAGCTTTTGTACATAGAAATGTAACAAAATTCATTAAAGTATGATTTTAAGGTCACTTCCGCTTATATATTTATTGGTCTGTTAATTTATTTAGCTTTATCGACCCCCATTCCCTTTATATACATTACTTATATACCTCAGGTATATAAGGGAGAGCTTTTGTACATAGAAATGTAACAAAATTCATTAAAGTATGATTTTAAGGGCACTTCCGCTTATATATTTATTGGTCTGTTAATTTATTTAGCTTTATCGACCCCCATTCCCTTTATATACATTACTTATATACTTCAGGTATATAAGGGAGAGCTTTTGTACATAGAAATGTATCAAAATTCATTAAAGTATGATTTTAAGGGACTTCCGCTTATATATTTATTGGTCTGTTAATTTATTTAGCTTTATCGACCCCCATTCCCTTTATATACATTACTTATATACCTCAGGTATATAAGGGAGAGCTTTTGTACATAGAAATGTATCAAAATTCATTAAAGTATGATTTTAAGGGACTTCCGCTTATATATTTATTGGTCTGTTAATTTATTTAGCTTTATCGACCCCCATTCCCTTTATATACATTACTTATATACCTCAGGTATATAAGGGAGAGCTTTTGTACATAGAAATGTAACAAAATTCATTAAAGTATGATTTTAAGGGCACTTCCGCTTATATATTTATTGGTCTGTTAATTTATTTAGCTTTATCGACCCCCATTCCCTTTATATACATTACTTATATACCTCAGGTATATAAGGGAGAGCTTTTGTACATAGAAATGTAACAAAATTCATTAAAGTATGATTTTAAGGGCACTTCCGCTTATATATTTATTGGTCTGTTAATTTATTTAGCTTTATCGACCCCCATTCCCTTTATATACATTACTTATATACTTCAGGTATATAAGGGAGCCCTTATGTACAAGGAAATGTAACAAAATTAATTTTATGAAACTGCGAAAATTGATTTTAAGGGCACTTCCGCTTATATATTTATTGGTCTGTTAATTTATTTAGCTTTATCGACCCCCATTCCCTTTATATACATTACTTATATACTTCAGGTATATAAGGGAGCCCTTATGTACAAGGAAATGTAACAAAATTAATTTTATGAAACTGCGAAAATTGATTTTAAGGGCACTTCCGCTTATATATTTATTGGTCTGTTAATTTATTTAGCTTTATCGACCCCCATTCCCTTTATATACATTACTTATATACTTCAGGTATATAAGGGAGCCCTTATGTACAAGGAAATGTAACAAAATTAATTTTATGAAACTGCGAAAATTGATTTTAAGGGAACTTCCGCTTATATATTTATTGGTCTGTTAATTTATTTAGCTTTATCGACCCCCATTCCCTTTATATACATTACTTATATACCTCAGGTATATAAGGGAGAGCTTTTGTACATAGAAATGTAACAAAATTCATTAAAGTATGATTTTAAGGGCACTTCCGCTTATATATTTATTGGTCTGTTAATTTATTTAGCTTTATCGACCCCCATTCCCTTTATATACATTACTTATATACCTCAGGTATATAAGGGAGAGCTTTTGTACATAGAAATGTAACAAAATTCATTAAAGTATGATTTTAAGGGCACTTCCGCTTATATATTTATGGGTCTGTTAATTTATTTAGCTTTATCGACCCCCATTCCCTTTATATACATTACTTATATACTTCAGGTATATAAGGGAGCCCTTATGTACAAGGAAATGTAACAAAACTAATTTTATGAAACTGCGAAAATTGATTTTAAGGGAACTTCCGCTTATATATTTATTGGTCTGTTAATTTATTTAGCTTTATCGACCCCCATTCCCTTTATATACATTACTTATATACCTCAGGTATATAAGGGAGAGCTTTTGTACATAGAAATGTAACAAAATTCATTAAAGTATGATTTTAAGGGCACTTCCGCTTATATATTTATTGGTCTGTTAATTTATTTAGCTTTATCGACCCCCATTCCCTTTATATACATTACTTATATACCTCAGGTATATAAGGGAGAGCTTTTGTACATAGAAATGTAACAAAATTCATTAAAGTATGATTTTAAGGGCACTTCCGCTTATATATTTATGGGTCTGTTAATTTATTTAGCTTTATCGACCCCCATTCCCTTTATATACATTACTTATATACCTCAGGTATATAAGGGAGAGCTTTTGTACATAGAAATGTAACAAAATTCATTAAAGTATGATTTTAAGGGCACTTCCGCTTATATATTTATGGGTCTGTTAATTTATTTAGCTTTATCGACCCCCATTCCCTTTATATACATTACTTATATACTTCAGGTATATAAGGGAGCCCTTATGTACAAGGAAATGTAACAAAATTAATTTTATGAAACTGCGAAAATTGATTTTAAGGGCACTTCCGCTTATATATTTATTGGTCTGTTAATTTATTTAGCTTTATCGACCCCCATTCCCTTTATATACATTACTTATATACCTCAGGTATATAAGGGAGAGCTTTTGTACATAGAAATGTAACAAAATTCATTAAAGTATGATTTTAAGGGCACTTCCGCTTATATATTTATGGGTCTGTTAATTTATTTAGCTTTATCGACCCCCATTCCCTTTATATACATTACTTATATACTTCAGGTATATAAGGGAGCCCTTATGTACAAGGAAATGTAACAAAATTAATTTTATGAAACTGCGAAAATTGATTTTAAGGGCACTTCCGCTTATATATTTATGGGTCTGTTAATTTATTTAGCTTTATCGACCCCCATTCCCTTTATATACATTACTTATATACCTCAGGTATATAAGGGAGAGCTTTTGTACATAGAAATGTAACAAAATTCATTAAAGTATGATTTTAAGGGCACTTCCGCTTATATATTTATTGGTCTGTTAATTTATTTAGCTTTATCGACCCCCATTCCCTTTATATACATTACTTATATACCTCAGGTATATAAGGGAGAGCTTTTGTACATAGAAATGTAACAAAATTCATTAAAGTATGATTTTAAGGGCACTTCCGCTTATATATTTATTGGTCTGTTAATTTATTTAGCTTTATCGACCCCCATTCCCTTTATATACATTACTTATATACCTCAGGTATATAAGGGAGAGCTTTTGTACATAGAAATGTAACAAAATTCATTAAAGTATGATTTTAAGGGCACTTCCGCTTATATATTTATGGGTCTGTTAATTTATTTAGCTTTATCGACCCCCATTCCCTTTATATACATTACTTATATACTTCAGGTATATAAGGGAGCCCTTATGTACAAGGAAATGTAACAAAATTAATTTTATGAAACTGCGAAAATTGATTTTAAGGGCACTTCCGCTTATATATTTATTGGTCTGTTAATTTATTTAGCTTTATCGACCCCCATTCCCTTTATATACATTACTTATATACCTCAGGTATATAAGGGAGAGCTTTTGTACATAGAAATGTAACAAAATTCATTAAAGTATGATTTTAAGGGCACTTCCGCTTATATATTTATTGGTCTGTTAATTTATTTAGCTTTATCGACCCCCATTCCCTTTATATACATTACTTATATACCTCAGGTATATAAGGGAGAGCTTTTGTACATAGAAATGTAACAAAATTCATTAAAGTATGATTTTAAGGGCACTTCCGCTTATATATTTATTGGTCTGTTAATTTATTTAGCTTTATCGACCCCCATTCCCTTTATATACATTACTTATATACCTCAGGTATATAAGGGAGAGCTTTTGTACATAGAAATGTAACAAAATTCATTAAAGTATGATTTTAAGGGCACTTTCGCTTATATATTTATGGGTCTGTTAATTTATTTAGCTTTATCGACCCCCATTCCCTTTATATACATTACTTATATACTTCAGGTATATAAGGGAGCCCTTATGTACAAGGAAATGTAACAAAATTAATTTTATGAAACTGCGAAAATTGATTTTAAGGGCACTTCCGCTTATATATTTATTGGTCTGTTAATTTATTTAGCTTTATCGACCCCCATTCCCTTTATATACATTACTTATATACCTCAGGTATATAAGGGAGAGCTTTTGTACATAGAAATGTAACAAAATTCATTAAAGTATGATTTTAAGGGCACTTCCGCTTATATATTTATTGGTCTGTTAATTTATTTAGCTTTATCGACCCCCATTCCCTTTATATACTTTACTTATATACTTCAGGTATATAAGGGAGCCCTTATGTACAAGGAAATGTAACAAAATTAATTTTATGAAACTGCGAAAATTGATTTTAAGGGCACTTCCGCTTATATATTTATTGGTCTGTTAATTTATTTAGCTTTATCGACCCCCATTCCCTTTATATACATTACTTATATACCTCAGGTATATAAGGGAGAGCTTTTGTGCATAGAAATGTAACAAAATTCATTAAAGTATGATTTTAAGGGCACTTCCGCTTATATATTTATGGGTCTGTTAATTTATTTAGCTTTATCGACCCCCATTCCCTTTATATGCATTACTTATATACTTCAGGTATATAAGGGAGCCCTTATGTATAAGGAAATGTAACAAAATTAATTTTATGAAACTGCGGAAATTGATTTTAAGGGCACTTCCGCTTATATATTTATTGGTCTGTTAATTTATTTAGCTTTATCGACCCCCATTCCCTTTATATACATTACTTATATACCTCAGGTATATAAGGGAGAGCTTTTGTACATAGAAATGTAACAAAATTCATTAAAGTATGATTTTAAGGGCACTTCCGCTTATATATTTATGGGTCTGTTAATTTATTTAGCTTTATCGACCCCCATTCCCTTTATATACATTACTTATATACTTCAGGTATATAAGGGAGCCCTTATGTACAAGGAAATGTAACAAAATTAATTTTATGAAACTGCGAAAATTGATTTTAAGGGCACTTCCGCTTATATATTTATTGGTCTGTTAATTTATTTAGCTTTATCGACCCCCATTCCCATTATATACATTACTTATATACCTCAGGTATATAAGGGAGAGCTTTTGTACATAGAAATGTAACAAAATTCATTAAAGTATGATTTTAAGGGCACTTCCGCTTATATATTTATTGGTCTGTTAATTTATTTAGCTTTATCGACCCCCATTCCCTTTATATACATTACTTATATACTTCAGGTATATAAGGGAGCCCTTATGTACAAGGAAATGTAACAAAATTAATTTTATGAAACTGCGAAAATTGATTTTAAGGGCACTTCCGCTTATATATTTATTGGTCTGTTAATTTATTTAGCTTTATCGACCCCCATTCCCTTTATATACATTACTTATATACCTCAGGTATATAAGGGAGAGCTTTTGTACATAGAAATGTAACAAAATTCATTGAAGTATGATTTTAAGGGCACTTCCGCTTATATATTTATTGGTCTGTTAATTTATTTAGCTTTATCGACCCCCATTCCCTTTATATACATTACTTATATACTTCAGGTATATAAGGGAGCCCTTATGTACAAGGAAATGTAACAAAATTAATTTTATGAAACTGCGAAAATTGATTTTAAGGGCACTTCCGCTTATATATTTATTGGTCTGTTAATTTATTTAGCTTTATCGACCCCCATTCCCTTTATATACATTACTTATATACCTCAGGTATATAAGGGAGAGCTTTTGTACATAGAAATGTAACAAAATT